>ML783935.1:371803-392737 GCA_009831015.1 Picea engelmannii | reverse complement strand
TTTCTTTTCCTTTCTAATTCCCTTTCCATTCTCTCCCTTTCTTGTCTATCAGTTTCAGACATTGCAAAGAAGTTTTATGTTGTACAGTCAGATATTTCTGTTGGAAAAAGAGGTTGTCCTATTTGTTCAAAAATAGTTTGCTTCTCTTTTTGCTTTCCTACAGAAGATATTTCTTATTGTGTTTGTTTCTTCTTTACTTCATGAGCCAATATAACTTGTCTTTCTATGAGAGTTAGCCTTTGTCCTGAACGTTGTTTTTCCTCTCATTCTTCCAAAGTGATTTTTCCAGCAGTTGGTGTAGTAGATTTGTATTTTTTAGTTGTAGATGTTCCTGCTCCTACAGATGGTTGATTAGTTTTTGGGGTTTTTTTTTTTTTAAATCTTCCTTTATCATCCCTAAGTTTAGACATAAAGAAACATAACTTAAAATTAATTCTATTCTGTGTTTTTTTATTTTATGCAAATATGTTTTTTTTTTAATTTTTTTAATCCTATCTCTAAATGTGCCTCCCCAGCAACGGCGCCAAAATGTTAGGCTCCAATCTACTGATGTAAATTAGAGTGCAAATGATTTTCAATCCGATGTTTGTAAGACTTAGAGCCACATCCAAAATATATGGATTTAGAGATAACTTTTATTCTTTAATGGGAATAAACCAAAACCTATTCTAAGGGATGAATATGGAAGAGATGCTAAGATTCTATTCAGAAGTCCTATTCATATATCTCATAACAACAATCAACAATTTATTTCCTAAAGAGTATCAACAGTAAGCATTCAAGAGATGTTCGAACTAGTTCTAAGGCTTATCAATGCTAGAAGGACAAAACTCTTATTCAAGAGATGCATTCATTGTCTTCTTTCATTCATTAGCAACTATCATCAATTTAAATCAAAAATATTGAAAGCATAAATAACTCAAAAAACATTCATGATTATCCTAATGCTTGAAAGCAAACTACACATTGAATTCTTATTCAAAAAATCATTCACAACATGAGTAAGGCTTAGAAACATTAAGCATTCTACTTAACTATGGAATTCATATAACTACAACAAAGAATAAACTCATCTACAACAAGATCTAATCTAAAACATGTATCAAGGATTACTTGAAAAGAACATAAAGGAAGAGTGTACTAGTTTGGCAAAGGGGGCCCTTCAATGCTTCACTTGTACACTTGAGTTGTATCAGCTAAGAAGGAGCTTCAGTAGCATTCACATCATCATATCATAGGAATTATCAAGAACAAAACGTAGAACTGATCTCAAGATTGCAAATTCCAAAGTTTCTTCATTCACATTCAAGGTTGTCATACTAGTCTATGTTTTAGAGTATTTATACAAGAGTTTTAAAACTAATAATGCTAATAAATTTCCTAAATATCATGATCAGATCCATAATATATTCTAGGAAGGTCGATTTTCCCCTTCAGATCCATAATATATGACCAAATCCCATGAAAATCTAAAACTGTGCATGATTTAAGGCTAAAACGGGGTATTTTCTACTGAAGTGTCCATGTTTGACCAGCATTGACCAGACACCTGGAAGGCTCAGATCTCGAAGCTGATAGCTCATCATCCATCCTTGTACATCAAGGATCATGACCCAAGTCTCAGATTTTGCCCAGGTGTTCTGCAAGTACACGAACCTAGGAGCAATTACGGGATTTAGTCAAATCCTATAATTTCTAATAAATTTTCAATTTTAATGCCAAAAATTAGAAAACTCAATTCTTAAGCTAAATAATGATAAATATACCTTGCATAAGATGTTTTATGGAAAATATGAAATGAAATGGAGGGAAAATGGATGGTTATAGAGGCAAAAGTGTACTTTATAGAGTAAAAATGAAGCATAAAAATGTACTCAACACCATTGTCACACTATCACAGTGAGATATACCGCTGTAAACCTGTACCAATAAATCTGAACCATGCATCAACCTGTACCTCAACCTGTAATCAATCTGTACCATAAACAAGTGCATCCAACCATGTACCAAGTATGTACCAAACATGTGTCAACTACTCATCAACTATGACTCATCAATATGTACCAACATCATCAACTATACACCTCATGTATGTGCCAACTCATCAACTACTTGTCTCAACCATGTACTCAACATGTACCTCAACCAAAATCCCTCATCAATTTCATCATCCAAATTTGATTTGTAGCTCTGTAATAGACCTTGCTAAATTCTAGATTATTCTAGAGAGTGACCTTCTAGAGCGTGCCCCGCATGAAATATTCGTTGAATTGATCTGAAATTGTTACAGATAATACTACATATTGTACCCTAACCAACACATTTGGTCTCACTGAATTTGGATCTTAGAAAGCACCATCAAAAGAATTTATCCTTCCTTGCATTTCCGCCTTCTTTTCTGCACCTTCCCTCATAAATTTGGCTTAGATATTCTTGGTTACCTCAGACACCTATAGATATTCAATATGCTCAAGTGTGGTAAAATGAGAGAGTTGTGCCTCTTATTTATACTCTCCAAGTAGCTTCCTTAAAAACATCTTCTAGGTCACTTGGTCCACTTTCCTTATTTTAGGGTTAACCCACTTCTAATTTCTCCATTAAATTTATTATTGAAATAATTTGGCTATGTTTATGAGTCCTCTAGATGCTACCGTGAAATCATTCACCTCCCCTTTAAATATTCTAGGTATAATCATTGAGCCCCCCCCAAAAAAAATAATAAACAAAATGGTGTCATCCACAAACTGAGAGTTATTTATCCTTTTGGCCCCTTGAACATTTTTTATCCCTGAAATGGTTTTTTGTAGTCTCTCTCTATCTATTCTTCGAATAAGAGCTTCTTCCATCAAAATGTAAAGTATAGGGAAGAGACGGAAACATTTCCTTAAGCCTCTAGAAATTTTGAAAAGGGAGGCAGGCCTTCCATTCACAAGAGAGCCAATCTAAGGGTTATGGATGCAATCCACAACCCAAGAAATGAACTCTTCATTGAACCCAAAATTGGTTAAAACAACAAGAAGAAAGGTGTACCTGACCCTGTCGAATTCATTATCCATGTAAATTTTGATTGCCATTCCTTGCTCCCTTCAGGTCTGACTAGAATTTATAGCCACTTGGACTAGTAGGATGTTGTCCACCATTTGTCGTTTCTCCAAAAAGCCACATTGATTTGAAGAAATAAGGTTGGGTAAAAATGGATTTAGGCAGTTGATGATCATTTTCAAGATAATTTTATAAGAGAAATTACATAGAAAAATAGGACTTAATCTACCAAAGGAGCTGGGATTACTCTCTTTTGGGATTAGGGCTAGGAAGGTTGAGTTGGTGTTTCCCTCGATTTTTGTAGACCTTTCAACATATTGAATCATTCTGAGCCGATTCTTCTTGATTATGTGCCAGAATTTTATATGAAAGTGATCAGGGAATCCATCCAGACTAGGAGCCTTATCTGGATTCATTTTATGGACCATCGCCCAGACTTCTTCCTATGTGACTAGATTGCTCAAACTTTCATTGTCCTTTGCATTAATACAGGTGGGGATGTTGTCTAACATGCTTTCAACTAAGTTTACTTCTGAGTTGTTGTCTTCTTTATACATCCACTCAAAAGTGTCTGAAGGATACTCCCTTGATCTACTCAAAATCTGAAACTATTTCCCCTTCCTCACTGGTGATTTATTTGACTTTATTCCTCCAATTTCTAGCTTTGGCTTGATGGTGGAAGAATTCTATGTTTTTATCTCTTCTTTGCAACCAAAGACTGCGAGATTTGAGGCACCAAAGGTCCTCTTCTTACCTTAGATATTTTTTATATTTGTGAAAGGTAGTTTTTTCTTTTGCTAACAATTAATGAGTCACATGTTCTTTTTCTAACTTGTACCTTATTTCATCCATTTTCCTTGATAAATCTTTAATTTCTTGTTCCATGTGCTTGACTCGTGAAAAAAACCCAAGACTTAATTTTCTTCTTGAGAAGTTTGAGATTTTTTTCCCATATGGAGATAGGGGAACCATAGATCCATTGATTCCATGTGGCCGAGACAAGCTCAAGAAGGGAAGTGTCTTGGAACTAGAGGGGATTAAATATAAATGGTATAGGGCCAAGGTATTTCGTATCTATAAAAATCAAGGCAATGGGGTGGTGATCAGAACCATACTAAGAAAGGATGTGAGAGGAGGGAAGGAAGGGATCTTCCAAAAGAGAGCCACTAAGTAAGAAGTGATCTAGCCAAGTTGCAATATGCACTAGCCCCAATATTTTGTTGGTCCATGTGAATCTTCCCTTGCTTGGTTTAATGTCAATGAGATCATAGGAGGACATCAATTCCTCCATGTATTCTCGGAAGGGGCCATAGACCAGGTAGCCCCCTTTATTTTCATTTGAATTTAGAGTAGTATTGAAATCTCTCGCCACATTGAAATTGAGATTTATACTCCTCTCTTGGATATTATTCAAAGTATTCCAACATGCCATTTTTTCCTGGGGGATATAAGGAATATAAATATTAAGAACATGCATAGACATACCTAATGGAAGATGGACCAAATGTACCATGATCCAGTGTTGTCTGTCTTGCAAATTCTCCATTCGGAAAACTTACGGGTTCCAAAGGGTATAAAGAACTCTATATATTGTCCCATTGAACAACAAGTTGCTGATATCTTCCCCAAATCCATGATAGAAGTGGAGTTTCTCCATCTTTGTAACTTATTGGGGATGCAAGAAGTTGTCATCAAGGGTGGATGTTAGTATAATGACATCTTCCTCCAACTGTGATTCTATCCCTCTAGTCATAATTAAGGGAGAATGATAAAATGTGTTAATGATTGCTTATTGGTCTCATGTACATTCCTAGGGAATTTTGTAAACTTAGATTATTATGCCAAGTTATTCTTAAATAACTAGCTATCTTATAAAAAGGGTTTATTCCACATGCATCACAGGAATTGTTATCCTTCTCCTCTCCCATATATAATCGAGGTGAAGGAAGACCTATCAAAGATATATATGATATGTGATGTCATGCATATGTGGGGATGCTCAATCATTGCAATATTGGAGAGTTTTCTTAAAGAATATAAGACCAGCTTCCGTGGATGTTTCCCCATTCTGGGGTTTTACCACATAAATTATGTCTTCTCTTGTCTATTTTATTTATTGTATTTTTTATTTATTGATATATCTGATGATTTGTATAAGAGATTAGTCTGGTTATATTTTTTTCCTGATCAAACAAATTTAATGGTCCTAGTACTAAACACTACATAAATTATGCAACGTTACTATCTTCAAGAAAAAGAATGAAGTGGAAAATCAATCTATATCTTTGTTTAAGGAATGGTATTTCCCTATGGTGGGAATCGCTTAACTTTGGAAATATGATAGGGCTTCCCGGAGTAGAATATGGAAAAGTATTTTTAGAAAAGTGGTCCCACCATGTGAAGAAGGATGAAGAGAGTTGTGAGGGTTTATTTTTATGTGAAAATTTCCTATTACAGGTTCATGGATTTCTTCGATAGGGTAAGGTCATTATCTATATAAACCCTAGAAACAAACATAATTTCATTCATTTTGAAGTGGATAAAAAGATTGTGGGTCCACATAAAGAATATTAAAAACACATAGGTTCAGGGTGAAAATTCTCAACTTTTTAATTATTTGAAGATCACAATGGATAAATATGTTTTGCATTCATATTATCATGTTGTAGGCATGGATGATGTAACACCTTTATTTAGACCTCTAGATTATGAATGCATATGTAATGATGAAATGGATATAAGCCTAAACATATGTGATCTAAGTAAAGTATGACCATTGATTTGTAAATATGTACATTGAAAATATAATATAAATACATTAATCATTGCAAGTGAAGAAGGAAATGGAAGGGGGATATGAGTCCATAAGAGGGAAAGAAAGGGGGTTTAGGGGGCTAAGAGGAAATAACAATATTTTATTGTTGCACGTCCTTTATCCTAAGGTCTCTAGCCTTTGTGTATTCTTATTAAATTTTTCACCAACTTTGCGAATAATGACCCTAAGAGAAGGATATGTGGATTTCCCGTGAAGGCATGTGGTCTCTTGTTATCATGAAAATACAACCTATATTTTTGGGCAAGCAAGCAATTTCCTCATTCATTCTTCTCTTGGTTACTCTCAACTTTATTCCATGCTACCTTACCATGACTCATATTTATTTTTAGAGATACTATCATAACCATGTGGTATCTACGATTGGAATCATGGGTGAGTGTTGAAGAGAAAAGAAGCCATTGTTCACAATCGAATTCCTTGGTTCCTAGTATTAGATATTTTCCATCCAGCCTAATCTAGAGCATTGGACAGAAGTGGGATAGCTTGGGGGATAGTTTAATAGAGAAGGGGATCTTATTCCTTGTGTTGTGCAGTCTAAGCAAAAAATTGTAGATGGATGAAATATGATTGTTGTGTTTAGTAAGGGATGTGGTGTTAATTACCAACATAATATTTTTGGAATTGGGTTGAGTGAGAGGTGTTAGCTCTTGAAATGTCCCATTCCAATCATCCTTTAATAAGTTTTTGAGTCTTAAAATTGTCGAAATTTCCTAAAAGAAACCTCTTCATTCAACCTTCCCAATAAAGATAAGTGACTGAGAAAGAGGCAAGTTGGATGAAGTTTTGGAGATCATAATTCTAAGTCATTCATAGGGAAGTTCATCTATCATGGAAGATTTATAGCCCCCACAAGAACATAAGAGAAAATTTTGTGAAAAAAAGAGGGTTTTGTTTCATTTTGGGAGCAGTGTGACCCATGGTGCGACCATTCTGTGTGGTGTGACCATTCTGTGCAGTGCGACCCACGACACGATGCTTCTATCAAACTTTTAATTTTTTGAATTTTTTCCTGTTTTGGTCAAAATTAGACTTGGAAAGAGGATTTTTGAGTCAAGGTGGCCACATATAGTTGAATATAAGATAATACCCTATAAAATCATGCAAGTGGCACTTCACTTCATCAATGGAAACTTTCTAGGGATCAAATCCTAGAATGTAGGGATATGACTAGATTTTGGAAATCTGTGTTTTCCTGTTTTAGTCATCGTTTTTGGAGATAGATTCTGATGAGTTTGAAATGTATTTTTGGAAAGTGAGAGAGGTTTTTCAAAATCACGAGCTCCTCTTCAAAATACTCTCTCAATTTTCCAACAAATGTTAGGATTTCAGAGATATGGGTGAATATTTGAGAGGGATATTTCCAGAAATTGTATACTCTGTTTTTTCTAGCCACCTCACAAATTCGGATTTGAGTTGGATATATTCAACAAACCAAAGATAGATGAAAAGGTTATGATATCCATCTATTTTGGATCTATATGAGAATGTAATCTCTATATAGGACCTAATGGAGGAGCTAGGGGGGGGAGTTCAATGGCGAGGACTTGGAGAGACTCCTTTGTAAAAGACTTTTGAATGCATATTGGAATATAAGCTTCTTTTGTTGTAGATGTTCAGACCTTCATCTTCTTTCTTTTTTGTACCTGTGGGTGAATATTATATTAATGTTTTCCATGTTTATCTAATGATTGATAACTGTCATCTTATCTTGGCATTGATAAACTAGTATTGCAAGTACTCTTACCTATTATAGATGGCCATTCATGTATGCTTCTGTATGTATGTTTTTGTTGGTACAATAAGTATTCTTCATCATTTACATATTTATATAAACCTTATGAACATGTATAGTTGAAATCCTTATTTGTCTTAGTGTATTCATATGTGTCTGGAGTGAGTGAGTGAGTTATCCATTTCTGATCTAATTTTATACCCTTATTTACACATTTGGTTAAGTTTCCAAGCTTACTTAACCTACAACCTTGAGTGACTCTTGGAGTGATAACAAATTGGCATTGTTGTCGGGGAAAGGAGTGTCAAGAAAGCTTCCCTGGGAGATGACATAGTTCTATCTTTTGATGATAGACAAAGGTTGGGCATCATATTGGTTGTAATATTCTATCTGGGGACTCCATGAAGGACGAATTCAGTGGCGACTCCACAATATTCAAATGTCAAAAGCATTTGCTTCTCTTTTGGCTCAGAGGTTTGCACCTCTCAACTTCTCTACAGTTCCTAGTTTCCCACATCTAGTACCTCATTTGACAAAATGTGGATATTTTTTTCCTATATTCAAAGAGAGGAAAGAAGACAATCCTCCAGAACACCTCATCAAGTTCCATGAGTGCATGTATCTACTAGATCTACAGGATGAGGATGTTTGCATGAAGATGTTCATGCATTCATTGGATGGTGATGCACCTACAAATGGATATGATCAGCGGTATTTTGGTCAAATTCCAATTGAAATCAGTAAGGGTAGCCCACATTTTTTAGATTTGCAGACAAAGGGAAATTGCAGCATCCATGAGGAACTGAATTTTCATAGATCATCCATTTTTAAAGAGGAACAACAAAAGTACTATCTTTCTCCTTGTGTTCTTTTTGTTCCAAATTTTGATGGAAAGTTGATGATGATGAGGAAGAAGGTGATGTTATTTCAGATTTGTTTCGAAGCCCTATTGTTGATAATTCTTTGTAGAAATCTTCATCTCTGTCATTAGGATTTTATCCTGATGTTCCCATATTTGACAAATATAGTGATGATGAGGAAGATTTTAAAGTTTATGAAGGCTTGTTGACTAATGGAATCTCATATAGTTCTATCTTTCAGCAAGGAGATGATCAATAGTGTAATTGTGCTATGGTTGATGATAGTTATGAGTCTATTGTTCAAAATTCCAATGAAAATCTCCTTAGTTTTGATACATCTTTTAAAGAGATCATTGTTGGGGAGGGTAATCAATAGTTTTTTCATGATATATCTTTTAAGACTCATCCTTTGTTTGATCATTATAGCGATAGTGATGTAAAAGATCAAGAACACCTCTTCTTTTCTCTCAAAAATTGTCAGCTGTAATCAACTAGCACATCATAGTGATGGATCCAAGTCACGGGTATATAGCAAAGGGGAAGACATACATGAGCAGTTAAAGATTTTGAATCTGTATGATGGTGATCACAGTTTTGAAGATCCTATGGTAGCCTTACTTGAGTCTTATCTCTCAGACTCTTTTAAGCTTTCAGATTTTATCATACCACTTGTATTTGATAGTGAGTGTGATCTCCTGAAAGAGTTTTTATGGTTATTGTTATGCTTTTATTTTGATCTTCTAATCAGTGGCATAAAAATAAGTCTTTCAGTCATGATTTTACTTGTATGGCTTCATTGGAAGCATGATTTCACTTTATCAACAAGCAATACAGTGGATTAGAGTAAGAGTGTGTGAAAATAAGCTCAGTAGTTGAGAATTCGTTTTCAGTTTTCAGTTGGTTTGCAGTATGAAGGATTTCAATTTTCAATAAATAAGAAAAGTTCCTCTCAGTACATCAAGAGGGTTTACAAAGGAATGGTCGTACATGTTTAATTCTAGATGACTCCATAACCCAATGGACTAGGCACTACAGAGTCCAAGATGTATATTTTTGAAGAGTGGTTTGATCTAAATAATCAAAGTAGGTTGCAGGGTTTTCATATTGAATGGACAGGCACAAGGTCTACTAGGTTCTTGGAAACCTCACAGGGAAGTTTCCATCCCAGTTGAAGCTAGATGTTAGATCCTGAAATGTCCCATTCCAATCAACCTTTAATAAGTTTAAGTTTTCATCCAGCCTTTTCAGTTTTCATCTAGCCTTCCCAATAAAGATAAGTGACTGAGAAGGAGGCAAGTTGGATGAAGTTTTGGAGATCATAATTCTAAGTCATTCACAGGGAAGTTCATCGATCATGGCATATTTATAGCCCTCACAAGAATAGAAGAGAAAAATTTGTGAAAAAAATAGGGTTTTGTTGCATTTTGGGAGTAGTGTGACCCATGGTGCGACCCACGACATGACATTTCTGTCAAACTTTTAAATTTTTGAATTTTTTCCTGTTTTGGTCAAAATTCGACTTGGAAAGAGGATTTTTGGGTCAAGGTGGCCATATATAGTTGAATATAAGATCATCCCCTATCAAATCATGCAGGTGGCACTTCATTTCATCAATGGAAACATTATAGGGATCAAATCCTAGAATGTAGGGTTGTGACTAGATTTTGGAAATTTGTGTTTTCCTGTTTTAGTCATCGTTTTTGGAGATAGATTCTGATGAGATGGAAATGTATTTTTGTAAAGTGAGAGAGGTTTTTCACAAGAACCAACTCCTCTTCTGAAACCTCTCTCATTTTTCCAATATCTCTTAGGATTTGGGAGATATGGGTGAATCTTTGAGAGGGATATTTCCAGAAATTGTATACTCTGTTTTTGCTAGCCACCTCACAAATTCGGATTTGAGTTGGATATCTTCAACAAACCAAAGATAGATGAAAAGGTTATGAGATCCATCTATTTTGGATCTATATGAGCATG
This sequence comes from Picea engelmannii, assembly GCA_009831015.1. Classification (NCBI taxonomy): domain Eukaryota; kingdom Viridiplantae; phylum Streptophyta; class Pinopsida; order Pinales; family Pinaceae; genus Picea; species Picea engelmannii. The sequence continues at coordinate 382,290 of ML783935.1, read as the reverse complement.
TAATATTTATATAAAAATGACCCAATGGAGGAGCTAGAGGGGGGTGGGGTGTGGTGGGGTGGGGGTTTCAATGGCGAGGACTTGGAGAGACTCCTTTGTAAAAGACTTTTGAATGCATATTAGAATATAAGCTTCTTTTGTTGTAGATGTTCAGACCTTCATATTATTTATTTTCTGTACCTATGGGTGAATATTATATTGACATTTTCTATGTTTATCTAATGACTGATAATTTTCATCTTATCTTGGTATTGATAAACTAGAATTGCAAGTACTCTTACCTGTTATAGCTGGCCATTCATGTATGCTTATGTATGTATGTTTCTGTTGGTATAATAAGTATTCTTCATCATTTACATCTTTATATAAACCTTCTGAACAAGTATAGTTGAAAGATTTATTTGTCTGAGTGTATTCATATGTGTCTGGAGTGAGTGAGTGAGTTATCCATTTCTGATCCAATTTTATACCCTTATTTACACATTGATTAAGTTACCAAGATTACTCAACCTACAACCTTACCTACAACCTTGAGTGACTCTTGGAGTGATAACAAGAGGAATTAGAGCCAACTCATAGGATTTTGCCCTTGTGGATTCATATCCCTAGCTTGAGAGTGTCCTCTGGGAGAGAGTGCATATGGTTGCGTGGAACCTTGTTCATTCGCATCCACTCGGGGGAGAATTTTCTATTAATCATTTGCATCCACTAGGCTTCCACAACTTACTTCTTTGAAATCATTCCCTACAACATATATTAATTAGTTGGCTTTCATTATCTCCAGGAGTTAAGGACTTGCATTTTCCTTTTATGCATAATAATTTCATTCTCTATTTGTTGGTTTGTTCCATGTTCCATATACCTATCAATATTTATTTGTTGTATATAATAACCAACCATAGGAACCATAGGGATCAAGAGCTTCCACAACGCTTCTCTATACTCATGATCATATATAATGATCATAATCACTTCATTGTTTGCATTCTTGTTACGGGCATCATTGGTCTTTTCTCTCTTCATGATTGTTCATAAAATCAAATATGAAAGAAACCTCAACCATATTCTTTCAAAGCATTTAGCCACCTCATTAACAAACATGGCTATAATGCTTTTAGCTTGAATATTCCTTTTCATCAAGAGTGCTTCTATATTTCCAAGTAATCCTATGTATCTAACCACCTTTGTACTATTGTTGAGGTGATGGGGCATTCTGAAATCCATCTAATTTCTCTCCTCAAGCATTCAAAGGAAATGATTTGATTTATGAAACCTAAGAATGAATGAAAAGACTTCTAAAACAACCCAAATTCATTTCAACATGAATTATAACATTTTATTGGTTCCAATGAGCCATGGACAATATGCATTCGTCATATAATAAATGCATAAAAGTGGATAATATGCATTCATCATATAATAAATATATAAAAAGAATAGATGACCATAATAAATAAATGTCATAAATTTGCATATTCATAAACAACAATGAAATACTTATCTTTCTGAGAAATTCACCACCAATTTGTTGCAAATGAAGACCATTCCACCAATTCTCCCTTGTGGATTCATATCCCTAGCTTGAGAGTGTCCTCTGGGAAAGATTGCATATGGTTACGTGGAACCTTCTTCATTCACATCCACTCGGGGGAGAATTTTATCAGAAAGATAAGTATTCCATTGTTGTCTATGAATATGCTAATTTATGGCATTTACTTGTTATGGTTACATATCCCTTTATGGTTTTCTTTTATGAAGAATGCATATTGTTCATGGCTCATTGGAACCATTGCAACATACCCTCATCTCTAATTGTCTTTAAGCTTTATCCAATTTTTAAATTTCTTCCTCCTTTCATTAGATAATTATCTGCAATGTTCAACCCTATCCAACAAGTACAAATCCACACAATGGAGTACATGCATAAGTTGTTGGTTCATATCCTGCAACTCTATTATGCATACATATAACTTGGCCAGAAAGGTGGTTCACCCATCACATGCATGTTCTCTTTTTCTTGGTAGATTTTATCTACTATACTAGGCTTCCACAACTTCCTTCTTTGAAATCATTCCCTACAACATCTATTAATTAGTTGGCTTTCATTATCTCCGGGAGTTAAGGACTTGCATTTTCCTTTTATGCATAATAATTTCATTCTCTATTTGTTGGTTTGTTCCATGTTCCCTATACCTGTCAATATTTCTTTGTTGTATATAACAACCAACCATAGGGATCAAGAGCTTCCACAACGCTTCTCTATACTCGTGATCAAATATAATGATCATAATCAATTCATTGCTTGCATTCTTGTTACGGGCATCATTGGTCCTTTCTCTCTTCATGATTGTTCATAAAATCAAATATGAAAGAAACCTCAACCATAATCTTTCAAAGCATTTAGACACCTCATTAACAAACATGGCTATAATGCTTTTAGCTTGAATATTCCTTCTCATCAAGAGTGCTTCTATATTTCCAAGGAATCCTATGTATCTAGCCACCTTTGTACTATTGTTGAGGTGATGGGGCATTCTGAAATCCATCTAATTTCTCTCCTCAAGCATTCAAAGGAAATGATTTGATTTATGAAACCTAAGAATGAATGAAAAGACTTCTAAAACAACCCAAATTCATTTCAACATGAATTATAACAGTTTATTGGTTCCAATGAGCCATGGACAATATGCATTCATCATATAATAAATGCATAAAAGTGGACAATATGCATTCGTCATATAATAAATACATAAAAAGAATAGATGACCATAACAAATAAATGTCATAAATTTGCATATTCATAAACAACAATGAAATACTTATCTTTACTACCAATTGGTTGCAAATAAGGACCATTCCACATAATTGTAGGCACTCTCTCCCAGAGGCCACCCCCAAGATGGGGTCATGAATCCACAAGGGATAAATCCTACTAGTTGGCTCTAATTCCTGTCACTCAACCCAATTCAATTTTTGTTGAAAATAAAATAAAAAAGTTCGGTTTTTGTTGAAAATAAAATGTTAGGCTACCATTTAGGTTGGAAACTTTTTTGCTTTGCTTTTATAAGGTGATAAAACTTATCATAGCTCCGTTGTCAATCAAAAACAATTTTAAGTTTTACTTTAGGACTAAAAGATCGTTTCTAAACACTTTAGTTTGGATTAATAAAAAATGATTTTAAATTAAAAAATCATATGTTAGTATAAATCTACTTGAACATGTCCCCAAGGTCTAGAGCAGTAAGTGAAAGTCACTGATTCGAAACCCCTGGGGACACCTCAAATCCAGCCATGTTAAGGCTTAGATACCCCTAAGTTGTGGCATCTCAGCTACCGGCCAATCCCACAAGTGAAGGATATTTAGCTAACAAAAAAAAAATCTACTTGAACACCAAGAAAAAAGATTCAATTTTTTTTTAAATGAAGAATTAAATGCCCTGTTATATAGCTTGAGTGGGCCTAATGGTTAAGAACATGTGTTTCCTCCTAAGAGGTCACAAGTTCAAATGCAGAGGGGTAAAATATGTATCCCTCTGTAGACTTTACCAATCAAATCACTGGCCGTATTACTTAGATTCGAACTAAAAAAAGAACATACCGAAACCATTTTGACTTTGAATACAAACAAATCATAAATTAGTATAAATTTACTTAATGGAAAAAATGAAAGTTAGGTTTTTGTCGAAAATAAAATAGTAAAAAACGTGGATAATAAATACGTAACATTATAATGCTGCCCAAGTTCGAACTGGGGACCTTCAGTGTGTAAGACTGACGTGATAACCGACTACACCACAGCACCAGCTGATCATGTCATTTCGTGGCCATATTTTAGAGGGTCAGAACCTCAAAAAATTAAAACATCCCTACAGCTATGGCTGAAGTAGAATATTTCCCTTTTCATTTAATTTGCCTGCCATTGCGCCCATGCAATTGAACAAGAAGGAAGGAGATCAGTTTTCAGAGGCAGATAAATACTCGTCAATGCCATAAATACTAACCCATCAAACGGATATCCACCAAAAAGCCCTGCCATGGTTTTCTTCAGCATTTCCTTTCCACTAAAGCATATGCTACTTTATTCATTTGGGGGCCGGCCTTCAACGGAAGCATAGAGTCTTTTACTATTTTATTTATTGAGATGGCAGAGTTGGTCTCAGGCGCAAGATTAAGCTTCCGGTTCAAAAAGCGTGGGTTCAAATATCACTCTCAACAATATTCGCGGCAATTTATTTTAAACTGAAGAAGAATGAAATGAATAAACTAAATCTTCCCGCCAATTGTGTCATTTGGTTGTCAGGATGGCTGAGTGGTCTAAGGCGCCAGACTCAAGTTCTGGTCTTCGAGAGAGGGCGTGGGTTCAAATCCCACTCACTTCTGACAATAAACAATACATGTTTTGACGTTGTTTACGTGTATTGTGAACTTCTAGATCAAACTAGCGCCGCAAATTTGTTTACGGGATTTGGTCAGTGGTATGATTCTCGCTTAGGGTGCGAGAGGTCCCGAGTTCAATTCTCGGAATGCCCCTTCTTTCCTGGAGTGGATGATTTATGAGAAATTTGGAGTGATTTAACTTATTTTTGGCGGACATCTAAGACGTTCTATCCGATCTCTACCCAGGGTTGGAATTTTTCTTCTCCCAAATTTGACGGTTTGTAAATCAGATGCCCGTTTTGACAAATTTAATTATCCGTCAAATTCCATCCAAAGACAGATTTCATTACCCATCAAATTCCATCCAAAGATTGAAACGCTTTAATTGTATCGATTTCCAAAATCCAAATGATGTAGTTATACTGCATTCGTTTTAATTTCTTTGGAAGAAAGCACTTTGAGAAGAGGGTTGTATCTACTTAATTTTTCAACATAAATGGAATTGGTAAGAGCATTGTGGAATGAAATTTTTTGTTGAGATTCAAGAATACATTATAAAGAAATGAAGGCTACAACAACACTCACTTAAGGCACACTAGATACAAAGAAGTAAATGTTTTTCACAGGGACCCACCACAATTATAATTGTGAGCTTCGTACCTATGAGGTTGTTGTAATGATATTTGGCTGAGGCCTATTGCTTCAAATGCCAAAATGAATAATTTGTTGGGTCGCATCAAATACGGACAAATGCCAAAAAGAATAATTACCTCTGAGGTTGTTGTAATGATATTTGGCTGAGGCCTATTTCTTCAAATGTCAAAATGAATAATTTGTTGGGTTGCATCAAATACAGACAAGTAAATGTTTTTCACAAGGACCCACCACATTTATAATTGTGAGCTTCGTACCTGGGAGGTTGTTGTAAGGATATTTGGCTAAAGCCTATTGCTTCAAATGCCAAAAGGAATAAGTCCTCTATCTCACTAAATCATTTGTTACATATCATTAGTCCTTTAAGCATAGTTAAAGAGCCAGGGCGATTATTTTAACAATTTTATCCTATTTTATCAATAACATTTTTTTTTTGATATTTTAAATTTCATTAATAAAATTCAAAAACTACAATTAATTTCCGTACAAAATACACTACCATTCTATATATATATATATATATATATATATATATATATATATATATATATATATAACCAAAAAATTAATTAAAAAGAATTAAAGGAAAACTTTTTACATGAAACTTAAAATACTAAATAATTAAAATATTTGGATTAATTTATCTTTCTAAAACATTATTCTTGCATATTCTTTATTCTAATTTAATTAGATTCCATCTAAAATATTAATATATCATTAAAACCTTATTAAAAAAAATCAAATTAATACAATTTAAAATTAATTTGATATTCTAAATTTTATGATAATATGTTTAAATAATTTTTTGGTTTTATTTATTTGTAAGATAAAATTATTTAATATTGTGTCAATCATTATGCAATTTGTCTTTATAAAAATTAGTAAAATATATTAATCAATTAAAAATAAAAAAATAAATTAAAATATATTAATAAAAAAATAGAAATTAAAATTTTATTCATATATAATAATATGGGTGACACATTAAAATCTTAAAATTGTATAAAGAAATTAAACTCAAAACTCTAACTTTTATAAACATTTTCACATACAAATTTGATAAAGAAGGTTATATATTTTAATTTACCAATGTTAGATGCTTATAGCTGACCTTATCCAACACAGATACACTTGAAAACAAGACATGTCTTTATCAGCTCAGTTGTTTTAGTTATGCATTCAGACAACTTAAATAAAGTCATATCCTTTTATAAACTTTAGCTGGAGAAAACACATGTTCCAAGATTTTTTTTGGAGTCTTCGCTGAGATTTTAATATAATTAATTAGGTCTGGTTTGGTGATGGAAACTAACAATCTTCTCTGCCGCCCTTCAATCTCAATTACACAGCAAGAATTTAATTTTTTTACACCAATTCTATCTTTCAACTGATATAGGTTCTCTCGGCGGCACTTGGCTTTCCGGAGCTGATCTACACTTGAATCCGGATCTTCTCTCTGAATGGGATCTTTTTGTCCAGCGTATCAAAGCTTCTGGCATTCACCTAATTTCAAAGGAGGATAAGCTGATCTGGACGGGGGGCGACAGAACTGGAAGAATTTCTGCCAAAAATATTTACCTTGCCCTGGCCGATTTAGCCTGGCACACTTCTTCGGTATCCTGGAGACAGAGGATTTGGAAGGCAGCTTGTCCATTAAAATGCAAATTATTCTCTTGGCTCCTCTTAGAGAACAAATTACTCTTCTGGGACAATTTACAGTCGAGAGGTTGGGTGGGACCAAGCTGTTGCTCGCTCTGTTCCCAGGACTTTGACACCGCTCTGCATGTTTTTGTACACTGCCCCTTCACCCGTGAGCTTTGGACTATAATTACTTCAGCTTTAAAAACTCCAAAACAGTGGATTGGTAACACCGTTTTATCTTGCTTCCAACACTGGATCATTAATTCGCCCACACATTCTATGCTTCCAATCCACTTTTGCTGGTTCGTATGGAAGGCCAGAAACGAGGCACTCTTTACTGCAAAGAAACCGTCCATCCTTCACACCAGCTCTCACATTTTACAGGCTGCTCACCTTTCGGTCAAGACTTCTCTTTCAAACCCAAGGGTTAGGCGGCCTCTACACATCCCGGTGGACAGGGTGGTGGCCTGGTTTGACGGGGCATCTCAATTGGGAGGTTCGTTGTGTGGAGCAGGGGGGCACATAAAGATAAATTCTCATTCGAGTATACATTGGACATTGAATTGCTGTCAAGGAACCAACACCAAGGCGGAACTCATTGGGGCTTGGACCTCGCTCTTTTTGGCTAGTCGTCACACCGATGTTTTGCTCCTCCTTGGCGATTCCAAGATCACCATTGATTGGCTAAATGGAAAATCTGATATCCAAGTGGCAGCCCTTAATAGCTGGAAGACAAGGACTAAAGAAGCTTCTCTACTCTTCAGAATTCTTTCCTCCCAGCACATATATCGCGAAGAAAACAAATTGGCTGACTCTCTCTCGAAAACTGCCTTGCATCTTCCACAGAATCAAATTCACTTTTCATACTGGGAGGATGGCCATGAAGGCATTTCACACAAGTTAAATCTTTGATCTGATCTGTATCTGCATTATCCTTTTTTGTCTAATTACAGAATTGTTGAGACTTAGAGGATTCGAATCCAAGTAGTGGTGGTTGGGGCATGATCAGCCGGTGTCGCTGTCTTGTAAACTTTTATATCCTTTTGAATATAAAGAGCATTTTTTTCTCGTGGAAAAAAAACTAACAATCTCGATCACAACATTTTAGGTAAAAATAAGGGAGATTCCATCCATTTAATGAGTATGGAGGACAGTCAACCGTTGACTTTGTTTCAAGTCCATGAATCAACAATCCACATAAGATGTTTTATCAGCAAGAGAAGATATCAAGGTAGTAGGTGTTCATTTTCCTTCTCCATCCATTTGCTTTAAGAATATGAAAAAACAAAGTTAAATAATTTTTTAAGTAATTTTTGTTAGTATTTTTAGAATAATATTTATTGTAAAATTTAAAATCTTCTATACAATATACTTGTTAAGAGCTCAACATGTGTTTTTACTCTTAAATTTTTTACAAATTCAATTATAATTCTCTTTATCAAGTCCATATTGGTAAATTATAGGAAGGACGAGAAAATTGCTAAATTATTAAAATGTTTTTAGATTTCAAACATTTTGTGACTAATACTTAATTTATAACCATTCTTCATATTAAAATTATTTAAAGATTTTTCTATTTCAAGCAATTAGTAAATGATACTAGAGAAAGTAAAAAAAAGTAAAGTCAATAATTTTAATTTTGTCAAAACATATAAGGTTTTAAGAAATCATTATTATTATTTAAGTTTTAAATTCAATTATAGTTTTCTTTATCAAGTCCAAATTCCTAAATTATAGGAAGGATGATGAAATTGCTAAATTATTAAAATGTTTTTAGATTTCAAACATTTTGTAACTAATACTTAATTTATAATCATTTTTCGTATTAAAATTATTTAAAGGTTTTTTTATTTCAAGCACTTAGTAAATGATACCAGAAAGAGTAAAAAGAAGCAAAGTCAATCATTTTAATTTTGTCAAGGCACATAAGGTTTTAAGAAATCATTATTATTTTTTAAATTTTAAATGGAAAAGAAGTCTAAACAATTTTTTATATTATAAATGTTCGAGAAAAAAACCTCCCACTTCACACGTTTGAAAGGGTAGATAATTTTTTACACGTTGGAGGGTTCACAATTAAAAAAAAAAAGGAATGCTAATTATAAGAAAGCAATGTGTGTGAATAGACTCCCTTTCTTGGCGTTTTCATCTTGTAAATCGGTGAACTGGTGGAGGCCAATACAAAGAGATGTGTTTGAGCTTTAAAACTTTGAGGAAGACGTTCAACCGGCAGTCTGCGTCTGAAGGTAAACCAATCGAAGCCATTTATTTAATTATTTTCTTATTTTATTGGCTCAGAAACTTGTATCTTGTAGCTTGCAGGCCGTGACTTAGAATAAATACATGTTTCTGGTTGCTTTGATTCAAGAACTTCGATGGAAATTGCTACAAAGCTATTTAAAGTAAATTTACATGAAAGCAGAGAAACTTTACATGAAAACCTTTTATGAAGTCGGGCTTGCTTCAAAAGCTTAAAATTTTATGTAGTCGAAGCTTGCTTCCGAATCTTGAAACATCATGCACAACAATTGGCTTGTATCTATCAAATTTTAAGTCGTTTCCAAGCTAGAGAAATTAGGAATACAATCATTTAACTGCTAGAATCTATTGAAATAATCTTATTTTTCTGCCTACTGTGTAATATATTTTCATTTTTTTCCTTCTAGCGGTTCTAGGGTAGGTTCTATGATTAACGATGTGAATAAAAGGTTAAATATGTGAGAAAAATTAATTAATTTACTAAAGCTTGCTAGACAATCCATCAATTTTAGATAGCACTTGCTTACTTTGTTCATGAATTTGTCTTGTGAGAAAATCTACTCACAAATTGCTCGTTCCGACGTGCAACAAAGAGGCCAGGGACATGCAGCGAAGCACATCTTGGGTAGAGTGGTAGCCTGAATTTAAACACTGAGTATGCCAAAGCTTTCAGGACTCAATCTTAAGCCGAAATTTGGAAAAAAGCTCAGCACGTCAGGACCAACCAAGGACAATAAACGGGAGACACATCTGCATCTCCTTTCCATTGTTACGGGGTTTTGGCAAAACACATTCTTGAACCTGACTAGGAAACCGTAAAAGAGATTCTTTAGCGAGGGCTTCTGCCAAGCGTGCTGGAATTATATGATTTAGTTTCAGATTACTTCAATAACAATGTTGAGGCCTCTACTCTCTTATTAGTCCCTGTCAAGGGAATATAGCAATGAATTTGCTATTGATTTGACATTAATTTGCTTTGTATTTTAAATTTATATGTGTAGTGTAATGTTTAACTTAATAAAACAAATATATATATTTTTGATATAATAAAAATATTTGTTTTTTTCATTTCTCATTGGTTGATATATTCTAAGTCTTATTATTGTCTTCACGTATTTCAATATTTGAAATTAATTACATAATCAATAAACTTGGTTATAAGTACCTAGTACCTTTTATATAAAAAATTAAGAAAAAATGTAAAAATGTCATGCGTTCTCTCATTATTACTATCCATTTATTTCATTATTATTGCATTTCAATAAACTTGGTTATAAGTACTTAGTACCTTTTATATAAAAAATTAAGAAAAAAAATAAAAATGCCATGTGTTCTCTCATTATTACTATCCATTTATTTCATTATTATTGCATTTATGTTTTTCTCTTATCATTAATACAAAGTGTACTCCTACTAAATTAATACAAAATGATATACATATAATTACGTATGATGACATATGTGTAATTTCTTTTTAATAGTAATTTTGAATTTCTTTTTAAATGAAAATAAATTAGTGAAAATATAGTTAAAGATGAAAAACAAAATGATATAGA
>ML783935.1:355230-371707 GCA_009831015.1 Picea engelmannii | reverse complement strand
TATATATATATATATATATATATATATATATATATATATATATATATATATATATATATATATCTTTTAATAATGATTTTGAATTTTTCTTTAATAAAGACAAATAATAATTATAGCAAATTGACAATGGTTTTATAGTAAATTGACAATTGTTGGAACACTCTAACTAGTTCAATGATCCAATCTAGGTACATTGTATTTCCAAATTTACTTGGCAGGGACTAAGCTGCCCATGCAACACTTGTTTCAGTGTAGCATCTACCACCTAATATTGAATATGAAGCTCTACCTCTTATTTCATTTATGTAATGCCAATCCTTACAAAAAAATTTATTAACTCTCCCCAAGTTGAGATGTCGAGTTGTGCCATGACCATTTCTCCTCAAGAAACTCAGAATGTGTTGGAACATAAGCTCCTTACAGGGAATCACAAGCCCGCTCCGCTCTAGTGGTAACTTCAACATTCGGTGGTTTGAGTCTGTTTCTGATATTGGAGAAATCTAGAAACCGCCACAGTTGGTGAGGTTGAAACATGCTTGGTTTCGAGGCTTGGATGCTCAGATATATTGTTGTTTCCTCGTTGCTATCAGATTATTGCAATCTAAATGAAGGAAATCAGAGTTTTGATGCAATCTAAATGCATGAAATCATAGTTTTGAGGGGAGTCGATGAAGGATAAGACAATGAGTTTTGAGGTGAGTCGGTGAAGGATAAGATAGTGAGTCAGTGAAGGATAAGACAGTGAACGCATACATTCCTAGTGGACAGATCCATGTGGAAATTGTTTATTTGTTGCTGATGGCATTTGTTGATTTGTTGTGGACAGACGGCGAAAGGTGCAGAGGAACCTCTCCTTATAAGAACGCCTTTAGCGTAAAAATTATCATGTATAAAATGCAATCACATTATTTGTTAACATTATTATTATTTATAACCATTACATGTGACATATAATTTTGGCATGCATCTAAGGCGTTCTATCCGATCTCTAGCCTCTCCGAGGCTTCTTACAAGTTACAATATTTTGGCTAATGTTTATTCTAGAAAGATTTCTCCTAGGCTTCTTGCAAGTTACAATATTTTGGCTAAAATGTAAATTTGTGGAGTTAGTGGTGTCTTTGCTTGGATTTAGTTTTAAATTTGGTTATTTGTATTTTTAACTAACCTAGATCTATTTTAACTTCGGATCGAGAGGGATCAAATCTTTTAAGATGTAAACTTTTTACGAAGTACAAGACTTGATGAAAGGTTAACATTTGGTAAGATTTGATTTCTCTGTGGTGTTTGATTTATTTTGAGTTAAAATGGATCTAGGTTGGTTTCCATTATGGAGGTTGCATCAAATCTTTAAAAATTATATGAGGATTAAGGTGAATAGTAATAAAGTAAGTATCTTCAATGATGAAAATGGTGAATAATAAGAAAGTAGTACAATGCATATAAGAAATAATAGATAAATTACATAGTGATTAATCTCAATCTCTTTTTTGGATTTTCTTTTACTCACACATGCTAGCTTTTCCATATTTCCATATCAATCATATGAAAAATGAAATTGATCTAAACATTTAACTTGATATAATGCAGTGAAGGTCATATGGTATCTCTTTTGCTTTCCAATATTAATAGTGTATTTCTTCAACCTCATATGTTTATCATAATTCTGATTATATTTTATTGTATGTTTTTTGTTTTAATGCATCATATATATCAATGCATTTTATATATCTTAATATTATAATATTCTTAATGTGAAAATACTAATAGATAATCTCTTTCATAACATCATAATATATATTGAAATTGGTTTGCATTGTGTTATTTGTAAGGTACCATATCTATTATGATAGCCGAAAACAGAAATATTGCAAAGAATAACAGTGGAACAATACAATAGATGAAACCACAACACCATAATAATACCTTTATTGATATGAAACAATGTTCACTTGCCTCTTTGACGGGAAAACCTCTAACAGAGCAACGCTCTATTACAATATTTCTCAAGGCAAAACTTCTCATACCCTCTACTCATATTTATACTAAATCTATCCATCCAAAAGAACAATCTAGAGGAAGATCGTTCTAGAAGCGAAAGCTTCTATTATGTATTCTTACATTTGACTTATTCTTCCTTATTGTTAGGACTTATTAATATTGGTATTTATAACATGAAAATATATTATTCTACCTACGTGAAGGGTTAGGGAGTTTAGGTCCCTAACATGCCCTCCCCCTTAAAAACAACCTTGTCCTCAAAGCTTGAGGTGAGGAAATTGTTGCAGAATGGTGGTTGGCTCCCAAGTGGCATCTGTTGGAGTTGTATCTTTCCACTAGACTCACCCTTCCTTGGTGGTGAGTTGACGAAGACGACACTCACGCTGGTCCAAAACTGCTTGTGGCTACAACCAGATGGAGCCTTGTTCATCCAACTTGGGAAGGCTAGTTTGAGTTTGGCACTTAGTTCCAATCACCTTATTTAAGCAGGAGACGTGAAAAACATGATGGAGCTTAGAATGACTGGGCAAAGCTAACTAATAGGCCACCTGTCCCACGCACTTGAGAACTGTATAAGGACCATAAAATTTTGGCTGACAATGGTTGACCTTGAGTGAAGTTTGCTTATAAGGTTGTAGTCGAAGAAACACCTGGTCTCCTTCAGCAAATTGACGTTCAGAGTGACCTTGATATGCTTGTTGCTTCATGTGATTTTGAGCCATGACCAAATTATCTTTGAGGGTACGGAGAATAACCTCTTGAATTGTAAGTGTTTGGTCAATTGCCTGGACCTTCGAGACACATGGCATGTATGAGAGAACTGAAGGGGAATTTGTCCATATACTTCAAAAGGAGTCATGCGAGTAGTTGTATGGTAAGAAGTGTTGTACCACCATTCAACTAGTGGTAACTATTGATCCCATTGATTTTTCCTTTCAGATGCAAAACACCTCAAATATGTTTCCAAACACTTGTTGACAAATTCAATTTGACCATTAGTCTGGGGATGATAGGTTGTGTTGAGATGCAATTGAGTTCCCTGTATCCTGAACAATTATTGCCAAAAATTACTAGTGAAAGTGGGATCTCGATCAGAAACAACAGAATGAGGCACGCCATGAAGCTTGAAGACATGATCCATGAAAAGTTGAGCCACATTGAAGGCAGTAAATGGGTGTTGAAGAGCACAGACATGAGCATACTTGGAAAGATGATCAACGACCACCATGATGATTGACTTATTTCTTGATTTAGGTAATCCCACAATAAAATCCATAGAGATGTCCCTCTAAATAGTGGGTGGAACTGGAAGTGATTGCAGTGTTCCATGAGCTTTGTCTGTTTTTCCCTTGTTGTGTTGAAAAACATCACATTCTTCCACAAAAGTGTGAACATCATGTTTCATACCATCCCAGAAAAAAGAATGTTTGACTCGGTCATAGGTTTTGGTAAACCTTGAGTGCCTAGTTGTGGGTGTAGCATGAAGCTCAGAAACCACCATCGATTTAAGTTGTGATTGTTTACTTAAATACAAATGGACTTTGTAGCGAAGCTCATCATTGTGCCAAGAGTACTCAAGAGAAACTGGAGAATTGGCTTGCGATTGTTGGATCAGATGCGAAATTTTGGGATCTTGTAGCCATTCCTGTCGAAAAACTTAGAGCTAATATCGTACAATGAAGGAGAGGGAAAAAAGGGACCCTTCATCTTCATATTTTCTAGAAAGAGCGGATGCAACCACATTTACTTTTCCTTTCTTGTAAATGATCTCATAAACATATCCAAAGAGCTTAGTCACCCATTTTTGTTGCTTCGGGGAGGAAGGTCATTTCTCTAGAAAATACTTGAGGCTTTGATGATTTGTCTTAATTTGGAATCATTTCCCCAATAGATAAAGGCACCAGAGATCCATTGCATGCAGAATAGCCAACATTTCCTTTTCATAGATTGATTGGCCCAAATGTCGTTCTGACAATTGTTTGTTGGTAAAGGCCGAAGGCCGACCATCTTGCATAAGGACTGCTCCAATTCCTCTCCCGGAAGCATCACATTCCAGGACAAATGTCTTTGTGAAATCGGGAAGGGCCAAGACTGGGGTGGTGCACATTGTCACCTTCAAGGCTTGAAAGGCCTGATCAATTGCAGGAGTCCAAGGGAAAGAATTCTTTTTAAGGAGAGCACTGGGAGACACGACATTCTTTCAATAATTTTTCACAAACTTGTGATAATATCCTATTAAACCCAGAAAACCACGCAAGATTTTGATAGTCTTGGGGCGAGGCCAATCCTGCATAGCTTCAATCTTCTTAGGATCCACCCTAACACTTGCCTTGCCAACAATATGATCCAAGTAATCGACTTTCGAGTCTCCAAAATCACATTTAGATTGTTTGAGGAAAAGTTGGTGCTGAGAGAGTAGATGTAGAACTCAATCCACATGAGCAAGATGGGTTGTCTAGGTTTTACTATAGATTAGAATAACATCAAAGAAAACTGAGACAAAATGACAGAGAAAAGGACATAATACATGATTCATGAGGCTTTAGAAAGTGGATGGAGCATTACACAAGCCAAAGGGCATGACCAAAAACTAATAGTGGCCCTCTAAGTTTGAAATGCAGTCTTAGGAATATATGCCTCTTTCATGCGTATCTGGTGGTAGCCATAACGAAGATCAATTTTAGTAAAGAACTGGGCACCACTCAATTCATCCAAGATATCATCAATGACAAGAATGAGAAATTTGTCTTTGATGGTGAGTTTATTGAGGGCGCAAAATTCAGGACACATGCACCAAGTGCCTTCTTTCTTAAGTACCATGACCAGAAGAGAAGAATAGGGGCTCGTACTAGGATGGATAATGCCTACAGTGAGAAATTCTTGAACAATTTTCTCAATTTCATTTTTTTGGGAAAAGGGATGATGATAGGAACGAACATTGGGAGGAAGTATGTTGGGGACAAGGGGAATGGAATGATCATGAACACCACGGGAAGGAGGAAGTCCCTGGGGAGTGGAAAAAATATCTTGATGTTTGGATAGGATGGAATGGAGGTTTGACAACACATAAGGTGTCTTAGTGGCGTGAATGGAATGGAGTTGTAAAATAATGCAGGAATGACCTTTTTATGAGTTTTTCCATGCAATGGGAACTGATGATCTCAGGGGAACCTGTTGTGATGCCTTGGAACTTATATTGTTGGCCCTCCTGGTTGAATTGCATGGTTAATTCCTTAAAATCCATGAGAATGGGACCTAGAGTCCTTATCCATTCGACACCCAACACAATGTCACAACCACCCATGTTGATAGCAAACATATGAGATTTCAAGTGGTACTGACAAATTTGGAGACACACATTTTCACAACGCCCCCCACATTTCATGGACCCGCCATTGACAGTCATGATTTGAAAATTATTGACTGCACAGATATAGAAATTAGTTTCTTAGAAAATGCGGTGATGAATAAAATTATGGGTGCTTCCACTGCCAACAAGGATGATGACCTTCCGATGCTTAATGTAACCAATTATCTTGAGGGTTTGGGGAACAAAGAAGCCAGTGAGACAATTCATGGAAATGATCGGTTCAACTTTGAGAGGGTCGGAAGGTGGAGTCATGTCAGTGGGTTCAGGTGAGTCGGCCAGAGGGGGAGCCTCAACATCGTCTTCAGAAACAACCTCGAAGATGACCATACAAATATTTTGTTCCTTACACTTGTGCCCAGGAAAGTATTTTTCATCACAATTATAACAAAGTCCCTTGAGTTGGCATTCAACCATTTATGTTCTGGTCAATTTATGGATCTTTAGTGGATTGGAAGGAGGAGTGGGAGTGACTGGTTTAGGGCAAGGAATAAGGAGCGTTTTCTAGTTTGAGAAGAGATAACATGTTGTGCTTCCTTATCTATTTTAGTAGCTTCCACCCAACTTTGAGGTCGAGCCATGAGGACATGGGCACAGATCTCATCCTTGAGGCCACTGATAAAACATTCTCGGAAAATATCATCAGACATACCCTCTGTGCGGAAATCCAATCGTTCAAAAGAAGCTATAAAGTCTTCCAAGGTGACATATTGTTTCAACTTTGTCAAACAACCTAAATGGTGGGTGTCGGTGTCAAAGTGTTCATTATAAATTTATGCAAAAAATTGTGTCCAAGCCACATACTCTATGGCCTATCATAGTGAGACACTATCATATGTTGTTTGTAAGTACCCTACTTACGACAAAGAAATGTACTCCATTGTGTAAGCATGTCCCCAGTGGAGATATTACATTCTTGGGAAGTAGACATTCATCCATACTGATCATAAGCCATTGCAGTTCATGCAGACACAAGGGAAATTGCAGAATGACCGCCATCAAAAGTGGTCCACATACTTGCAACAATTCCACCTCAACATCAAGTATAAAACAGGAAGCACAAATCGCGTCGATGATTGCCTCAACAGACCGCCAATCGTGACACTCACCATGGTGCTAGACTCTTGTGGCCATGAGACCTCTGGATGGCCCCAACTCTATGAGACAAACCCGGACTTCGCCACCACCTACCAAATGTTTCGTGCAAACGTAGTTGTCGATAATTTCCATCTTCAGGATGGGTTGTTGTGTCATCTGGGCCATATCTGTGTTCCATCAAGTGAGCAAGTGAAGTTGATCTAGGAAGACCACTACAGTCGGGTGGTAAGACACTCCGGCATCGAAAAGGCAGTGTCGATGCTATAGAAACATTTCTATTGGCCGAAACTTCGACAGGAGGTCAACAAGTATATCAGGTTCTACACTGCCTGCGCTATTGCCAAACCAACCACTAAGAAACAAGGCTTGTACACCCCTCTTCCTACTCCTGACAGGCCATGGGAATCCATATCAATGGACTACATGTTGGGCCTCTCATCCACCAAGCGGGGAAGTGAATGTGTTTTTGTGGTGGTTGATCGCTTTTCTAAGATGACGATTTTGGTTGCCTGCAAGAAGAGCATCACAGCAGAGGCCACTGCCAAGCTCTTCTTTGAACGAGTCTGGGTACATTTTGGAATCCCACAAACCATTATCTCAGATCGGGACAATCGATTTCTCAACACATTTTGGTCGAGCCTCTGGTCACTGTTGGACACCAAGCTCACCAAATCCACGACCTTCCACTCCCAGACAGATGGCCAAACCAAGGTCGTAAATCGAATGATTGTGCACATCCTTCGCATGTATAATTCAAAGCACCCTCACACATGGGATGAGAGCCTTCCCTATGTCCAACATACCTACAACCGAGCCCTACATAGATCAACCAATCACAACCCCTTTCAGGTGGGGTTGGGATTCCAACCATTGGGTCCCATAGATGTTGCGCTTCCCCTTGCGGTCACCTCGACTGACTCATCTCCTGCTCCAACTGAAGCTGACAAAGACACCCGATTCATTGAGCGGATCCAACACATCCTCCAACAAGTTCAGGATATCCTACAGAAGTCCAATGACAAGTACAAACAACGCCATGATCAACATCGGGTGCCACATAAGTTTCAGGTGGGCGATAAAGTTTGGTTGCACTTGCAGAAAGAACGCCTTACAGGACCCCATCGAAAGCTTCGCCCACTCCATTATGGGTTGTACACTATCACCAAGGTCATGGGGGATAATGATTTTGAGCTCAACATTCCTCCTTTCCTTGGCCTGCACCCAGTGTTCAACGTGGATCTCCTTCACCCTTATTTCCCACCATTATTGGACACCTCAGAAGTAGCAAAACAATTGACACCAACAAAGCTCAACCCCGACTGCATAAAACAGGCATCCAATGATCATACTGTGGACACACAGATCGAGGGCACTCGACAACAAAGGATCCATCTTTATCGAGTCGTCAAAGCAAGGCAGCTCCTGCACCAAGGCAAGTGGCTCACCCGGGGCCAAATTCAACAAAAATTTCCTCATTTGATGGGAGGCCTCAACGCAATGGAGACCATTGCTTCCTAATGAGGGAGGATTGATCTAGGTGGATATCGGTGGCCACCCACTTTTTCCAATTGGCTCAAAACAATTTTATGGCAATTTTGGTGATTTACTATTTTTAGCAGTTTTCACTTCCGGAGACGTTTTGAGGCCCTAAATGATGTTTTTTTGGGAAAACAGGTTTGCAATATGGAAGTTCCTTTGATTTTGTGCCTAAAATGAATCTCCTTGATGATACCTTTCCAACGGGCTATCATACGCCTAAAATGGAGATCGTATGCAAAAGTTACGACCCCGGGAAGTTGATGTACTAACTTAACCAAATGGGGCCCACACGACTTTTGGGTGCTTCATCTCCTAGGTTTAGGTTTTTGGATGTCTAGGGTTTTGGGCATCCCTGCTTATTGTAAAAAGGCCTTTAGAGCCTCATTGTAATAATCTTCTTGTGAATGAGTGCAGCCCTCACATCTCTTCTCAAAGATAAGCCGCCACCATTCCAACAAGCTTGTTTCTGCTGCATTTTACAGTTTCAGCATATTTCATTATTGAATAGAAAACCAGTTTTACTGTATCTCTGTTATTTTGTGTTAAGCACCTGTTAATAATCTGTAGTCATTTTGTTCTTCTCATAAAATCCAGATCAACAAGTGATTTCAATTCATTGTAAGTATTTTCGTCTTGATGGCCTTAATTTCCATAAATAAACAAAAAAATTAAATATGTAATGCTCGTTTGGAAGGCTGATCCTCACATGCTATAACTAATTGAATGAAAAAATAAATAGTATACTTTAAACATCGACTAACCAAATTTAATGACATTAAAGGGTGATTTGTTATGCATCTAGTCCCTTCCTTCACAATAAGGAAGGGAAAAAAACACTTATATGCCATTTAACATATTTCTAGTTCTGCTCGAAGTCCTTTCCCAAGATTGGGGACTTTACAGAACCAAAGGGGGTTAAAGGAACCAAAAAGTATGCCACTTGGTGGAAGCCCACCTTTCTTGAGTGTTATTGGGATTTGACTAGTGGTATTGGGTTAATACCAGAACCAAACCTTGCAAACCACACCCTATTTATTCAAGAACACACTTCCAAATATTAAGGCTCGACTAGGTAGTATGATTGATCATTTCATAGGATCACATGGGTGTAGTTTGTCTATGTGCAATGATAGATTTGGTTTCCACTATTGAACTTGTGACTTTGAAAATTAAAGCAAAGCCTTAATGATTGCATTGTGAATGTTCAGTGAAACTTCCACAACCATACAAATTGGCGCCTTTAATATTTAAGAATGATTTTGCAAAACATCGTTGTAATATACCAAGGGGTCCCATTTAATTTAAGGGATTGTGAATTGACAATTGAATATTAAAAACTATCCTAAAAATGACTCCAAATAAATACGATGAAATCACACTACACTTATACAATGTAGTGTGCATGTAGTTACCCCAAAATCTAAAATCAAATTTTCCATGACAAACAAGGCTAAGGCCTTAAGGCTAGACAATGTGGTTACCCCCAAAAGCTAAAATCAAATTTTCCACGACAAACAAGGCCAAGGCCTTAAGGCTAGACAATGCCATAGTTTGTTTGTTATAAACATTAATTATACTATTCAAGCTAAGTTTGTGACAACTTTTTATTATGTAAAAGTACCAATAGTAAAAATGAACGAGTTGAATCACAAGCTCAAAACTTAGGTCACTTGGCTAGAATTTAGTCAATTGCATATCGATGTAATCTTTTGCCCATAATTACCCACTTATCAAAAAAAAAAAAGGTCTCTCCATGAATACTCTATTAATATTTTCAATAGAGCATTGGATTTATAAAAACTATCTAACAACATTAAATATGGGAGCTGGTAGACAAGGGATATTGACCAAGAATCTGAAATAGAAATATTGGCCAAAACAAAATTCCAAACAATATTTACTCTAACCCCCTTAATGAAAATGCATTACCCTAGGTATCCAAAGAAAGACCATCCAAAAAGTTTGCATGTTGTAAACAGTAGGATACTAAGCCAAAAATATAATGTAATATTTATGAGTAGAACCGACAACCTATCCAATTCGTGGATGATGTAAAGTCCAAGGCTTATGTAGTAAATGTGTATAATTACTAATAGTACATGAATGTTATACAAAATTTGCTTGAATGCTACACAACGAACTAGTTAGTATACTTTTACATGATGACAATTAGTTGCAAAAAAGAGGTAAGATATTGTTACTTTTTCCTTCCAACTTTACATGTTTTTCCATAACTTTAGATGCTTTGTAGAAAGGTTAGACAACGTGGAGATTCATCATGGAATCAGTGTGTTTCAAAACATTCCAACTAATTTAACATGAAGTTGATTGATTGATCTCGAGGAACATTAAATTTGGATCTAATTTCAACTTTACGCGGAAATTTACATTTAAACTACATGAGACCATTTGAGTCTATGTTAAATCAATTCAAGTCAATAAGTGTACATTAGAACAATCAAATCCAAGCAAAAGAAAACACCCAAAAAATTATAGTTTTGTAGTATTTAATCCTTTACACAAAGAACTAACAAAAATAGGTAAAGATGCTTCATGCCTACAAGCTTTACCTTCAATCCACAAGTAGGATGCTTCTAAAAATATTTTGGAGACAAAGCATAGATTGTAGACAATAATGGCTTCCAAAACACCTAAAATTGCACCTGCTACAACGTCATGCATGAAATGCCTACCAAGCAATATCCTTGAGATCAAAATTGCAATGGACCACATCATGAATATCGCAATAGCAGCTTTAATAAGCCCATCATCATCAAGCTATAAATTTGTATCAACACCCACTGCTTTAACAACCCCAAAGTTGAAGCCCATTTGAACTCTAATCTCTTGCAATGCTGAAAAACATAGCCAGAAAAAAAGAGCCAATAAATAAAGCCCTAGAAGGATAAACACTAGGAAATGACCCATGATCAACAAAAAAACACCAAATACGTGCCTTTATTTTATGTAGGTCTAGGCCTTTTAATGAAAGACTTGAGAATCCATGTTAAGATTAGATAAAAATGAGACCAATAAATAAAATGAGGAAAAACCATATGAGCTTGGAGAATCCAACAAGAGGAAGAGGGGCAAGCTAGAGGGTAATAGTGGCAAGGATCCAAAACAACCCATATTTGAAAACTTCAAGAGTTGTCAGGATTGGCCTTAGTAATGCCATGGACTTTGTGTGAAGGTACCAAGACCATCTCATATCTAATTCAATCAAATTCATATTCTATAGAATTGAAATGGGTTGATAGTAGTTTGTTGAAGGTGAAGGCACAAAATGTTTAGAAGAGATCAATATAAAGTTATTGCCTACACACAAATATCACGACTTACAAATTACCATTTTTTAAGTAATAAAAAATATTGGGAAATCTTAGATTTGGTACTTTGGTATGAGTGAATATTAGAAAAACAAAAAAATAAAACTGAACCAATAAAAGTGCATGTCTTATGTCAATCATAACACATAGTGAATAGCATGGCCTGGTAGTATGCACAAACTCAACAACATGTTTTGAATGGAAAGAAGGAAAGATAGGAGGTGGAACATCTTTCTCATGCATATATAACAAAAATTCCACTCAACTAGAAAAATAAGTAAGTAGTTGTCTTTCTCTCTTGCTCAATTGTGCGCATTAGCAACATAGGAATAGAACAAGAAAAGTCCTCAAGCCTAAATCCCTTCAAGCAAGTAACATCAAGCCTCAAGTCATCTCATAATTAGCCTAAGGCCACCACTACCTGCATGTATAAATTGAGTGCTCTAGAACTAACTAAAGACCAAAGCTAGTCCAACAACTAACTAAATCCTAAAGCTAGCCTTTCTTGTAGAAATCACCTTTGAACATAGTAAAAAACACCCTTAATCAATGATGATCTTAGAAAATATGGGTTAGCTCAACTATTTGTCGCTAATGCTTTTGGTAATTTTGTTAGTTTTGTACCAATGAGTGCTTGAAAATCCACCTTGGGTAAGTATCACTATTCTATGTTGATATATTTACTATGGATTCCATAAACGAATGTGGGGAAGCATCCCTTGAGTTTTTGCACAAGGTTTTTCTTGGAAAAAATGATGATCTTAGAAGATGGTAAGCTCAAAGTGGTAGTAATTTCTAAAAAAATTGAGAAGAAATCCTCTATGGAAATGATATTCAAAAAGTATTTGTTTTTTTTTGTTTGGAAGTAATTCAAAGTGCATGCATCCTTATACCTTTTGAGATTCATGACATTTATGTAAAGATCCATAAGAGAGAGAAGGATCAAATGGGACCACCAACAAACCCTAAAATCTATAATAAATGGAGAAATGACATTATTGCATGAAAGAAACCCATGACTAACAATGAACATAATACCAAAAAATAATGTTGGCCCTAATCAACAAGAAAGAGCATGCACTTGCGAGAGAGAGAGAGAGTACAAATATGCATGTGTGAGTAAAAGAAAAGATGAAAAAGAGATGAGATTGGTCACTATGTAATTTATCTATTATTTATTATATGCATTATATTACTTTCTTATTATTCACCATCTTCATCATTGAACATTGTTATGCAACCTTCCATGACGGGAACCAACTTAGATCAATTAACCCAGATTTATTTTAATTCCGAATTTATCAAACACTCAAAGAAAACAACAATCTTTCAAAATGAAAACCTTTTATCAAATTTTGTACTCTATAAAAGATTTACATCTTAAAAGCTTTGATCCCTTTAGATTGGAAGTTAAGATAGATCTAGGTTGGTTTAAAACCAAATAAATAAAATTAAAACTAAATCCAAGCAAGTTCATCATTAACTCCACCAATTTACATTAATATAATTATAATGTTCTTATGTGGAATTTAAATTATATGTATATAACATGTAATAATTATAAATAATAACAAGGGAATAGCTGGAAGTTAGTCTGTGCCTTAAGATTATGTTTACATTTTATTTAGTTAATTGATAAATACAATAAAGGTTTTTAAACTATTTAGTGTTTAATTATATCCACTTTTTGTGTTTAATGTTATTTTAAGTTTCACCAAAATGTCAATTTCAATTGTGTCAATAGTTTTAAATTTGAAGTTTGTTCAACCATTCAAGCCACCTCCAAGCAACACATAAACCTAATTAAATTTAGATTTGGAGCCACCACTACACCAACAGATGAATTTCAATTTGAAATTGTTCAAAGGCACTCCACACCAATGGATGAACTTAATTAAAATAAATTTGAATGCTACTCTAACATTTATTTCTATTTTTAATTTTTTATCAATGATAAAAATGGGTATTTGACCTATAGGAAATTAGAAATCTATATGTATTTTATTTTTAATAAAACAATGAAGAGTAAGTTATTGAATGATATTGTATGTCTAACACCATTATATATTTAAATTCATCAAGATTCATATTCTCTCTCCTTCTTTGTACAAATGTCTAAATTTTAAACATTTTTTAATGGAAGATAAGCTATGTATTGTTGTTATACTATCATTAAGTGGTAATGTGAATATTTTATTGAGATATGTTTTCAACATTAAAAGTTATTAATTTCTTAAAAGAGACTTATACAATATTTTTATTATTTTATTATTTTTATAAAAGATTACAAATGCTTTATATAAACCTATGTGTTTATGATCCATACAAAAGTGAAAAAATCTTTAAATTTTGAGAAACTCTTTTTAAGACAAATAAGAAACTTTTTTTAAAACTTGAAATCTATGTTATTATATCTAATTTAATGACATTCACTCTCTTGGAAAAGAGAAACAATACTTAGTCAATAAACTATTAATGCAAAAATAATACTTAGTCAATGAACTATTAATGCAAAGCTACACATGGCATTTTTATGATTTTTTAAACTTTTATGTATTTTTTATTAATTATCTTTTTATAATAGTCACCTTTATACTTAGTCAATGAACTATTAATGCAAAGCTACACATGTATTTTTATGATTTTTTAAAATTTTATGTATTTTTTATTAATTATTTTTCTATAATAATCACCTCCAACTAGAACTTATTAGTCCATCAACCTTTTTAATCAATCAAAAATTCATAATTTAACAAACTTTACAAAAAAAATTACCCAAATCAACTCAATTTGACCAAAAATGGATAGATGAAAGAGTAAAGCTTCTCAATGTTTCTAAAGTCAAATATAAGTTAAATCACTCCAAATTTCTCATAAATCATCCACTCAAAGAAAGAAGGGGGCATTCCGAAAATTGAACTCGGGACCTCTCGCACGCACCTTAAGCGAGAATCATAACACTAGACAAAAGGTCATGATACATTTGTTGAATTCGTAAATAACGTCAAATTATACATATCGCTTTCTGTCAGAAGTGGGATTTGAACCCACGCCCTCTTTCGAAGACCAGAACTTGAGTCTGGCGCCTTAGACCACTCGGCCATCCTGACAACCACATGACATCGTTGGCGGAAAGATTTATTTTATTCATTTTATATAAATTGGCGGGAATTCTGTTACTCGATAAGTTACTCTCTGTCGTTTATATTGAAAGCCGCGAAAAAGTAATATCAGATGGTGCTGTGGTGTAGTCGGTTATCACGTCAGTCTTACACACTGAAGGTCCCCAGTTCGAACCTGGGCAGCACCATAATGTTGCAGATTTGTTATGAACATAACGTTAATTTTTTTCTCTTCATCTGTTATTTTTTAATTATTGGCTTTTCATTTTTTTAAAGTTCGAACCTTGGCAGTAACATAACGTTTTGTAACTATCTCGTTTTTTAATCCCTGCCAAAGATAAGTTGGGAACCAAGCATAGAGATTACACTAACAATGGGAGAACAAAAAAGTATGTGCTATCATAGGCTTTAAACACTTTTAAAGAGAGTAATAAATTTACAAATGACTTTTGTGCGTATTTATACACAACTTAAGAGAGTAATAAATTTACAGATAACTTTTGTCTGTATTTATACACAACTTAAGAGAGTAATAAATTTACAAATGATTTTTATATGTATTTATACACAACTTAAGAGATAGGGCATTCTCCCCAAAAAGAATTATGAGCACATATAGAAATCGATTTGATCGTTTTTAAGTATAATCTAGTACAACAATAAATGAAAATCATTTAACTTTAATCATATACATTAATGATATAATATGAGTTTGTCATAATTACATGTGAAGATTACACCATTTTCAATTATATAATATGAGTTTGTCATAACCACGTGTGAAGATTAAACCATTTTTAACATTGTTTTGTTAAATAAAATAATCCATAAAAAAACAAAATTCTAAAGAATCATAAGTAATAACTTATCTTCTTAAGATCTCATAAACCAATTCGGTTTTAATAGACGTTAATCATCATCATAACAAAAATAAATGAATTTTTTTTTATATAAAATTTAAACTTAACTTATATAAAAATTCTCTATAAAATTTATATTTATATTTATATTTCTAAATCTAAGAGGTTTAACATACACATTTTCCCTTTTACTTTTCATTATGTCGAAGGCATTTTAGGGACAGGTTTTACCTGTCAATTGGTTGACAGGTTTTCGAAAACCATATTTATAATTTACAGGTTTTCGAAAACCATATTTGTACGGTTGACAGTTTTTCGGAAACCGTCTTTGTCTACGTGGAAGATCTGGACGGAGAAAGACTCTGAGTGATGGCGACATTAAGTTTGAAAGAGAGCTCCCATTGATTGAGGATGCGATACGTGTCACGGTAATAATAAAAACTACCGATTCTTGCACGTGAAAGACGATACCAGTGGAGTCTTAGCCATTGGTTCATTTTGCAGCTAATGAGAGAAGACTACGTGTCTCATGGGCCGCCCAATGAATGAGGTGTACGTGCTCCATGTGGCGTCTTCATGTAGACACGTAATGGCATCTGGATTAGATGTCATTTTGCTCATGGGCTAATTTTATATGGTTTTTTCAAAAACAAGATTCGCTATTTTAAAAATTATTCGCCCAAATTTTATAGGATAAAATTATTTTACCTTAAAAATCGCCAAAATTTTATAAAAACTATATAAAATACTTAGAAATTTGAATATTTTTAAAAAAATATCGCCAAACATTTATAGTTGACATATGAAGGATTAGTAATATTCGCCAAAATTTCTACATTTTAAAATAAATTTCCATCCTTAAAATCATCCCTACATCTGGTGTGGAAAAGAGAGTAATAATTTAATTTAAAATTTTAATATAATTTGTTATTAATATATATTTTTTATTAATTTTAAATGTAATATATATTTTATAAACTAAAATTTATAATTATTATTTGTATGGTAATTTTTTTCTTTTAATAATTTAGTTTAAAATTTTAATATAATTTTTTATTAATATTGTTGTATATATAATTTATTTTATAAATATAATTTTTAAAAAATTAATATAATTTATGTTTTATATATTTAATTTATAATTTTTATTCTTTAAATCATGAT
>ML783935.1:304276-315711 GCA_009831015.1 Picea engelmannii | reverse complement strand
TTACTTTTTTTAAAATGATGCACGAGCAACTCAATCTTATTTATTATAATATATATATTTATATATAAATATAAATATTATTTTAAAAATGTTTAAATTTTTTAATGGTAATTAAACTTCTATAGATAGTCATACTTACAATTTCCATAATATTAATTTTCTAGATAGATCAACTTATACCATTATATTATAACCAAATGATTTATTAATATAATAAAATTACTATACTTCAATGTTTGCACTTCAATGTTCCTTTATATTAGGATGGCTATATTTATACAATTAGATTACGGTAAATTCCATTCCATTCACGTGTTGCTAAATTCCATTCCTCTTATGCTCTACCCAAATTGCTTTTTGAGGCTAATTATTACCACTTGGATGGAATTGAGTGTTATTTGAATGATTCCTCGACCTATGCACTTTATAACTAAAGTTGTGCTTATTTTATGGAATTACTTCTTGAAGCTTTTTTTTTCCAGGAAAAAAGTTATTCTCAAATTTATAAAAAGTATAAATTTTTTTACAATGACAGTCCATGGCGAGCGCTATGGTCAATACGGCGCTGATCAGGAGGATCCTTAAGCTTAAGTTGCTTAAGGATCGTACTTCTTGAAGCTTTATCACGTTCAATTTGAGTTATAGTGAGGCTAATAACTACCACTTGGATGAATGCGGATGAATGTGCATGTGGGTGATATTATGTGTTATAAGTTCAACCCTTATGCTTGCATCCTCATATGTGCACATAAGTGGTGTTATGTATTTCATATGTTTGACCCCTATTTCAAGGCATTGTTCTCATGGTTACCTTAACATGTTAAGTAAAATTCGTAAGATTGGAAGCTTAATTTATGATTTAAAATTCTTTTTTCCTCATCATTAGAATAAAGTTCATCAAATAAGAGGAAGATGTGTATATCATTATTAGATAAAGTGAGCGTTTTTATAAGAAGGTAAACCAAAGGAAAAAAAATATAAATCATAATATTCGATGCCAAAACATATGTAATTTTTTTGACTGGTGGAATCAACAACTCGCGGTTCTCGTATTCGTGCGACATGGGGTTGATTCTCTTCCGCTACCTCTATAACCTCCAGGTGCGTCCACACAACCTGCAAGCATGGGGCACAGATAAATTGAGGTGATAATCGAACTTGAGACCGCTTTTTTACATATTTCCTTCCATTTACACGACACTTGCTAATCGGCCTACACCCCTGTTGGCCAAAAATATCTTTAATTTTAATTAGAAATAGAATAAACAAATTTAGAACCAATTCTAACCAAGTGTTTCATTAGCTCCACAATTGCTTTGATCTAAGTCCTCTGAGTAATCATCATTAACTCATAGGATGCCACTTGGATCCAACCACCTTATGTAAAAATTCCCCGGCTAGTGTAAGGAGACCATTTGCCAACACTTGAACTTGAGCTCGAAACCTCCCAAAGCCCCAAAGAATTAATAAGTAGACAAATTCAATTAACAAGTGTTATGACATGAGCCACTTATAAAACAAAGTGAATTAATAAGTGAAAAAATTAGTCAAATCCAATCTTTATGATAGATCTATATTTTTTTATGGGTAAGAAAAAGTTGTGTAGTGATCCACTCTTTTATGAATTTCTCTTCATCTAAATCTTTTTAAAACAAGTGTTGCATGGCAGCGTAGTCCCTATCAGGTTGGAATGGGAATAAAAACACTACTATGATGAGACTGAGCACAGACACGTGGGAAGCAGGTTGAAGTACATGTGGTATCCATGCAGAGGATGACTTTGTCGCAGCGTGTCACTGGCCAACCACAAGACATTTGGCTTGTAGATAACCCCCAAGGTTAATATGCGAACGAGACAGTTTTTCCTGGGGTGTGTATAGTTCAAACATGGGACTTAGAAAATTTATGTCTAAATGAATTGCAATAAAGGTTCCTGAAAAAAAAGGATTAGAAAGAATACGCATTAAACATTCAAATATAATAAACACAATTTCTTGATATCCAACATAGTTGAAGGAAATTTTTTTTAGCATTTCCGAATTAGTTTTCTTTGAAATTTATCAAAAATTAATAATGTCTTGCCACAAAGGTTCTTGGAAAAAAGGACCAGGAAACACACACATTAAACATTCAAATATAATAAACACAATTTCCTGGCATCCAACATAGTTCAAGGAAAAAAAAATTAGCATTCCCGAATTAGTTTTCTTTGAAATTTATCAAAAATTAATAATGTTTGTTACATATTTATGGAATTTGTTCCATATTTTTGGAAATTTAAATGCATTTGTCATATAGACTGGGATTGGGGCTCTCGCGGACCATAAAAGAAATAAGTACAAGAATTAGGATTGTAGAAAGAAGAAGTGGGCGACGGTATAGAGGAAGACCTGAAAAGAAGAAATTGGAAGTTATGTGTCTCTGGTTATAGATTTCTATTTAAAGAGGTAGAATAACTGAATTGATAAAGAAAACAAGATGACTTCAGTAAAGACTTACTATGAAGTCGATGCATTTTTGTTGTTGTCGTCGACGGTCACTGGAATCATGCCAACCAGTTGTTGCCCTTCGTTGATGAGCTTGTCTATTCTCCGTTGGAACCATTCTTCAATGTAGCTTCTCATGGGGGCCACGTTGATTTCATCCTGGTTTTCTATGTTGAAAAGCTTGTTTTCTAATTTTCTTAGATCCATTGAAATACTATGCAGAGCCTGTTCAATTTCTTCATTGTGTGCTAAATAGTCCAATAACTAGTTCTCGAGCTCATCTACATGATATTCAAGGATGTCGTAAAACTTTTCTAAAGACAACTCCTTTAAAATATCAAGTTGTTCATCGAAGGCTTCTTTGGTCATTGACAAGGATTTGAGGATTAAGTTTGGGTCTTGAACCTCGTTGGTACTTCCAGCTAAGTCTATTTGGGTTAGGTTTATGAATAATTCTTCTTTTTCTGATATGGCTTGTTCACATGATTCGACAATGAGATGCAGGTTCTTAACTTTCTTTTGCCAGCATGCTTTTAATTGTTTGATCCACTTTGGGGAGGGAATATCCTCTTGTCTTCTTTTCAGATATGATTTGTTGATGGCATGGTTGGCAAAAGGGGTCACCATCTGTTCATAGAAACGTTGATCATTTTTTAAATTCATCTGCAAATGTTCGTGCAAATCATTTGCCCTCTTTCGAAAGGAAGCTATATTTTGTGATGTTTCCCAGGCTTCGGTAACTAGCTGCATTATTTTCTTGATGTTATTCTCTACAAGGGCTCTACACGATGTGAGGAGACTAGAGGATCCTTTTAACTTGGCTACAGGGGTAGCAGGCACGGTTTTTACTAAATGACTGGCAAACTTTGGGGTAGCAATGAAAGCCTCCTCCAATTCCTTGACTCGGTCATTCAGTCTGGCATTCTCCACTTCAATTCCTCCAATGGAATCATCAAGGGCATCACCAGTTACGCGGTGAAATCGAGAGATTTGGGACGTCCACATTTTCCTAAAGTTAATCTTTGTACGAGATTTTCCTTTCTTATTTGTTACATCTCTCTTTTCAATGATTAATTTTTTAGATTGGTTGTCAAAAACAACGCTCTGGAATATGAAGGATTCATCTTTGTCAAAAGTGTCGGTCTCAGCTATTTCCATTGCAGAACTATGGTGCATCACGTCTGTGGATGGGTCAACTTTGTGCATGTGCTCAATTTCAATTTCAAGTTGCATCCACTCACTTTCAATTTCGGGTTCGTCTGCCTGCCCTACAATGTTTTTTCTCTTCTTCGTCAGGGGAACTTTGTGAGAACTATCAATTTTTGCATGAGGAGGGTTCTTATCTCCTCCTCCATTTGAAGATTTATGGGTTGCTTTCTTACTGGGTTGGGCCTTTGAAGCGATGCTCCGTGATGTCGTGCTCTTGGGAGTGTTGGTCGGGGACTGGACACTCTTCTCACCTGATACTTTTACCTGTTGTCTGTACAATTTAGTTATGCTTTTCAATGTCTCTACGTCGCAATTGTCAGAACCAGGAGTGTTTTCATCACTGTCTCTGTCTTCGATCGGGCCATTATGGATAAAAGAGCTGCTAAAGCCAATTGATAGTAAATGTTCTTGAAAAATCCCATTAGGGTCAAACCCTTTTAGCCTTTCAACATATGTTAGGTTCAAGATTTTGAAATGGCCTACGAATTCGTCAATCGTGTTGACGTTTTTGCACACGAAGTCCCCGACTTTCTAGGGCAGAGGAATGAACTGTTTTTTTTTTCTTTTAATGGAAAAAATGCAACTAGTGGTTGTATTGCCTTGCTATTTCTGTAACAAACATCTTGTCTGTGATGTGGCATGGAAGGAAAGAAGGATTTTCCTTGGAGCCAAAGACCATTAGTACACTGTGATTTTCCTTTGGTTCAAGTGTTCCCTTCCTATCCAAAAACTTTGTTGCCTGTCCAGACATCCGCGAAACATCCTTTCCTAACAATAAATCTTTGAAAACTGAGACAAAGTCATTAAAAGCCTCATAAAAACAATGGGAGGCCTTGTGCCTCCACAAGGCCTGGTACCATAATGTTACTGGGTAGAATTCACAGTTTATTTTCTTGGAAAGAGATAGTTTTGAAAATGGACAGAAATGCACTATTGGAAAAATCAAGTAGGATGACATCTAAAATTTATTCGATTCCTTGAATCATGACAACTTGGAACAGATTTCAATGAAAATTAGCTTCCCCCAATCGAAAATGAATTGTTCCTTGACTGTGAAGTATAAAATATAAATAACTATATGAGAAATGCTTTCCATGGATTCTTGTCCCGTTATTCTTGTAAACAACCAAGAAATTTCCCGGAATGGATTTCTAAAGGAACTTACTTGCAACTTTGTGATATCTTCAAGAACTGTTGTCGGGTCTTCGAGGAACTTGACTAAGATTTCCAACCCGTTATCATATTTTTCTAGGAACTGCTTATAGTTTGAAGGTCAATGTTGGCTCCGACAATCTTAAAATCTTGCGGAAGACCTGAGGTGACAAAGAAATAGGAGAATGGTCGTGCAGTGGAATAATTATTTGGCTTGAAATATATTATTCAGTGCACCAAGAGACCACCTCCTTACAGTAAAAAACCTCGGGCACACAGCCTACAGGAGCGATTCCATAGTTCCAAATCACTTCATTCTAGGAAGAACGAGATGAATAGTAAGAGTATGCTCTGGACCACTGGAAGTTTTGGTCCTGGTGTCCGAAGATATTCATTGTATCTCAATTTCGGGTTTGTCTACCTTCCCTACAATGTTTTTTCTCTTCTTCGTCCAGGGAACTTTGTGAGAACTATCAAATTTTGCGCGAGGAGGGTTCTTATCTCCTCCTCTGTTTGAAGATTTATGGGTTGCTTTCTTACTCGGGTGGGCCTTTGAAGCGATGCTTCGTGATGTCATGCTCCTAGGAGTGTTGGCCGGGGACTAGACACTCTTCTCACCTGATACTTTTACCTGTTGTATGTACAACTCAGTCGCGCTTTGCAATGTCTCTACGTCACAATCGTCAGAAGCAGGAGTGTTGTCGTCACTGTCTCTGTCTTCGATCAGGCATCTATGGATAAAAGAGCTGCTAAAGGAAACTGATAGTAAATGTTCTCAAAAAATCCCATTAGGGTTGAACCCTTTTAGCCTTTCAACATATGTTAGGTTCAAGTTCCTAAAATGGCCTGCGAATTTGTCAATCTTGCTGACGTTTCTACACATGAAGTCCCCGTCTTTCCAGGTCAGAGGAATGAACTATTTTTTTGTCTTGTCATGGAAAAAATGTAACCAATGGTTGTATCTCCTTGCTATTTCTGTGACAAACATCTTGTCTGTGATGTGGCATGGAAGGAAAGCAGGATTTTCCTTGGAGCCAAAGACCATTAGTACACTGTGATTTTCTTTTGGTTCAAGTGTCCCCTTCCTATCCAAAAACTTGTTTGCCTATCCAAACATCTGGGGAACATCCTTTCCTAACAAGAAATCTTTGAAAACTGAGATAAAGTCATTAAAAACCTCATAAAAACAATGGGAGGCCTTGTGCCTCCACATGGCCCGGTACCATAATGTTACTAGGTCAAATTCACAGTTTATTTTCTTGGAAAGAGACAGTTTTGGAAATGGACAACAATGCACTATTGCAAAAATCAAGTAGGATGACATATAAAATTTATTTGATTATTTGAATCATGACAGCTTGGAACAGATTTCAATGGAAATTAGCTTCCCTCAATTGAAAATGAATTGTTCCTTGGCTGTGAAGTACAAAATATAAATAACTATATGAGAAATGCTTGCCATGGATTCCTGTCCCGTTATTCTTGTAAACAAACAAGAAATTTCATAGAATGGATTTCTAAAGGAACTTACTTGCAACTTTGTGATATCTTCAGGAACTATTGTCAGGTCTTCGAGGAACTTGACTAATATTTCCAACCCGTTATCATGTTTTTATAGGAACTGCTTGCAGTCTTGTCCTCTGAAGGTCAATGTTGGCTCCGACAATCTTAACATCTTGCGGAAGACCTGAGGTGACAAGGAAACATGAGAATGGTCACACAGTGGAATAATTCTTTGGCTTGAAATATATTTTTCGGCGCACCAAGAGACCACCTCCTTACAGTAAAAAACCTCAGGAACACAACCTACATGAGCGATTCCAGAGGTCCAAATCACTTCATTATGGGCAGAATGAGATGAATAGTAAGAGTATGCCCTAGACCACTGGAAGTTCTGGTCTTAACGTCCAAAGATATTCACTGTATCTCCACAAAACTGTTGTCGACCTACTGCCATAAGTTTACAAGAACGTTTGTTTTCTCCAGACGATGTTTGAAATGAAGAGTTGGAAGGAATACTATAACGATGCACAAATCTTGGTCCAATGCGTGTGAATGGGATATCTCCTCGAGACTTTCGCTCATTAGACGGCTATTGCATGATGCACTGTTAGCATTAAAGACTAGTAATTGCATACATAGAAGTGTGAACATTGCAGATACGACAATGAGAAATTAAGCATTGGAGATTTCTTGAACGTGCCAACGCGACAACCTGTGTTTGAGATAACAATAATAAGGGACAATATAACTCTCCACAGATCTTGGTTTATTGTGTATTAATGGGAGATCTCCTCGAGTGTTTTGCTCATTAATGACAATGTTGACGGTCGTTGCATGGTGAGATGTTAGCATGAAAGATTACTAATTGTATATTGAGAAATAAGTACGAAGGTTGCGGGGACGGGAAAGAGAAATTAAGGAGTGTCTAATTATCGAAAGCTATCGGGTGGGATTCAAAATAGGGTTACAAGGTACATCCGTTGGAGGTGAGGGCGCGGGGGTCAAATTGTATGTCTCAGAACTTTTTGAGTGAAAAACACATAACACGGAAGAGGGCACGATAGGATAGCCCAGAGGCAAATTTGTGTATCATGGAAGTTCGGGTAATGTTTGCTGGACACAAAACAATGGAAGTGCAAACGTGAGCCCGCCTATCCGGGAACTAGCAATCGAAAAAGTGGATCAAGTATGGAATAGAGAAATGGCTGGGCAGATTCGTTTTTGCTAATATATTGAAACTTGTAATATATATCCCATTGCATGGAAATATATTTTCTGCATGTCTCTGGGAAGAAAAGAGAAAATAAGAGAAGATAAATTAATTTAAATTCGAGGAGTCAAGCTTCATTTAAATTTCACTGTCTCGTCAATGCTTTTTCTTTTTAATGGTAGTTTGTACGGTTGTTGCATGATGAAATATTAGCATTAAACCTTGGTCGGGCACAGTAAACAGTGACTAAGAATTGGAGATTTCGTGAACCTGCCAACTCGAGGAACCACGAAAGAGATTCCATGAAATGGGCAAGTATGGAAAGCCGTCGGACAAGCTTCAAAATTAGGGTGACAATGGTTCCCCATGAGATGTGACTTCTCGAGGGTCAAATTGTATGTCTCGGAACTTGAATGCAAAATGTGTACCATGGAAGAGGGGATGATGTGGGATTTTGACAGTCAATTTGTATATGGCAGGAGTGTGGGAGATATCCTCAAGCCTTTCACTCATTAATGACACGTTTAAGGTTTATGCATGATGAAGTGCTAGCTTTAAATCTTTCCAATTGCATTTCTAGAGAGAAGTAGGAAGGTGGCGGGGACAGGGAACATAAATTAAGGAATGGCTAATTATCGAAAGCGGTTGGTGATGGTTCGAAATAGGGCTACAAGATACAATAGAGGTGAGGGCTCAAGGGTCAAATTGTATCTCTCGGGAGTGTTGACCGTAGAACGTGTAACATGAAAGAGGGCATGATGGTGCATTCCTGCGGACAAATTGTATATCGCGAAACTCTGGGTACTGTTTGCTAGTCATGGAACATTTGAAACACAAGCCTGAGCCCGCCAGTCTAGGAACCCACAATCGAAAAAGTGTAAGTATGAAACATGGAAACGATAGGCGGACTCGATACACAGTGAATGTACAATGTCATGGAGATACAACCAACTTGGGGCTAAGTATTGAAAGGAAGGGTGAACGGTTGGGCTCGTAACGAGGCATTCCAACGGAAATTTTTTATATCACGGAAATCTGGGCATTGTTTACAAGTCGCAGAAGATTCAAAACACAATTTTGAGGCCGTAAATCCGAGAGCCCGCAATCGAAAAAGTGTCCAAGTATGGAATAGGTAAACGCTGGACCAGACTTGTTTTCACTAACATATTGAAATTTGTAATAAATTTGTCGTTACTTGGCAAGATCTTCTTTGCATGTTTCTGGACAAGTTATGTATGGATGGTTAGTCCTTGAGACTTTTTCTTATTAATGACGATCTTTATGGTTGTTTCATGATGGCGTTTTAGTATTAAACCTTTGGTGTTGCATATTTGGAAAGAAGTATGAGGATGGTTGGAACATGAAACAATGACTAGGAATTGGAGATTTTGTGAACCCGCCAACAGCAGGAGGATCCAAAATAGGGTGACAAGGTCTCCCCATAAGACGTGAGGCCCCGATGGTCAAATTGTATCGCTCGAAACATTTGAATGCATAATGTGGAACATGAAAGAAGGGATGATGTTGGAGTCTGACAATCAATTTGTATATGGCGGAGGTCCATGTCCCAATTGTTTCGTACCAGTGTGTTCAATTGTCACTAGTAAGACCATGATTAATGTATATTAGGAAGGACAAGAAGTTAGTGGGGATGGAAGGCAGCGACAGATACTTTGAAACATTTGTGAAGCTTGGTAGAGTGAAGCTTGCGAGTTCGAGGAGTCCACGGTGGAATTGTAGATCACAAAAGTTTTGAGTGCAAGATGTATATCACAGAACAAGAAGGAACAAAGTTCGAAAGCGCCAACCCAGTAACCACAACCATAAAATTGGCTAAGTATGGAAAGGAATAGTGGTTGGTAGGATTAGTCATGTAAGGATATAGATGGAGATGAAGATATGTTAGCCCGCCAACCCTGGAACCCATGGTCATAGAAAGGTGACTAAGTATATAACCAGAAAACGATAATAGACAGGAAGAAGAAAAGGGAAAAAGGGATAAGTATCTCACAGAAGAACATCTAGTGTTCATTTATTAATGCCAATCTTTTCGAACCCCTGGTGAGTTCTCACTAGTAAAATCATAAATTGCATATCATGAAATTTCTTTGGGTGCAATATGTGTATGACAGAACATGGGACATAAGTGTTGGATACCGCAAACCTGAGACTCGGTGGTCAGATAATTGGCTAAGTATTGAAAGGGACCACGGTCGGTCATGCTCATGGTGTGAAGATATAGATAAAGATAAGTATCTGCCAATCTGCGAATCCAAGAGGCCGTGATCATAGAGATGCAACTAAATATAGAACCACAAAGGGATAATAGAGGGGGAGAAAACAGGGAAAATTTAAAGAGAGAGTTTTTATATTTATTCCAATAGTATTCATATTAATATATATTAATAAATTATTTCTGGTCCAAATGTAAATCATCTTCCAATTTGCAGGATGTTGTTCAGTTCACAAATTTCGTTGAAATCCATAAGAAATAGAAAGAAAAAAAATGGCGGACGACTGGGCTCGTGACGGGGCATTCCAGTGGACAAATTGTATATCGTGAAACTTCGGGCATTGTTTGCAAGTCGTGGAAGATTCAAAACAGAATTTTGAGTTCGTCAATCCGGGAACCCACAATCGAAAAAGTGCCCAAGTATGGAATAGGGAAACGTTGGCCCGGACTTGTTTTCACTAATATACTGAAATTTGTAATAGCTTTGCCATTACCTGGAAAGATCTTCTTTGCATGTTTCTGGACAAGTTCTGTAGGGATGGTTAGTCCTCGATACTTTTGCTTATTAATGATGATCATTACGGTTGTTGCATGATGGCGTTTTAGTATTAAACCTTTGGTGTTGCATATTTGGAAATAAGTACGAGGATGGGCGGAACAGGAAACAATGACTAGGAATTGGAGATTTCATGAACCTACCAACATGAGGATCCAAAATAGGGTGACAAGGTATCCCCAGAAGACGTGAGGCCTTGACGGTCAAATTATATCGTTCAAAACATTTGAATGCATAATGTGTAACATGGAAGAGGGGACGATGTCGAAGTCCGACAATCAATTTATATATGGCGGAGGTCCGGGTGCCAATTGTTTCGTACCATTGTGTTTAGTTGTCACTAGTAAGACCATAATTAATGTATATTAGGAAGGACATGAATTTAGTGAGGATGGAAGGCAGTGACAGATACTTTGAAACATTTGTGAACCCTGGTAGAGTGAAGCTTGCGAGTTTGAGGAGTCCACAGTGGAATTGTAGATCACAAAATTTTTGAGTGCAAGATGTATATCATGGAACAAGAAGCAACCGAGTTTGAAAGCGCCAACCCAACAACCACGACCATAAAATTGGCTAAGTATGGAAAGGAACAATGGTCGGTCAGATTCGTCATGTAAGGATATATAGATGGAGATGAAGTTATGTCAGCCCGCCAACCCTGGAACCCACGATCATAGAAAGGCGACTAAGTATATAACCAAAAAACGATAATAGACGGGAAGAAGAAAAGGGGAAAAGGGCTAAGTATCTCACAGAAGAAAATCTACTGTTTGTTTATTAATGCCAATCTTTTCGAACCCCTGGTGAGTTCTCACTAGTAAAATCATAAATTGCAGATCACGAAAGTTCTTTGGGTACAAGATGTATATGATAGAACAGGGGACATAAGTGTTGGATACCGCAAACCTGGGACCCGATGGTCAGATAATTGGCTAAGTATTGGCTAAGATAAATGTTTTATATTTATTCCAATAGTATTCATATTAATATATATTAATAGATTATTTCCGGTTCAAATGTAAATCATCTTCCAATTTGCAGGATGTTGTTCGGTTCACAAATTTCGTTGAAACCCATAAGCAATAG
>ML783935.1:270010-297950 GCA_009831015.1 Picea engelmannii | reverse complement strand
CCAATCTGTTATCCAATCAGATCATGACATATATGGTATTTTTTATTATATAAAAATCAATGTTTTTAGTTCCCTAGTTCCAACAATAGATATTATGCAAATATTTTTAGTCAAAGGACAAACTAATATGAAGTCAACGAATTTTCGATCACTATAGTCCCTCTACGCCTTCGGCAAGGACTAATAAGATAAAACCATTAAAAATAAAGTTATAAGATCAAAATTCTCATCAATACAAAAAAGTATATATTACCTTCATACATAATTTTTAATCATTAAAAAAAATACTTAAAAAAAGAAAATTATTAGCTTACTCATTAAATCATTAAAAAAATCAACATGTCACTTACGGAATTGAATCTGGATGGAAGAGAAAACACCCCTCAACACAAACTACTAGAACTAAATCCCATTAACACACACACATATATATATATATAAGTTGACCACTATATTTGACATACAATCACTAATATATCACCGACATTAGTGGGATTTCAACCCACTCATATGGAATATGATATGAAGGAACTTGAAACATTCATAAAATTCGCAATGGAAATAACGTGAAAACACTGTTGTTTTCTGTCAAAAGTGGGTTTTGAATCCACGCCAATGGAATATTCATAGAATTCATAATATAAATATAAATAGCATGAAAGTGGGATTTGAACCCATTCCCTCTTTCTAAGAGAGACGAGAACTTGAGTCTGGCACCTTAAACCATTCGGTATTACAGACAGACGAATATGATAATCAACGACAAGATTATTTTATCGTAATATTATTTATCTTCGTTTTATGATACATTACCTAGTATATTGTTGAGAGTGGGATTTCAGACCAAAGCCTTAATCTGGCGCCTTGGCCATCCTTTCACACTGATCTTTATATTTCAATCCAATGGAATGGGAATTTCCACATATCCTTTCACAATGATCTTTATATTTCAATCCAATTGAGTGGGAATTTCCACATATCCTTTCACATATTTCATGGCTTGTTAGTACTATATCTTGATCACTGATATTTATATTTTAATTCATTGGAGTGGGAATTTCACATATCCTTTCACAATTGTATTGATGCCAATTTTTTTTACCTGTAATTGTACATATACAAGTGTTAAAAGGGAACAAATAGTGGAGCCAACGATGTTATAAGGGTAAGTAAGCATTGCAGATATAAATGGTTCCTAAACTACGGCCCGGGCACAAATACCCGAGCGGAACTGCTCGATGCTTGGGCATTGCTCACATTGGCTACTTGGTTGTCCTTACAGTCGATTCATGTAATGGGAGATTCCAAGATCATTATAGATTGGTTGCGGGGAAAAGGTCGGCTTTAGGTCATCACCCTGGATTGTTGGAAGGACAATATCAATGCTTTAGTCACCTCTTTCCATAAGATATCCTTTTCACATGTTTATAGAGAGGAAAATCAATTGGTGGATAGTCTTTCAAAGCAGACGCTCAATAGGGATCCAAGGAAGCTCACCTATTTTCAGTGTGTCGAGGATCACGAGGGGACCGACATGTTCCTCAACCTTTACTAGTTTTTTTCTGAAGTTTTTTGTTGGTTGCCCGTTTCCTTTTTGTGGGATGACATCTGTATGTATATGTTATATCTTTGTTTCTTACTTTTTGGATATTTCCTGGAAGATGTATGCACGTTTTCTTTTGGAAGAGACATTATGTCAGTTGGAGTTGGGGACTTATTGTGTTATTTTTGGGGAGAAAAGACATTTCTGAATGGTCTCTATGAA
Source organism: Picea engelmannii (assembly GCA_009831015.1). Lineage (NCBI taxonomy): Eukaryota > Viridiplantae > Streptophyta > Pinopsida > Pinales > Pinaceae > Picea > Picea engelmannii. Next base: position 296,185 of record ML783935.1, on the reverse strand, counting down.
ATCAATTTGTATGGTTTTGAATGTATATGATCAATTTATATTATCAATATAAATATAAAGTGCAATTTTTTGTGGAAAAAAAAAGTGTTAAAAGATTTGGTCTATATTAACAAAAAGTTAAGATAGATCTACTTCAATATATGTTTTTTTTCTTCTTTTGAAAATGTTGTTTTTCCTTTTTATTTTTATTTTCATTTCATATTTTATTAGTGTTACTCTCAATTATATACATATACATAGTAGAAATCACTTTTGGATACACTAAGAACCACCTTTAGTTAATGATCTTAGAAAGTAGCACTATTCTAAGTTAATACAAGGTTTTCTTGTGAGATTTTTGTTGAAAAAATGATGATTTATTCTAAGTTAATATAGGGTTTTCTTGTGAGATTTTTGTTGAAAAAATGATGATCTTAGATTATGGTAAACTCAAGGTGATAATAGTTTTTTTTTGTTTGTTTTTATTTTTATTTTTATTTATTTTTTAAATTAAGGAGAAATCCTCTATGTGAACGATGTTTGGAATGTATTTGGTCTTTTTGTTTGGTAGTTATTGAAAGTGTATCCAATCTTATTCCTTTTGAGATTCAATACATTTATGTTAAGATCCATGTAAGAAAGAAGGATCCAATGGGACCACCAACAAACTCTAAAATTTATAATAAATGAAAAAAATGGTTCATTGTTGCACAAAAGAAACCTATCAATAACAATGGAAATAACACCAAACAATAATGTTGGCCTTAATCCATAGGAGTGTTAAAATTAAATTAAAAAGTACCCAGGCAAGTGTTTCTCATTACCTAGGCGCCTAAGGGGTGAAAAAGTGCCTAATGTGGACCCTAGTCATTTAATTTGTGAGATGCAAATTAAAAGGTGACTTTTTGAGACTTAGGGAAAGTGGGTAAGTAAAGTGATTTTATCCCCACCATTGATCTCATCTAATCTCAACCATTAGATGAGATGACCCTTGAGATTCCCTCATGAGTTCGATTGGGGTAAGGAGGTCACACCTATTGTTGGTTGTTGAGACATTTTTTGAGAGAGAGCAAGAGAGAATTTTTGAGCTTGAGGAAGTGGCCATTTCTATAGAGCTAGGGCATGCATTCCAAGGCAGGAAACTAGCACGAAAATTGAGGCAGGAGGTACAACATACACATCATGACGTACAATACGGATTTCAGGGTCTGTACAGCCTTCTGTTGGCACAAAAATCGAGAAAGGGGAGCAACATTAAATACTAACAGTACAGTATAGATTTACACAGTCTCTATGGTTCCGTTTTTGGCATGAATTTTGAGGAATGTACAACCACTATACACAGGCCGTACAATACAGATTTTTATAGTATGTACAATCTCTTTATTGCACATAAATAGAGGATATTTGTTGTGTGTGGTTCCTGGAAAGTTTGGCACGATTTTCAAGGAGGCCATACAACCATTAATACACCCCAAAATTTGTTGCTATGGTTGGCACAGATTTTGAGGCATCCGTATAGCTAGTTGGAGGAACAAATATCGAGGAGCATGCTTGTACTTTGTTGCAGAAAATTTTGGAAAGAATTTTGAGGAGTTTTGCTCATTTCCTATGTGAAGACTTGGCACGATTATCGAGATAAGTTTGCCATTAAATTTTTGAAGATGAATATGTTGTAACACAATTTCTCTGAAGCTAACAAATAATAAAAACTCCCTCTCACTGGTTTTCCCCTTGTGGGTTTTTCCAGGGTCATTGTTAGACCAAAAATCACTATGCTATTTTTCTGAGTTTATGTGTTGTTGATATATTTTATTTCTGCGTTAAAACGATGTTCAGAATCCTCATGTTTCAGTTTTGAAATTTATTTTTATGCTGAGTTTAATTGGTTGTCATAAATCTGGGTTTGGGCATTAAACATTGGCTGAAAAATCAATGAGACTAAAACTGGGTTGGGATCTGAAATTTTACATGGTATCAGAGTTGAGTTGAGAGAAGAAGAAATATTTCAGCAAGTCAGAAATTTGGGACAACAGTCACTTCACCGGACATGATTTTGAATTTTTCATTTTCAGCAGAAAGGGGTCAATGGCTACAGGTTTGAGAGTTGAGGACAAACTTGATGGGGCAACAAAAATTTGGTGCTTGGAAGGAGAGGATGATCTTGTTGTTGCAAGAAAATGAGTTGTGGGACATTGTTGAAAATACCGCAACACATCCTGTGGTTGTACCTACTGATGCTACTCTTCTTGCATCTTACACTAAGAAGAGTATCAAGGATAAGAGGATTATTCTTGATTCCATAAAGGACCATTTGATTCCTCACTTGATGAGGAAGGAAAATTCCTATGAGATGTGGGAGTCTTTGATGAAGTTGTACCAGAGTACAAATGAAAACCGAAAGATGGTTTTGAGGGAAAAACTGAAGAGCATAAAAATGACCAAGGCTGAAAATTTGGTCACATATCTTACCAGGTTGACATAGGTGAGAGATGAGCTTGGAGTTGTGGGGGAGGCCATAGTTGACAGTGAGCTTGTAAGACCATCATTGAATGGAGTTTCCAAACAATGGGTTGTTTTTGTAGAGGGCATTGTAGCTAGGGAGAAGCTTCCCAATTGGGAACGTCTTTGGAATGACTTTGTTCAAGAGGAAACCCAGAGAGGTTATGTACATGGTAGTTCATCTACAAGTCATGATGAGGAGAATGTGGCCCTTGCTGCCAAGAAGAAGAATAAATTCAGAAAGGGTATTAAGGGAGGAAAAAAACCAAAGGATGAAGGGAAGAAGGACATGAGCAAAGTCTAGTGCTTTGCTTGCCACAAGTTTGGGCACTATGCAGGTCAGTGTCCTAACAAGAAGAATAAACAAATAACAACTTCAACAGTGGTGGAAGAGTTCTCCACCAAATATGACAAGGGATTTTACTTGGTCGTGTGTCTTTCCATGAGGACCACTCATTCATATATGTGTTATATTGACAGTGGTTCCTCTCTCCATATGACAGGAGTTCGTGAGCACTTGATAGATATTACACATATTGGAGATGTTGAGGTGGTACTTGGAGATGACCGGGTGGTCAAGGCAATTGGTTGTGGGACTGTATCATTTTAGAGGAAGTCTTTGCCTCCCATGTTGTTGATGTTATAAAAGAAAGACCGCAGAGCAATACAATAAAACAAATGTGGAAACAAAACACAGAAGATACACAATACAATAGAGGCATAGATTTACGTGGTTCACCTAGTGTGGGCTACGTCCACTAGAGAAATTTCCAGGCCCTTCCTTTATTATTATCCAACAAATGAAGGGATATGACCTACAACAAAACCCACTGTAACTTCATCTTCTTTCTCTCACAGTCTCCTCTCTCAGAATACAATACTCACCATAATGCATAGTCACAATACATTTCCCTCATAACAGAGGGTTTCCTTCTAGGGCAAAAAACCCTAACATAATTTCTACCGTTAGATTTGCGACCTTATAATGAACGGTCCAGATTTACAATGAAATTACAATATACATTTACAAGGCAATTTTTCCTTCGGTGGATTCACCCCCGAACCCCCCAGACCCTACAGAGGGGGTACCCCCCCCTTTGCACTCCCTCGCGTGGAAGAGTGTACATGCTTCTTGGGTGTAAAGTCTTCATGGGTTATAAACACAGATGAAAGAAAGGGCCTCTAAATCAAGAAGATAATCAGGTTCCATAACCAACAGTTGAGAGAGGTCTTATATGTTTTGGGCTTGAAGAAGAACTTAGTATCATTTTCTTCTATTGAGGCGAGTGGCTATGAGGTCTTGTTCCGTGATGGGCAAGTGATCCTTTTCCCAAAGGGGTCCAGTACCAATTTGGCCAAAGTGATTGGGACTCGACATGAGAAGCTATACAAGCTCATGTTTCAGCCAACGAGAGCATTGTTTCATTCTACCAACAACAGTGACCTATGTGAGCTATGGCACATGAGGATGGCACATTTGCACCATGGGGATTTGAGGGTATTGAGGGAGATTGTGACTAGAGTTCAAGATTTCAGTATAGAGCACCAGGAGTTGTGCAAGGGGTGTGCTTTGGGAAAGAACACAAACACTGCTTTTCCTAGCAGTGACAATAGAGAAAGAGGTATCCTTGATCTTATTCATTCAAATTTGTGTGGCCCGATGTCTTCAACATCGTTGAATGGTTTTTTATATTATGTTATATTCATTGATGACTTCTCACAAAAGTATTGGATTTTCTTCATGAAGACCAAAGAACAGGTCTTCAGTCAGTTCCAAGAGTTCAAATCTCTTGTGGAGAACCAGATAGGGACGAAAATCAGAGTTTTGAGGATAGACAATGCGGGTGAGTATACCTCCAAGGAGTTCATGGAATTCTGTGCAATAGAGGGCATCAAGAGAGAGTTGATTGTTCCTTACAATCCGCATCAGAATGAGGTTGCTGAGAGGAAGAAAAGGGGCATTGTTGGGGCTATGAGAGCCATGCTACATGATCAGGAGCTACCACTATTTATTTGGGTTGAAGCATGCTACATTGCAGTTTATCTGTAGAACAGGAGTCCACAAAGGGCAATGGGGACCATGACTCTTGAGAAAAAAATTTCTGGAAAGAAGCATGAGGTGGGGCACTTTCAGATTTTTGGGTGCATCACATATTCATATGTCCCTTATGAGAAGAGGACAAATATAGATCCCATGGCAAAGAGAGAGATCTTTGTTGGGTAAAACAAGAATTCAAAGGATTTTCGTACATACCTTCCTTCCTTGAGGAAGACTGTCTTGAGGAGGGATGTGATATTTGAGGAGGACGGAGCCTTTAGGAAGTTATGAGGTACAGAGAGTAGTGAGCATTCTTCACCTTATATTTAGGTGAGTCCACAATAGACTATAGTGACACAGAGTTTGGGGCCACCAGTTTTAGTGACGATTGGTTCACAGATGACAGGGCCACAAATTTCAGGTTCGCAGGTTACTGGTCCACAGGGTTTAAGATCGAGTACTCTAGGGTCTACTTTAGGATCACAGTATTCAGGAGATGGGGTTGATCAGGGAGACTCCCCTCCACGGGACACTACTTTAGAGAGGAGGAAGCCTAAGTGGCTTCAAGATACTTTGAGGGAGGCACAGGGTTTAGTGGGGAATCCTAGACAGGCAATGAGGGAGAGTAAACCTCTTGATATGTTTGGCAGCTACATCGTGATGGTGAGCAGTATTCGGGAGTCTGAGCCTTCCACTTTTGAGGAGGCTACTGGTAGAAAGGTTTGGAGAGATGCCATGATGGAAGAGTACAATTCCATCATGAAGAATGATGTATGGGAAGTTGTTCCTAGACCTGAGGGGAAGTCAGTGTTGACTTCCAGGTGGCTCTATAAACTCAAGTGTGTTGTAGATGGCAGCACTGAGAAATACAAAGCTCGCTTTATGGCTGGGGGTTTTCACAGGTTGAGGGAGTTGCATATAATGATACCTTTGCACCGGTTGCTAGATATACCTCGATCAGGTCGGTGATTTTCATTACAACAGAGATGGGTTGGAAGATCCACCAGATGGATTTGAAGACCACATTTCTGAATGGTATTATATAGGAGGAGGTATATATTGATAATCCATTGGTCTTTGAGGTGAATGGGAGAGAGTCTCATGTGTGTAGACTGAAGGAGGCATTGTATGGGCTGAAACAAGCTCCCAGAGCTTGGAATTCGAGGATTGATGCCTATTTGCAGCAGTTGGGGTTTGAGAAGAGTGAGGCGGATCCCAACCTATACTTCATTGTGGTTGGAGAGGATCCTCTCATTCTCTTGCTATATGTGGATTATCTTTTCATTATAGGGGCAGAGAGACTCATCAACATCTGCAAGGAGAGCCTTGCTTCATAGTTTGAGATGACTGATATTGGACTGATGCACTATTTTTTGGGATTGGAGGTTTGGCAGTAGCCTGGAAACATCTTCTCGGGATAGGGGAAGTATGTGTGTGACATTCTGAGGAGATTTCAGATGGAGGACAGTAGGCCCATGACCACTCCCATGATTACCAACTGGAAGAAGCTTCATGCTTCTGAGTCACATTTGGTGGATTCCACTTTATATCATCATTTGATCAGGTCATTGCTGTATCTGGTCAATACCAGGCCAGATATTTGTTTTGCTGTCAACACTCTCAGTCAGTTCATGGTGGAGCCTAGGAGAGTGCACTGGGTGGCAGCAAAACATTTGCTCAGGTATCTTTGTGGTACGGTAGATTATGGTTTGGACTATCAGAAAGGAGATGGAGTTCGTCTGGTTGGCTATACAGATTCAGATTGGGCAGGATGTGTCAGTGACAGGAAGAGTACTTCAGGGTGTTGTTTCGGATTGGGCTCAGCAGTTGTGTCTTGGTTCAATCGGAAGCAAAAGTTAGTGGCTTTGAGTTCTGTAGAGGCTGAGTATATGGAAGCCCGTCAGGCCAGTTGTGAGGCCCTTTGGCTTCACAAATTGCTGGTGGGATTGTTTGGTGTGCAGTTGAGGCCTACCTTGATTTATTGTGATAATCAGAGTTGCATTAAACTATCGGAGAATCCCGTTTTTCATGACATGTCTAAGAATATCGAGATTTGTTATCACTTCATCCGTGACTATGTTTAGAGAGGAGCAGTGGAGCTAGAATACATCTCTACAGATGAGCAGGTTGCAGACATACTCACCAAAGAATTTGGCAGAGAGTCAAGTTTGTATTTTTCAGGGACAAGCTTGGAGTGGTGAGTAACACTTTCCTCGGTAAGAGGGAGTGTTAAAATTAAATTAAAAAGTAACTAGGAAAGTGTTTCTCATCACCTAGGCACCTAAGGGGTGAGAAAGTGCCTAATGTGGACCCTAGTCATTTAATTTGTGAGATGCAAATTAAAAGGTGACTTTTTGAGACTTAGGGAAAGTGGGTAAGTAAAGTGATTTTATCCCCACCGTTGATCTCGTCTAATCTCAACGATTAGATAAGATGACACTTGAGATTCCCTCATGAGGTCGATTAGGGTAAGGAGGGCGCACCCATTGTTGGTTGTTGAGACATTTTTTGAGAGAGAGCAAGAGATCATTTTTGAGCTTGAGGAAGAGGCCATTTCTGCAGAGCTAGGGAACACATTCCAAGGCATGAAACTAGCATGGAAATTGAGGCAGGAGGTACAACATACACACTAGGACATACAATACGGATTTCGGGGTCCATATGACCTTTTGTTGGCATAGAAATCAAGAAAGGGGAGAAACATTAAATACTGGTTGTACAATACAGATTTACACAGTCCATACAGTTCAGTTTTTGGCATAGATTTTGAGGAAGGTACAACAACTATACACAGGTCGTACAATATAGATTTTTATAGTCCGTATAATCTCTTTATTGCAAAAAAATCGAGGAGATTTGTTGTGTGTGGTTTCTCGAAAGTTTGGCAGGGTTTTCAAGGAGGTCGTACAACCATTAATACACCCAAAAATTTGTTGCTGCTATTGGCATAAATTTCGAGGCATCCGTACAACCAGTTGGAGGTAGAAATATCGAGGATTAGACCTGTACTTTGTTGCAGAAAACTCTGGAAATAATTTTGAGGAGTTTTTCTCATTTCCTATGTGAAGAATTGGCACGGTTATCGAGATAAGTTTGTCATTAAATTTCTGAAGATGAATATGCTGTAAAAAAATTTCTCTGTATCTCACAAATAATAAAAACTCTCTGTCTCACTAGTTTTCCCCTTGTGGGTTTTTCCAGGGTCGTTGTTAGACCAAAAATCACTATGTTATTTTTTTGAGTTTATGTGTTGCTGAAATATTTTATTTTTGCGTTAAAACAATGTTCAGATTCCTCATGTTTCAGTTCTGAAATTTATTTTTATGCTGAGCTTAATTGGCTGTCATAAATCTAGGTTTGGGAATTAAACATTCGCTGAAAAATCAGCGAGACTGAAACTGGGTTGGGGTACAAAATTTTAAAAGGAGCACTAGAGAGAGATCACAAATATGATAATGAAGCAACCACAAAGATCACACTAAACAATGGGAGAACAAAAAGGTATGTGTTACCAATAGACATAAAACACTAAACAATGGGAGAACAAAAAGGTATGTGTTACCAATAGACTTAAAACAATTTTAGAGAGAGAAATAAATTTATAAATGACTCTCCTATGTGCATTTATACACAACTCAATAACGTATGAATCTCTTTCCAAAACCCTTTCCAAAAATTTTAACAATGCACATATAAATTCACTCACTCATCCTTAAGCATAACCTAGTATAACAATAAATGAACATCAATTAACCTTAACCACATACATTAATGATATAATGTGAATCCACTATAACCATATATAATTACATCATTCTCAACAATTTAAATGGTGTATATCCCATAACAAGAATAAAACAAAACCTCCTCCCCCCCTTTTTTTTGTAAATAAAAAAAAGTGGTAATCATATTATTATGCTGTCACTGTACAAAAAAGACACATGTCATTGGCTTGCTACCTGTTCTTCCAAACTAGTGGAAAACCGAACAAATGGACACCTGTTATACTTTTAGCCAAAAAATCCATCTGCCACTTGCCATTCCAATTGGAAACCGGAGTGGGTGGTTGATGTTTGTCCTAATAGATCTATCTTTGCAAGCTAGAACAAACTAACAACTGCTAAAAAAAGAAAACTGGAAGGGAATTATGCAGAGTCCCACTACAAAACAATAGACAAGAGTTATGCATACTACTAATACAGGATAAAAATAAGCTAATCATCAACACTAAGGGATATGCCATTTGAAGCTCCAGGAAGAGTGTCGTCATTGGGTTGTAGCATGAAGGGCTATGCACAGGTAAGGCAATGTTTCTTAGTTGGTGCATTCGAGAATGCGTCGAATAGGATATCAATCCATTTTCTAATGAGGGTGTCCTGGTGAAGCTGTTCCGCTATGTAGCTTTTGAGATCAAACATGAGCTCCAACTACTTTGAGTTGAAGAGACTAGGGGGAGCTGAGTCGAATTCCAAAATTCCATTTAGTGGTGGAGGTGCTAAGATGGGGAGGTTCTCCTGCATGGTGTCGGTGGCTCCATCCTTGACCATCTCAGCTCCTGCATCAACTTTGCTGGTGTTTTCCTAGAGGGAAGCATCTAGAGCTGTGTGGAGGATTTCGTCCATGAATTCCTCCTCTACAATGCATGTGGCGCCTTCCATGTAAACCTAGGTACATGTATTATATTTGTTGGTGTTGTGGAACAAGTAATTGTCTGGGACCGTGTAGAAGAGGGATTCTGGTGGAACCTAGATAGGTTCTTCTAGAAATTCCTCCTTGATGTAGGCCATTGGTGGTGTTGGTGATGGAAGTCACTCCTGGATTGCAGTAGGAGTAGAGCCCGACGCCCATTAGTTTATGTCACGATTTGTGTATGAAAGGGGTGATCGAATGGAAGTAAACTCGGACGATATTGTTTCAACTCCGAAACTAGGCCAGGCATGCATGGGCAAGTGAGGTCTTAGACATACTCCAGACAGTGAGTTGTAGTAAGGGTGAGTAGGGGGAAGAATTGTATCAGAGAGATGAAAAGGTCTGTCGTAAACATCAGGTTTCTAACAGACTGTAGGAGAAGGCATCTAAATGCAAGATCTTCTTACATTCAAACGCAAAACACCGGAGAATAAAATAATGCAACAATAAATCCTTTATCATAACATGATTGCAATAATTCGCACGAATCAGTCGTTCACGAAATCTCTCAGCATAAGATGAAAATTAGATGGAGTAAGAAAGACTGCCTATCATAAAACAAGAAATCTCGCATACAGATGCATAACCAGAGAACTAGAGTGTTGCTAAAACTTTACAATCAGGAGCTTCGCTCTACCATCGATCCTTTACAAAATACAAAGATTGAGTTTATATACTCAGAGAAAAATCTCCTAACAGAGGCGTGCTCGGTCACCCAAGGCTTGGTGTCCCCTCAGCCAAATTCAGATGGATATTCTTTGTCATACGCCACCTTAACTGTGCATGGCTTTTGCAAGGGAAGTAGCTGAGCCATTAAGCGCTGAGCTAGCGTGTGCAGACCTCCTTCGGCTGGTCGAGGACTCAACATGGCTTCTTTTGAAAAAATGGGTACACAGGACCCTCTCGAGCAGATCGCTTGCCAGATTATCTACACCTTACACTTAATGCCTGAGGAGAGTTTTCAACCATCCCTCCTCACCTTCATTTACTCCAAGCGAAAACTAGGCTCGAGGTCGAATCAGATGGTGCATGGAGATCACGATGATCCTTTCGGCGACTAGACTCGACGCCTTCGGCCTCTTTTGCACAGCTCCTTTCTTTCCCAAGTGACCACGGGCTGTGACCCTATGTTTATTCCCAAAGCGCTTTCGGCGTTCGCGAATGGAAGGAGTTAATCATTTCTTATTCACAATTGCGATGAGCGAAACATCGAGATGGCTTAAGTGGGCGCCACACATCCCTCTCAGATCTAACGGTCCTGAACTTACTTGGTGATGTTGTGGGCCCGAGTCCTGGACACTCCCGACACCTCGCGCATCGGGAATATGACAGAGTTGTTCCTTGTGCTTCGAAGTCGCAATGGGCGAAAAAGCGGGGAGCCTAATCGCGCGCCAGGTGGCTCCTGTGGATGAACGACTGAGGCTGCTTTGTGATACTGCGGGCCCGACTCTGGGCGCTTTCGGTATTCCAGGGTTCGGGATTTCGAGATGTGAGATGACGAGGGACTTTCACCTTTCAAACTCCCGAATGCCAATAAGCCGACTAGATCTCGCACTATGTATCGTTGGATCGGACGACCCAGATTTAGTCTTGAAATATAGGCGCTTTCTCTGACGCTATATATCGGTTAAATTGGTAGCCCTGATATCCCGATGACCATTGATCTGTTCTTATGGATGAATCCGGGCCGTTGACAACGTAATTTCACCCGCTCATTTGATTGGAAGCCGTAAAACGAGATTTTTCCATGCTGCGCTCAGGCGTTTCTCATGCAACTTGCAGACCCGAATACCCTTGTGCCTAGGACAAGAAATGTCGCTAACATTAGGCTCCATGGGGGATAGATTTGTCCCTACGATGCTCTAAGGACTCCTTTCGCAGCTTCGGTGCCTTGCTGTTGGGCTATGGAGTCAGGCTCAAAACATCCCGCTGCTGAAAATATAGGCCGAAAAATAAAAGCAACAAAATAAAGATACATGCTCAAAGAAGCTTATTTATATACAATCCTAAACTAATAAAACACTTTACATGGGGCTAGGTGAAAGCAGACTTCCACCATAGCCAATCAAGTGACTTCTTGAAGGGAAGCTCTTTCCTTCTGTCGATGATCACCAGTAGATAGTGTAACCGTGACAGCAGAACGGCTACACTTTTCAACTTCTCCTCACAGGCTGAAGTTGATATGAAATAGGGCGACTCCAAGGCATAAAGGACATGCCACTCCATGTATTCGCCGACAGGGTCATAGAATGAGTGGCGAATTTCGGAAAATTGGTGACAGGCAGCCTCCTCTGCTACAGAGTTACTCACATGTGGTTGAATATCTTTGATAAACACAAGTGAGTGGACAACTGATGTAGGCTCATTGATCTCAGGCGGTAGCTGCTCACTGTCTGGATCTGGAATGAAATATGTGCTCAACTGTTCCTCTGGTTCCTTTTCCTCTTCTTGGATCTCCCCCGGGTCAGATTCGTATTCATCATAAATAGGGACCATGGGGTGGTTCTGCTTGCTGACTGGTCTTCAGTATCTTTATAGTGATCAAATGTAGGATAAGCTTGTTGCTCATCATCACTATAATATACATCAAAAAGGGGTTGTCCTTCATTGATATGATCCTCCCCCAGAACAGTGATCTCATAAAAAAATTTCGTTTCAGGGACAGTGGGACCTGCTGCTTCTGGCTGCTCATACACAATCCTTTTCTCTTTAATCCTGGGTAAAAATATATCGTGAGAAAACCCCTGGGGGAAAAGAGAAGAATCCTCTTCCACAACTAACCCCTCTTTTAAAAAGAGAGGGTCTTCGTCATCATGAGCAGAGCTGCTAGGAACATTTGCTTCAACCCGATATCTAGGTGAGTCATCTACCATGGACCACATTTTTTCTATAAACTCACAATTTCCACAAGAGGCATGTTGATCGTTATGAATATCTAAAAGAATAGAGGCATCTGATATAATGTCAGATGCTTCCGTTCTAGGGATAACACAATTATTATCATTCAACACCTCCATATTTTCCTGGCAAATGCTTTCCTCCACAGTAAAAGCTTCATCATGGACCTGGTCTTCAGGGCCAGCAGAGGCTTCATGAAGCGAAGAAAACTCCTCACAACAGTTTTCATACAAACAATCAGCTGGAAAATAATCTTTACAAAATGAATTGAAAGTTGTATGAAAACCTGTTAAAGAGAGGATGCTCGCAACGGGAAGAGATCGACACCACTCAAGAGCAGCTCCCTTCAATGAACACCTGAAGAGATTAATCCGGACATCCTCATGCGTGATATTGTGTCGGTGAATAGCTTCATGGAAGTCCAGTAAATGCTCAGCTGGTTCCTCCCAACTTGTTGCATGAAATTCAGAGAGGAAATCTTCCCATTGGTCTCTATCAGGAAGTGCATTAGGAAAACCAACTATCTGGGAAAAGTCACAGAAAGCAAACCTTTGAGCCATAATTTTCTCCATATAGAACCAGTGGAGTCGCCAATCGATCCTCGAATCATGGAGTCGCCAGGTGAAAGATGCGCAACTTCAAATATGCCTGGTCCTTGTTCACCATCAAAGGCCATATCTTAACGTTGTCGTTACCCCAAGAAGCTTCTCAGGCTGAGAAAGCAGCTGCTGAAACCTTCTCGAGAAAGCTCCTTAGGGTCAACTTTCAGGTGTGCTAACAGTAGCCACAGATGAAACAGTGATGTGGGAACAATGGAGTTGCCACAGTGGAGTCGCCAGGTGCACAGTAGCAATATTGAAGGGCTCTGATGTCTGATGCACCTTCAGAATCAGAGGCTCAATGTCGTTCTGCCTAGGGAAAATCTTCAACTTCGTCCCCGACAACGGCACCAGAAATGTTGGTGACGGAAGTCACTCCTGGATTGCAGCAGGAGCAGAGCCCGATGCCCATCAGTTTATGTCACGATTTGTGTATGAAAGGGGTGATCGAATGGAAGTAAACTTGGACGATATTGTTTCAACTCTGAAACTAGGCCAGGCATGCATGGGCAAGTGAGGTCTTAGACATACTCCAGACAGTGAGTTGTAGTAAGGGTGAGTAGGGGGAAGAATTTTATTAGAGAGATGCAAAGGTCTGTCGTAAACATCAGGTTTCTAACAAACTGTAGGAGAAGGCATCTAAACACAAGATCTTCTTACATTCAAATGCAAAACACCGGAGAATACAACAATGCAACAATAAATCCTTTATCATAACATGATTGCAATAATTCGCACGAATCAGTCGTTCACGAACTCTCTCAGCATAAGATGAAAATTAGATGGAGTAAGAAAGATTGTCTGTCATAAAACAAGAAATCTCGCATACAAATGCATAACCAGAGAACTAGAGTGTTGCTAAAACTTTACAATCGGGAGCTTTGCTCTACCATCGATCCTTTACAAAATACAAAGACTGAGTTTATATACTCAGAGAAAAATCGCCTAACAGAGGCGTGCTCGGTCACCCAAGGCTTGGTGTCCCCTCAGCCAAATTCAGACGGATATTCTTTATCAGACGCCACCTTAACTATGCATGGCTCCTGCAAGGGAAGTAGCTGAGCCATTAAGCGCTGAGCTAGCGTGTGCAGACCTCCTCCGGCTGGTCGAGGACTCAGCATGGCTTCTTTTGAAAAAATGGGTACACAGGACCCTCTTGAGAAGACCGCTTACCAGATTATCTACACCTTACACTTAATGCCTGAGGAGAGTTTTCAACCACCCCTCCTCACCTTCATTTACTCCAAGCGAAAACCAGGCTCGAGGTCGAATCAGATGGTGCATGGAGATCACGATGATCCTTTCGGCGACTAGACTCGACGCCTTCGGCCTCTTTTGCACAGCTCCTTTCTTTCCTAAGTGACCACGGGCTGTGACCCTATGTTTATTCCCAAAGCGCTTTTGGCGTTCGCGAATGGAAGGAGTTAATCCTTGCTTATTCACAGTTGCGATGAGAGAAACATCGAGATGGCTTAAGTGGGCGCCACGCATCCCTCTTAGATCTGACAGTCCTGAACTTACTCAGTGATGTTGTGGGCCCGAGTCCTGGACATTCCTGGCACCTCGCACATCGGGAATATGACGAATCTGTTCCTTGCGGTTCGAAGTCGCAATGGGTGAAAAAGCAGGGAGCCTAATCGCGCGCCAGGTGGCTCCTGTGGATGAACGGCTGAGGCTGTTTCGTGATACTGCGAGCCCGACTCTGGGCGCTTTCGACATTCTGGGGTTCGGGATTTTGAGATGTGAGATGAAGAGGGACTTTCACCTTTTGAACTCCCGAATGCCGATAAGCCGACTAGATCTCGCACTATGTATCGCTGGATCGGACGACCCAGATTTAGTCTTGAATTATAGGCGCTTTCTCTGACGCTATATATCGGTTAAATTGGTAGCCCCGATATCCTGATGACTGTTGATCTATTCTTATGGATGAATCTGGGCCGTTGACAACGTAATTTCACCCGCTCATTTGATTGGAAGCCGTAAAATGAGATTTTTCCATGCTGCGCTCGGGCGTTTCTCGTGCAACTTGCAGACCTGAATACCCTTGTGCCTAGGACAAGAAATGTCACTAACAGGTGGAGTTCGTGGCCTCGTGGTGCGTTGAGTCATGACAATGGACGGGGCTCATTCCAGTTGTTGTAGGCGTCTATGTCGAAAAATGTAGTTGTACCAGGTAGGTCCACGCCTTGGCTTACCTCTCTCTCTCGGCATGGCTGAGCCAGGGGGCGAAGAATCCATTTGATTACTGCCAGGAGAACCCACTGCACAATAATCCAATTCTCAGAGCGAGGAAGGTGACAGAGCTTGAAGGAGAAACAATGCCAGCCAGGGCTGGGTGGGAGAGATATCCCCGAGGTGGACATGATTGTTGTAATCACCCGCCTCCTACCATTAATCCACAAGACCGCCATTAATCTGACTCAAGGGAGTTGTCCTCCCTTCCTCTACAGGTAATTAAGGTCACCCGCCATTCAAGACTGAGGTGAGGGACGACGATTAGCCATATTTATGGCTGAAATCATGGGAGGGATGTGTGGCGTCCTTTTGCTACGTGGAACCCCATCTAGGACCGGATAATATTTTATTTCCAGGACCAGACAACGGTCTAGTAGCCTGGTCTATGGAGAGGTTTGAGTGTTCCATTAGATCAACTCTTCCTTAGAATCCACACCCTCATTTTCCAGGCAATCAACGATTTTGTTAACATGTCTTTTCACATGGGAGGGGGTGAGAGTGAGATGGGGTTGTAAGAGGGACTTGAAGTCTTCCAACAGTCCTAATAGTCACCAGTTGGGTGAGACATTCGAGGGGTGCGAGTCGTGAATGATTTTGGTGATAAGTTGGATGATGATCTGGGAATCACCTTCCACTATGAGCTGGTGGATGTTATGATCAGTTGCTAGCTTGACCCTCTGAGAAGGCTCCAAAGATCTGCTGCATTGTTTGTGTTGAGTCCCAAATAGCCTTCTGCATAATGTAGAATTTTCCCCTCAATGTCTCTTAGGACCACTCCAAAGCCTGCTGGTATCGTATTCCCTTTTGAAGCAGGAGGGGGGGACCAAGTGCACAAACTACGATTGATATTG
The DNA here is from genome assembly GCA_009831015.1 of Picea engelmannii. Classification (NCBI taxonomy): domain Eukaryota; kingdom Viridiplantae; phylum Streptophyta; class Pinopsida; order Pinales; family Pinaceae; genus Picea; species Picea engelmannii. The sequence continues at coordinate 280,391 of ML783935.1, read as the reverse complement.
GTATTGCAAGTATCCTTCTTTCTCGATCCATCAGTGAGATTGAGCTGTCAGGCCTGTAAGATGTGGCCTTCTCCAAGATTGCATTTAAGGTCCTCCTAGGTCTAATGCTCATCCATGATCGTTTCCCGAATCAGGTTTATGATTCTAGACCAGGTTGAGTGAGGGGGGAAATAAGTAGAGCGAAAAATCCTTTTGTTTCTCTCATTCCAGATTTGCCAAACTGTGAAGCTTGGTAATAACTTGCAGATGCGGTCTAGGATTGAATTTAGGTAGGATATCGAGTCCCAGTTTTCCACGGTGCTTATGATGCTAGCCTGATTTCCATTGGAGCGGTGCATTAGTTGTGCAACCATGTCCCAGATGGCTTCACTGTGGTTGCAGTGGTTAAATAGGTGCTCCATTGTCTCTTCCTGTTGCTGACAGAGGGGGAAGATTGAAGAGCCTACAAACCCTCGTTTTCGAAGATTGTCCCAAGTAAGCATGTTGTTTTGGGCAATAAGCCAAAGGAATATTAACACTTTCAGCCAAAAATTTGAATTCGAGATCTTGCTCCAGATGTGCTCCTTTGGTTGCTCTTGATAATTTTGTTATAAATAATAAACCTCTTTGACTGAGAAGTTACCTTCTGGGGAATGCCCCCATCTAAGGATGTCTGGTCCTTCCTTGTAAAACCTCCTCCCTTTAAATGTTGAAAAAAAATCCATATAAAATTGAAACTTAACTTACATTAAAAAAAAATCCTTATGAAATTGATATTTAATTTACATTCCCTATTTAAAATGTAACAACTCCAATGTTCTTTAACATGTGTCATTCACATTATTTCTTTCACCTTTTATTATTAAATTGGAAGAAGAATGTTCTTTAACATGTGTTCAAACATTCCCCTTTCACTTTTATTATTAAATTGGGAGGAAACACATGTTGTTGCATTTCTTTGGGGTGTACATTATTTCTTTCACTTTTTATTATTAAATTGGAAGAAGAATGTTCTTTAACATGTCATTTTTATTATTAAATTGGGAGGAAAAACATGTTGTTGCATTTCTTGGGGATGTAAATTTTTTTTATTATTAAATTGGGAGGAAAAACATGTTGTTGCATTTCTTGGGGATGTAAAAAAGTCCATGATGGAATGTACTATTAACGTACTTCGTTATGTGAAGTGTTAGAAAGCCATCTTTTGAATGGAACCCTTGAACAAAGTAAAAATCAGTACATGTATGTGGATGTCTTTTATATTTTAGACTATGCTTATATAGGTTTTTTTATGTTTTTATGAAACTTAAGACTTGAGTTCCGTGGAAAACCTCAAGGGATTTATCTTCATGGAATAAATAAAATAACAGAAAACATAATAATAGGAATATATATTTGTGTAAATATCTGGTTTCTGTTATTTTTCTTGCAGAACATGGGATCATTGAAACCCTAACTTAGGACCATTAAATGATAGTGCTTGAAGTGCACATAGTATACTGCATAGAAGATCAATGGATGCATATACAATGCTATGAAATTTCTGATCCAGGACCCAGCATTAAGAATATATTGTTATTTATCTAGCATAGGTCCATTTTGATCCAAAATTTTCTTATGCATTTAGATATTTAAAAAAAAATCTAAATTTCTGACTACTTAAAAATCTAAACGTTATGATTACTTTAAAGATTTGTGTTATGATTACTTAAAAGATTTGTTTTTTTTTTTATATGGTATTTTTTTACATGGAATTGATGGACTTTTTTCTATTTCAATTTGTTAGCGTTACATATACATATCTATTCCACCTAGAATTGTAAGAGCAGTTGGTTTCTTTGAAATAGATTATGTATAAAGCTACAGGTCCTGACTGAGATAAAGGTTGGCCTTTGTCTAACTGATGGCTTCAATACCCATCATATCCTGAAACTCAGGGTTGGAATTGGAGAATTTCAAGCAATATAGTAATCCTTTCTGCACAAATTGGATCCCTGAGGAGGGAAAGTTTTCTTTTCCCATCAACTCAATTAACTCAGTTTATAGAGCATGTTTTGATCAAGAAATCAACAATATTCTGATGTCACTGAAAATAGTGCTATGACGCGTATTTCTTGAGGATTTGGAAGTATAGGTCTTCCTCTGAAAACTGACAACTGATCTCCTTCATGGGCAAAAATGTCATCTTATTGAAGACAAGTTAATTGAGAAAGGAAGCATTTTTTGCTTTTGGATAAGTTGGTCTTTAAGCCCAACATTTGGATTAAGAGTTGAAGATATTGAAATCCAACCATTGTCTTTGGGGTGTTTCAAATTATGAAGATATTGAAAGCTAACCAGTGCCCACGGAAAAGCGATCGCATCACCAATATTTCAAAATTGCCATCAAATGGTGCTGTGGTGTAGTCGCTTATCACGTCAGTCTTACACACTAAAGGTCCCCAGTTCGAACCTGGGTAGCACGATAATGTTTTCTAACTGGTCTTCAATTTTACAGTTAATCGATAATGTTATCAAGTTGTTAGTAGAGGTCAGAATGTTGCACCAGACTCTTATCGAGTTGAATAAACTCTCCCTGGGCCCTGGGATGGACTAGTAGTATTCTCTGTTTGGTTTATGGGCTTCCATGACTTTGCAAATCAAGCCAGGTTCAACACACTCATTCAAAAGGAAAATTAAAATGTTGAGAATGCTGGATTCCATTTTCTCAAGGATATCAATGGCTATGAAATGCAAGTAAGCCTGGGAGACTTTGTAAAATGCATGCATACCATGGCAGCAACAAAGTAAAACTTATCCAGTTATAATTGTTAAGAAAATATATTGAAAATTTGCAAACAAAAGGAGTATGTGAATGATTTACTTCTACATACTATCATAAGCTTGGTTAATCAAATTAAAATCAACAAAGTAAAATTTATCCAGTTACAATTGTTAAGAAAATATATTGAAACTTATCCAGTTACAATTGTTAAAAAAATATATTGAAAATTTGCAAACAAAAGGAGTATGTGAATGATTTACTTATACATACTATCATAAGCTGGTTAATCAAATTAAAATCAATGGAGACAAGTTACAATTGTTAAGACGATATATTGAAAATTTGCAAACAAAAGGAGTATGTGAATGATTTATTTATACACATTATCATGAGCTTGCTTAATCAAATTAAAACTAATGGAGACACTCTTGAGGATCATTGAACCATTAAAAAAGTATTGAGAAGTATTTCTTCCAGATTTGATCTTATTGTTGTAGCAATAGAAGAATCAAAGAATTTAATTCAAATGTCTCTTGAGGAGCTTGCGGGTTCCTTGCAAACCCATGAACAAAATTTGTACAGATCCATTGCCATTTTTTTAATCAAGCTTTTAGATCTCCAGTTTCAATGAAAAGTGGAGGGAGATCATCCAACTTTAGAGATGTTGCTAAACAAAGTGGAAGTTAAACTTTGTCAATAGGCACGAAGGAGGACAAATTAGTTTTTTAGAATCGCACGGAAGAGGAAGGCACAATGACACTTCACCCATTTTTTCAAAGGTATAACAAATTCAATGTTGAATGTTGCTATTATAAAATGTTGAACGCATATGAATATAGAAAAAACAATGTAATATGAATAAACAAAATGTAATTTTCATTAAGAAAAATGAAACTAAAAGTGAAAATAATAAAATCATTTGTATACACCATGAGTGGGCCTAATGGTTGAGAACATGTGGGTTAAGTTTGAGAGTGAAGAATGGAAGGGATATAGGGTTAAGTTTGAGAGTGAAGAATGGATTTTTTTTTATAAAAACATGACAGTGTCAGTCAAATTACAGTGGTCAAAATGACAAGAGAAAGGATGTTTCCTTTAATCATAAAAAATGAACTTTCAACTACATTCAACATTGGTCACTTGAACTTCAGTGGGCTGAATTTTTTGTATAAGAAGCAAATGGTAAGAGGATGAAAACAACACATAAATATTTTTTTCCTTTCGTAAATTGTGGAGAGCAAGAACTTCACTTGAGTTGATTCTTTCAAATCCATGTGGTCCTATGCAAACCCCCTCTTTTGGAAAGAGTTGGTATTTTATAACATTCATAGACAATTTCAGTAGAAAAACATGGGTCTATTTCTTAAAGAATAAATATGAGGCCTTTGGGATCTTCAAGTAATTCGAGGCTCTAGTTGAAAAAGATAGTGGATACGTTCGAAAGGTTTTGAGCACTGACAAAGGGGAAGGATATTTATAAAATGGGATTTTGAACTTTTGCAAAGAACATGAAATCAAGAAACAATTTACTACAAGGTATAAACCATAATAGAATGGTGTGGTCGAAAGGAAACGTGGAATCGTTCAAGAAATGGCTAGGAGCATTCTCATGGTTAACAGATTGACCACTAAATTCTGGATTGAAGCAATAACAATGAGAGTTTATTTGTTGAATATATGCTCCCAAAAAAGAGTTCATAACATGATTCCACAAGAGGCATGGATCAAGAAAAAACTAGTGTTGAGCACTTTGGTTGTGTCACATATGCACATATACCCAAGGAAAGAAGGAAGAAATGGGATGATAAAAGAGAAAAATGCATAGTTATTTGAGATAGAGAGTAGTGAAAGGCATAAAACTATACAACCCTAACACAATTGTGTTAATAATCAATATAAATGTGATTGCAGATGAAGTATGGGATGATTAACCAGGAACAACGTAAGGTGTTGCCATATCAATACCTTCTACATATTTTTCAAATGGTACACAAGATATTGCTGCAATAATGCCTCAAAATATTGGCATTCAACATGGAGCACAAGATGTTTCCCAAGTGACACCTCTATTGACAAGATTCCAAGTCATTGCCTAGGCAATACCTCCATCTGGTACTTCCAACAAAAGAGGAAGAAATGAGTCATTTTCAGGAAACCAAGAAGCTTAAGGAGATATATGAAGCATCCAAGTATGAAGATGATCATAATGAATTGTTGAATTTCGCTATTTTTTTTAATTTGTTCTTACTTATTTTGTTGATGCTATAAAAGAAAGAAAATAACATGATACCATGGACAAAGAAATACAAGCAATTGAAAAAATGAGACATGCGAGCCAATGCCCAGTATATTATTGAGAGTGAAATTTTGAACTAAAACTTAAATCTGGTACCTTAGATCATCTCAACCATCCCAACAACTAATAGAAAAAATGAGGGTGTATCTAGGGGTATTTTACCACAACATGGATTAAAAGAAACAATAGTCATAACAAGTGATTTCAATTCGTTGTAAGTATTTTCGTCTTGATGGCCTTAATTTCCATAAATAAATAAAAATCTTAAACACTTAATGCTCGTTTGGAAGGTCGACCCTCACATGCTATAACTAATTGAATGAATAAATAAATAGTATACTTTAAACATCAACTAACCAAATTTAATGGCATTAAAGGGTGATTTGTTATGCATCTAGTCTCTTCCTTCACAATAAGGAAGAAAAAAGAACACTTATATGCCATTTAATATATTTCTAATCTTGCTCGAAGTCCTTTCCCAAGATTGGGGACTTTACAAGACCAAAGGGGGTTAAAGGAACAAAAAAGTATGTCACTTGGTGGAAGCCCACCTTTCTTGAGTGTTATTGGGATTTGACTAGTGTTATTGGGTCAATACCAGAACCAAACCTTGCTAACCACACCCTGGTTATTCAAGAACACACTTCCAAATATTAAGGCTCGACTAGGTAGTATGATCGATCATTTCAAAGAATCACATGGGTGTAGTTTGTTTATATACAATGATAGATTTAGTTTCCACTATTGAACTTATGACTTTGAAAATTAAAGCAAAACCTTAATGATTGCATTGTGAATGTTCAGTGAAAATTCCACAACCATACAAATTGACGACTTTAATTTTTAAGAATGATTTTGCAAAACATCGTTGTAATATACCAAGGTATCCCATTTAATTTAAGGAATTGTGAATTGACAATTAAATATTAAAAATCATCCTAAAAATGACTTCAAATAAATACAGTGAAATCACACTACTCTTATACAATATAGTGTGCATGTGGCTACCCCCAAAAGCTAAAATCAATTTTTCCACGACAAACAAGGCCAAGGCCTTAAGGCTAGACAACACCATAGTTTGTTTGTTAGAAAGCTAAGTCTGTGGCAAGTTTTTATTATAGAAAATTCCCAAGAGTAAAACTAAACGAGTTGAATCACAAGCTCCAAACTTAGGTCACTCGGTTAGAATTTCGCCAGTTGCATATCGATGTAATATTTTGCCCATAATATAAAGATTACCCACTTATTAAAAAAAATAAAATCTCTCCATGAATACTCTATTAATATTTTCAATAGAGTATTGGATTTATAAAAACTTTCTAACAACATTAAATATGAGAGCTGGTAGGCAAGGGATATTGGCCAAGAATCTGAAAATAGAAATATTAGCAAAAAAAAATTCCCATAACTTTCATATATAACTACATTATTATATTAAAAATAAAAAATCAAATGACAAAATTGAATAACAATATTTACTCTAACCTCCTTTAATGAAAATGCATTACCCTAGCTAAAAAAATAAAAAGACCATCCAAAAAGTTTGCATGTTGTAAACAGTTGGATACTAAGCCAAAAATATAACGTAATATTTATGAGTAGAACCAATTTTTGACAACCTATCCAATTCGTGGATATGTAAAGTTCCAATGCTTATGTAGCAAATGTGTATAATTACTAATAGTACATGAATGTTATACAAAATTTGCTTGAATGCTACACAACGAACTAGTTAGTATACTTTTACACGATGACAATTAGCTGCAAAAAAGAGGTAAGATATGGTTACATTTTCCTTCCAACTTTACATGTTTTTTCATAACTTTAGATGCTTTGTAGAAAGGTTACACAACTTGAAAATTCCTCATGGAATCAGTGTGTTTCAAAACATTCCAACTAATCTAACATGAAGTTAATTGATTGATCTTGAGGAACATTATATTTAGATCTATTTTTAATCTTACGCGGAAATTTACATTTAAACTACATGAGACCATTTGGATGTATGTTAAATCAATTCAAGTCAATATGTGTACATTAGAACAATCAAATCCAAGCAAAAGAAAACACCCAAAATATTATAGTTTTGTAGTATTTAATCCCTTACACAAAGAACTAACAAAAATAGGTAAAGATGCTTCATGCCTACAAGCTTTACGTTCAATCCACAAGTAGGATGCTTCTAAAAATATTTTGGAGACAAAGCATAGATTGTAGACAATAATGACTTCCAACACACCTAAAATTGCACCTGCTACAACGTCATGCATGAAATTCCTACCAAGCAATATCCTTGAGATCAAAGTTACAATGGACCACATCATGAATATCACAATAGCAACTTTAATAAGCCCATCATCATCAAGCTATAAATTTGTATCAACACCCATTGCTTCAACAACCCCAAAGTTGAAGCCCATTTGAACTCTAATCTCTTGCAATGCTGACAAACATAGCCAGAAAAAATGAGCTAATAAATAAAGCCCTAGAAGCATGTCCACTAGGAAATGACACACGATCAACAAAAAAACACCAAACATGTGCATTTGTTTTATGTAGGTCTATGCCTTTTAATGAAAGACTTGAAAATCCCTCTTAAGATTATATAAGAATGAGACCAATAAATAAATTGAGGAATAACCATATGAGCTTGGAGAATCCAACAAGAGGAAGAGGGGCAAGCTAGAGGGTAATAGTGGCAAGGATCCAAAACAACCCATCTTTGAAAATTTCAAGAGTTGTCATGATTGGCCTTAGTAATGGCATGGACTTTGTGTGAAGGTACCAAGACCATCTCATATCTAATTCATACAAATTCATATTCTAGAGAATTGAAATGGGTTGATAGTAGTTTGTTGAAGGTGAAGGCACAAAATGTTTAGAAGAGATCAACATAAAGTTATTGTCTACACACAAATATCATGACTTACAAATTATCAATTTTTAAGTAATAAAAAATATTGAGAAATCTTAGATTTGGTAGTTTGGTATAAGTGAGTATTAGAAAAACAAAAGAATAAAATTGGACTAGTAGTTTGGTATGAGTGAGTATTACAAAAAAATAAAAATGGTCTTATGTCATTCATAACACATAGCGAATAGCAAGGCCTGGTAGTATGCACAAACTCAAAAACATGTTTTAAGTGGAAAGATAGGAAGTGATACATGTTTCTCATGCATATATAACAGAAATTCCACTCAACTAAAAAAAGTAGTTGTCTTTCTCTTGCTCAATTGTGTGCATTAGCAACATAAAAATAGAACAAGAAAAAATCCTCAAGCCTAAATCCCCTCGAGCAAGTAACATCAAGCCTCAAGTCATCTCACAATTAGCTTAAAAGTCATCTCACAATTAGCTTAAGGCCACCACTTATATAAATTGAGTGCTCTAGAACTAACTAAAGACCAAAGCTAGTCCAACAACAAATAACTAAGGCTAATGCTAGACTTTCTTGTACGTAGAAATCACCTTTGAACATAATAAGAAACACCCTTAATCAATGATGATCTTAGAAAATATGGGTTAGCTCAACTATTTGTCGAAGCCTGGGAGAGGGTAGAGATCGGATAGAACGCCTTAGATGCCTGCCAAATATAAGTTACATCACTCCAAATTTCTCATAAATCATCCACTAGAGAAAAGAAAGGGGCAATCCGAGAATTGAACTCGGGACCTCTCGCACCCAGAAAATCATACCAGTAGACCAAATGGCCGTGCACAAATTTTCCTCTAGGTTGAGCTAAAAGTTCATGACACTTTAGTTGAATTCGTAAACAACGTCAAAACATACGAATTGGTTATTGTCAGAAAAGTGGGATTTGAACCCACGCCCTCTCTCAAAGACCAGAACTTGAGTCTGGCGCCTTAGACCACTCGACCATCCTGACAACCTCATGACACAATTGGCGTGAAGATTTATTTATTCCATTTTATATAAATTGCCGCGAATTCTGTTACTCGATAAGTTGCTCTCCGACGTTTGTATTGAAAGATAAAGATATTGAAAGCCAACCATAGTCGTTGGAATGTTTTAATTTATGAGCTTTTCACCTTCTAAACTATGGCCACGAAATAGAAAAAGCAGCTGGTGTTGTGGTGTAGTCGGTTATCACGTCAGTATTACACATTGAATGTCCCCAGTTCGAACCTGGGCAGCACCATGTTGTTGCAGATTTGTTATGAACATAAAGTTAACTGTTTCATTTTCGGTAAAAAAAACCGAATTTTTAATTCTGTCATTAAATAAATTTATACTAATTTATGATTTGTTTATATTCAAAGTCAAAAAGGCAGAAAACACAATAATAAGAAAAAAATATACATAAGCTTGACACTTCATATTTTAATATTTTTAATATGTATGAGCTATATTAACAATTGTTTACCAGAGCTTTTCATTTTTTTGGTGTGATCACTCTGCAATTAGGGTTTTGATCATCAGAGCCGCCGCGAACTGAGCCCACGCAATGGCAGCCCCGCAGGGGCCAACGAATCCGAGGGAGGGCGAACAGCCCAGAGCCACCTACAGCCAGATCACAGCCAATGCAACTTCGAAGACTGGAATAAAGCGGCCGGCGTTTGAAACGCCCCCCGAACTGCGCGAGCAACTTCTGGCAGAGGGCACACTCAAAGACCGCGACATGGACATCGATCCAGGTAAGGAAAAAATTGCTGCAAGGGGCTCGATCCCCTGGGTGCCAGGGAAATGCATCCCACAGGCACCGCAAGCCCCAAAATACGTGGTCTGCTCACCACGTATCGAGGAACAGAAGCAGTGCATGCGAGACAATGCATTAGTTGGGAAGTTCCTAGGGCTTTGGCCCTCTGAGCGCGACCTTGTCAAATGGATCCAGCATTGGTGGAAACTGAAAGGCCACTATGAGTTACAACTGGGCTCAAAGGGTTTCTTCACAATAATCTTTCATAATCTAGAAGATCGGAACCGAGTCTTCGATGGAGGGCCATACTTCTATAACTCTGCTGGACTATTTTTGCGATTCTGGACAGAAAAGTTCAGCCCAGAGAAAGAAGACTTTGCACATGCACCGGTCTGGATTCGACTTTACTCTCTTCCTCAGGAATTCTGGCTGGAAGAAGTCCTTGCAGGCATTGGCAACACCATCGGTATATATGTTAAGTCTTCTGAGGCTACCAAGCAAAGGCGCTATACATCATATGCCCGCATCTGTGTGTATCTAAACATCGCTAAGCCGCTCCCAGGTTCAATCACACTGGAATATCATGACGAAGACTGGTCTCAGACCATCGACTACGAACACATTCCCTTCCGATGCAGGAAATGCCACGAGCATGGTCACCTCTTCAGAGAATGCCCTCTCAA
>ML783935.1:232697-265649 GCA_009831015.1 Picea engelmannii | reverse complement strand
CAAGCATCCTGACTTGGGACAATCTCCTGAAAAGAGGCTTTGTGGGACCGTCCTTGTGTATTCTTTGTGGGGAGGCAGAGGAGACCATGAACCACCTCCTCAACACTTGCCCCTTTACCTCCCAGCTCTGGGATCAGGTAGCAATCACTATGCGCACTTCAGATCGGAATAGGGATTGCATTCGGGCGACCATCACAAATTGGCGAGATCAGGCTTTCCATTCCCCCATCCTCAATCGAATCTGGCAGCTCCTACCGGGCTTCATCCTTTGGCAAACTTGGAAAGAACGTAACCGAAGAATTTTCAGAAACTCCTCACTCACCTGGCAACAATGTTGGAGCTTCTGTTCTCGCAACCTCATTGAAACTCTCCACCTTAGGGACTGGTCGGCAGCAGACTCTGCTTGCTCGCCTTCAGAGCACACCATTCTACGTCACTGGTCCCCCCTCCCTACTCCCCAAGCCGGTCCACCCCCCCCTGCTCCTGTCAATTCCACTCGAAGCCCCTCCTTCTGGTCCCCACCCCCCCAAGGCTTTGTAAAACTCAATTTTGACGGTGCGTCCAAAGGCAATCCAGGTGCTGCAGGGTATGGGGTGGTCTTTCGTAATCACCAGGGTCACATCCTCGACTTAATGGCAGTATCCCTTGGGCATACTACAAATAATGCCGCGGAGCTGTGGGGACTCGTCCAGGGACTGCAACAAGCCATTAAACGAAATTACACCAAGGTAATTGCTGAGGGCGACTCTCAAATTATCGTCAATCTGCTGAAACGCATTTTGAGTGGTGCAAAACCAGACAGTATCTCACCCAGCTGGAAACTTTCACACGGCCTACACATCATCACCCGCCTAATCAACCCAAATATGGTCATCATCCCTACTCATGTTCGCAGGAAAGCAAATCAAGTGGCTGATGATCTCGCCAACTTGTGGGTCAACTGGAGAGGCCCAGACCTTCACTGCAATGCGACCCAGGATCCGAATCACCCCATTCTACAGCAGTGTATTCGCAAAGATGGAATGGTAGACTCCTCCCCGGATGGGGTGTCACAAGGAACATCGTGGCAAACGGAGGTTGAGGGTACTGGGCGCCGTGGTATGGACACGCATGCCAGGCGTGTGCAAAGGCCAGTCACCCCACCCGGTATTTAATTGCATAAATTTTGATATGAAGGGCATTAACGTAGGAGTCCTGTCGCTGCACATTCAAATGCGTTGGGCTATTATGGCGACAGTCATGTTATTCGGGCTCATTCCGCCGAAGCTCGGCAGTCACCCTGCTTGCCTCCTTTGGTGCGAGCAAGAGCCCCTCCCCCCCTGCTACTCTTTGACCTCCGCTCCCTCAGCACCTCCTGTCGACTGCACCATGCCGCGGCCACGAGGCAAACCACGGCGAGGAGCGTCGTGGAAGCCTCGACGACCTTCACTCTCTCCCGACACTTCCTCCGATGATTCACAGCCCAGCCTTCAAACAGTTTCGTCCCCTGTTAATCTACAGCCTCCGCATTTTGGCTCCATGGCCATCATCCCCAATACTTCAATTACTCCGCTTCGGCGCCTCCCCGACCCTGGACCATCCCAACCTCCCGCCAGCACTTTGGGTCATAGCCAAGCCTCTCAGAGTCCATCCAGTCCGCCAGCAACAGGTAGCCCGGCTCCCTTTGACAAAGCTCAACTCAGGGACAACTTAGCCACTCTGTACACCCTGGTATTTGAGTTGAGGCAGGAGGTGGTAGACTTGCACTTTCGGGTGGAGGTCACGGAGATTAAGGTGGCCGACTGTCTCCAAATTCTGGCTTCCTTGCGCGATGCCCTGTTTCCAAATTCTGACGCAGAAGCTGAAGATGAAGACCCCGGAGTCGAGGAAGATGGCGTCCTGCACCCTGCGACGAGCATACCTGGCCAGCGCAAAGAGGAGGAGATGCAGGAGGACAGAGCCACTGCAGCTGAGCGCACTCAGGAGCAAGACGAGCCTGGGAACTATGAGTATGGACCCGCGGATCCTCCAGCCACTTGGTCGACATGCAAGCCAGGTGTCTAGGCTTACTCTGTTTAGTTTCCAGGTGTCTAAATGTCTAGGTCCAATAGGAAGGCAACAGACAAGTTATGATCTCTCTATTTTGCTTATGACTGGACTTTAACGGGTCGGCTGGACTGGTTTCCTCCGTGATGGGGCAGTCCAGTAACTGCGGCCTGTATGACTTGGCATTGCTAAACTGGTTTTTTTTTAAGCTTCTAATATAGTAATACTTTTATTTACAAAAAAAAAACAATTGTTTACCAGAGCTATTAGTTGTGTTTGTCATGTATTTGTTGTAGTTGAGATAGACTTCATGTATTTTTGAATCTGATCTATCAAACCTTTTAAATAGAACTGGTCTGGCCTATGTGAGGGAATTGTGTGATCTTCCCGTTAGTTGGAGAAAAATATGCTAGGGAATTGTGTGATCTTCCATTTGGTTGGAGAAAAATATGTGAGGGAATTATGCAATCTTCCATTTGGTTGGAGAAAAATGAAGTTTGTGATATTCACAAATTTTCTTTGGTTTCTTTTAAATTTTTGTTTTATTGATTTAATTATATTGAAGGTGTTTTTTAGGGGAAGTTTTTGAAACAACATAAAAAAACAGAGATATCTTTTTTTTGGATAACATAAAAAATCCAACGTAGATCTGGAGGGATTTCCAAAATGGATTCCAGTCCCTATTCCTTTATGCTCACACTGCACTTCTTCCCATGGAGTTTCAAGAATACGCTCCAACAACACACAGTGTCCAAACCTGAGTAGGAAGGAGGAAGCGAGGATCGTTGTACAACTCGGGCTCTGCAAAGGAACCAGAGACATGCTCAAAACCTTCAACAATATCCTCTCGAAGTTAGAAAGCTCATTCTATTCTATATCATTGGTTGTGTGTTGATGGAAACTAATCTCCTCAACCAAACCCTATTTTCTACCATGAGTAGTTTCTTGGACTGTTTTTTGTTTCCAGTTCACTCTTTGGTTTTCACATAGCTTTGTATATTTACAAAATATTAGGTAAGCACGGATAACTTGAATGTTTGGATAAGAATTTTATTAACCACCACTTGAATGTTACTCATGAAAATTTCATCAGTGTACAAGGTTAAGCTTCTTTATACAATTTTGTAAAAAGTTGTCGAACTCTGTCAAAATATGTCCATTAAATTTTGTTAATTCTTGGCCAACCCAAACATTGAAAACCTATAGCTTCAATATTCTGACCATGATTTCCAAGGAAGAGTGCATAAGGCTTAGTTTCTTCATAAGGCATTGTAAGCACTACCGAACTATGTCAGGGTGTGTCATTAGGGTCCGTTCTTGTTACACATTGCTACAACACGCAGAGATTTCCTCAAAAATAATACAAGGGCACATGAAAAATTGCATGAAAAATGCTCATTGAAAAAGAAAACACATGCATCGGTGAGTGTTTCAGTGAACAAGGAAGTAAGCAGAACGAGGAAGCATTAAAGAAGAGGGAAAAAATCCAATCTTATAAGGTGACCGAACAAAACAAGTACCATAATTTAATTGGTATATTTGCAAGCTTGTGCACTGAAGAAATCCATGAGTCTATCTGGGTTGTTGAGCTTTCCTGTGAATGAGTTCGAGAATGCACCTTGTAGCACAGCATTGGAACCGATTCTTAGAGAATATAAAATCAAATATGTGCATGCTTTGCCAAAGTAACCTCTCTCGTCAATGTCATGTACACCATTGGCAAGAAGTTATAGAAACCATTAATAAGAGGATATTGACTTGAGAGCTCATGTAAGTAACATCCAAAAAGATAAACCCATTTCACGAACATGTTTAACAGTCTCTAAAATGAAAGGAGATTTTAGGCTAACAAATCTGACAGAGATGCAATACATGTATACAATTTAATATCCAAACCTGATATGAAAAAAATATTTGTAAGCATATATGGTATTCACTGTAAATTTCATCAAACCCGCACGCTACATTATGGAAAACCAATATCTGAAAACCCAACAACCCTGAAATTGATATCCCACCAATATTTGAAAACCCCAAAACCGTGAAAATGATATTTGACATCTATAGAGTCCAAGGCCCTCTATTACAAAAGGAGTTTTGGCACATCGAACTGTTGTGTAAGATGTGCAAGAATATTTCTAGTGCAAACCTCGCAGATTACAAAGGGCCCCGCTGATTTTTTTCAAAGAAAATTTCACTTTTATATTAATAATAATATAAATTGTTTACATATCAGTTCCATACTGAGCAGTTCTTCAAAAATTTTGTTTCAAAAAAAATGATCTCTAAACATGGATTAAACATGGATCATTACATAGAAATGGTTTATAACCCTCTAGCATTTACGACATAAAACATAATTTCTCTTCATGAAAAAAAGAAAAAAACCAGTCTGATGACAAAAAAACTAAGGCTTGAAATCAACCCTGAAATAACTTAGTACATATGTATAAATAGTGGGGGGCCCTCCTGGCCATCCTTCCATAGGTTGTATGCAATAAGTGTTGGACATTGGTAAAGGGCCTTTTTTGATTGTAAGTCAGCTTGCTTATTTCCTTCTCTATAGATATGTGCAAATGATATAGTTCTTAAAAAAGGAATGAGATCTATAATTCTATCATTCCATTCTTCTAGATTGGCCACCAATATAGCTCCTTTTCTATTGAGCCAATCTATAACGATCTTAGAGTCACCCAACACATGTAGCTCATAAATAGAAAGTCTAGTAACAAGTAATAAGGTTGTCCAAGCTCCCATAAGTTCAGCCCTAGAATTGGTGCCTCTACCACAATTTAATGTTTCCCGTTAATTACAAAAAGAGAAAATAATTTTTTAGATCTTTTTTGTTTTTAAAAGAATATTTCATAGGTGTTTAGCTTTTATTGGTAATTAGTGATGATCCTCTCACATTTTTATCAAGTTGAACATAATTTTATAGATTTTTCTTTTTTAAAGAGTATTTCATAGATGTTTGGGTTTTATTAACACATTTTTTTAAACTGTTTTTATATTTTGTTCTTTAATAATGATAAAGTTGTTTTTATTTTTATTTTTTTAATAATTATTAAATATGTTAATGTTATTTTTTAAAATTATAATTTTCATTTAATTATATATCTATAATTCATTTATAATGTTATATATATTTTTAAAAATAAACATATTATTTTTAATGTTTATTTTATTTTATTATTGTACATAATACATATTAAAAATAATCATTAATTTTAAATATTTAATCAAAAGATTTACATTTAAGTGTTAATTATAATTAAATATATAGTTATTTTGTTTGAAATAATGTGTGAAATAAAAAAATTAGAGTTAAAATTGTACAAAGAAATTACTTTATTTCTCTACTTTTGCTTTTTAGTACTATAGAGAGAATGTACCCTTAGTGAAATCAATTGGGCCTATTACCCAATTCAATTGCATAGATTAGCTTTTTAGGCTAAAAAATAATTGTAAACTTGAACTTGAAAGCAAATATCCGGGACAACAATCCATGGATTATGTAGGATGAAGTGCTTTCATTTTTCATTTGCAGAGAGGGAAAGGAAGGAAGATGCGAGGATCAACAAGAAATCAATATGGATGCGGTCATTGAGTGGTGAGTTGTGCCCATAGGAGAGGAGGTATGGTTCTGAAATAAACTCTCAGACAATTTCATTAGATGTAAGCGTTGATTCCACTGGCCCCAACATTACATCCAACTTGTTATAGAGGTCCCCAAACAATCTCCAGGTGTTCACTTATGCAAAGCTCAAGGTTCCAACCAGGAATTTCAGTTGCGTCCTCGTGCTTAGAGAAGGTGGATTTGGGTTTTTGTATAAAGGTTTTATCTAGAGCCTTTACGACCCCCTTGCCAAAGTTGAGGTAGATGTCAATCAACTCAACAGAAAAGGATTACAAGTAAAAACTAGGTGCTTGACCTTTTGCTTCTTTCGAGATCCATTTTTCAATACCCATTCCTTTCCTCTTTTCAGAAATCTATTCATCTCAATTAGATGTTTATAATAATGTCTTTTTTTGGGACTGAACATTTATTTATTGTATGGCATCAATAGGTTCAATTACAACATTATACAATAACTCAGAATTGCAAGTGCCCAAGCACGAGAATTCCAAGAGTCTTTAGCTTGGATAATTACTCTCATCCTTCGAGCATGAGATTCAAATGATCTGTGGCCTAGTTATCAGTTGCACCAAGAGTGTAGTTGTTGATAGTGAGATGATGGAACTCACAAACTATATCTGGTGGATTGCTGACTTTTATGTTACACCACAATCTCATGTGCAAGTTGGGAAGATGTTTTACCAACATTTTATATGCCAACAATGCATGAACCCAATTTTAAACTTTAACCGAATATGTCCTCCAATGTATGAATCCAGTTTCGAATTTTACTCAAATATATTTTAGCACTCAATCCAATGCTGAGAGAATTTGACTAATTTATGGGAGAGTGAGGGTTGGAAATACATCAAGTTTGTTTGAATCGGGTTCACTTGTGGGACATTACATGCAAGATTTGGATCAATTGATTAACTGATTAACAATGGCTTGGGTGGTCCACACTACCTGCTTAGATATTTCATCTTCGTCTTAATGTGTTTGGACGTAGTAGTGATTGCTTCCAATTTTTACATTCTTAATTGTGATATTGCATAAAAGAAATAGCTTGTTTGAAGTTTTGATTTCCTATAATAATGCTTTGTTTCTTCATCCCTCTACCCATTTGATACATTTTCATTCAACACTGATTAATTGCTTACATTGATCAAATTGTATTGTCACAAATGAAACTTGCAACAAGTATAATTGTTGTTTTCTTCTACCCTCTGTTGACCACAAGGATTGGACCAATTATATAAGGTACATTCAAAAGATTTTGTGGTGGCATGAAGGCTTATAGAAGGAAATTAGTTCATTCGCATGATCAATTTGTTTCTTTTGTGATTGCACGTCCAATTTTTTTGATTCACCCAATTGGACAGAAAGGTTATGCAGGCTTCAGTAGATGCATTCCATGTACCTGTAACTCAAAATAAGGATCTAAATCACTGGTCTAAAACTTTGAACATTTACTACCTATGACTACATTGCTTTAAATCCTCCCAAAGACAAAATCTCGTTGCCTTTAAACAAAGTAACCACCCCACCCCAATTTACTTCAGTGTTTCCTTTCCCCTGCTTCGAGGGTATGCTAGTGTTACTACCAATAGTAGTCTTTATTTTGTTTATTCTCAAATTCATCAAATTGATATTAGAGTAGGTTCTAGGTGTTTTTGGTGTTTGTCTTATGGTTTTATGACATGGCTAGCGGAAAAAAATTGTTGCAACAACTATCACATTTTGATGGAAAGAATTATGATGTTTAGATGATCAAGATGAACAATATTTTCTTCCCTCAAATTATGGGAGCTTGCTGAAAATGGATTCCCCGATCTTGCAAATCAAGTCGTGTTCAACACACTCACTCAAATTAAGAAAAACATGTTGAGAAGGATGCCAAGGCTCTTTACATTATACAAACGGTGTTGGGAGACCCCATTTTACCAAGGATAGCAATGGCTACAAAATGCAAGCAAGCATGGGAGACTTTGCAAAATGTATACCAAGGTAGCGTCAAGGTAAAACGTGTTAAGTTACAATTGTTAAAACAAGATATTGAAAATTTGCAAATTAAAGAATATGAGTCCGTGTATGATTTCTTTACACACACTGTGAGCTTGGTTACTCAAATTGAAACTCATGGAGATAGTCTTGAGGATCAATTAACTAGAGAAAAATTCTTGAGATTTATTCCTTCCATATTTGATCCTATTATTATAGAAATAGAAGAATAAAAAGATTCAACTTAAATATCTCTTGATAAGTTTATCAGTTCCTTGCAAATCCATGAACAAAGGTTGAACATATCCATTGTTTCCTCTTTCAAGCAAGCTTTAGATCTCAAGTTTCACTCAGACGTAGAGGTAGATCATCCAAAAATAAAGGTGTCTCTAAACACAATGAAAGTGGAAGACTCGACAACAACCATGCAGAAGGATGCAATTTAGTTTTTTAGAATTGCATGGAAGAAAAGGCACGATAGCACTTCACTTGAGAGATTTTATGAAAGTATCACAAATCCAATGTCCAATGCCACTATTGTAAAAGGTTTGAACATTATGCATATGAATGTAGAAAAAAACAATATGATCTAGATAAACAAAATGCAAATTTCATCAAGAGAGAAGAAACTAAAAGTGAAAATAATCAAAATCATTTGCAATATATCATAATAAAGTAATAAAGATGTATGGTTCTAATATCTTGGTTTGACTCTCTTGAACACTTTTCGTTTAAGTATGTTTTAAATTTTTTTCTCTGCATGAATATGTTATTGCCATGTTTTATTTAGCACCATGAGGTAGATATACCATGGTGGCTTAAACATTTCAAACACTTGTAAATATATGTATTCGGTAGAATTAATAAAATGACAAGGCTAACTGAGGTAGGAGACCCTAAAGGGGCTATGATACCACAAGAGGGGAAAGGTGAGGGGGTCTAAGAGACTTCTACATGCCTAGAATCCTATGCCACTTTTCTACATAGCTTGTCATTAACCTTCACTCTATTGAGCCTAGCCTATAGTCCAACATTGGATATAAAAGAAGTGGATTAAACTTTTCTACATAGCTTATCATTAACCTTCACTCTATTGAGCCTAGCCTATAGTCCAACATTGGATATAAAAGAAGTGGATTAAACCAACTCCTATATCTAAGCCATTGCCTATTACATTTTGGGAAATTTCCACCCCACAAAAAGAAGTTGGTTTAGGACTCTTGTGGCTATTTTTCACTCATGAAAAGAAAGGAAAAATTTGAATGAAAGGGAGAGGGGGATTTTTGGAGAGAAAAAGAAGAGTGTAAAAGGGAGTTCTTGCTGAGAACATAATCCTACCATAGTATGTGATGAAATGACCATGAAAGAAAGCCACTGGAGCCATGAGAATAGATAAGGACCAAGTTAAACCATGTTAGACTTAATGAACATCAACTTGGACCTTTCTATGCACACTAAAAGCACTGGAGAGAAGGTGCTTCTCAGGGACTGTTGATAAGAGAAGGAAGGCTCTCCTTGTGTTCCGTGGAGCAAGTATTAAGGGTTCTAAGAGCTGATTTTTAAAAAAAAAATCAACACTGGAATATTGGTTTAGTAATCTCCTTTCTCTAGGTTTGAGAGACTAGTCCAAGTATTATGTATTACTTCTTCACCCTGGTGGTATCATAGCTTGAATAGGGCATGACCTATTGTAGAAAACCAAATGAAATAGAGAATATGGTTGGGTGGAAAATTACTTTGCCTTAGTAAGTTGCCTAAACTCCAAACTTTAGTACAGATAAATTCTTCATTTTACTTATTAATCGATTTTTTTTCATTTTGTTGGTGTTTTTCCATTGTAAAGTTGAAGATGGTTTCCTATAGGTAGTATTTATGTTGTGCATGTCAATTTATTCTTGTAGAATGTTTTTTTAATCTATTATAGTATTTCTTCTATGTCTACCAAACTATTTCTGTAGGTTTCCTTTGTAATGTGATGAACCTCATTTTAGGTAACCCTTCCAAGAGAGTTTGGTTGGGATCTTATGTGACAAGAGGTAGTGTTGCACTGGAATATTGTAGGAGGAGTGGTCATGAAGTATTTCTCTGACTGTTTTATCTGTGTTTCTTGGGTGTTTTCCAAGGTGTAATCTTTGATACAAAAAAATAGAATAGCTTGAAATAGGGGGGAGGAAACACTAAGGCATTTGAAAATTATATAGAGAACATGAAATCATGTAGGTTTGAAATTTGGATGGTCTATTTCATAGATCCTAAATAAATCTACCCGGTTTTCACGTGGGTTTCCATTACAGGTGAGATATCTTTCACCATGGACTCATGGATGCCATCTTGAATTTAACATTTATGGTCATTTTCAAGCAACAAAAAGAATCATTGAAGGGATTCAGATATTCGTGTGCATCCCTTCCTGTTCATGAATCGACTAAATGGTTTGGATTTTCTCTCTGTGATCCTGATTATGACTCTGTTGTCTACTTGTTAACTGCAAAAAAATTGTTGGAATGGTCTGTATCTTATATTGAAAGTTTAGTTCGATCAATCAAGCCAAAGGTTATGGTGGCATACAAAGGCTCTCTTATATTTTACCTTCACCTATTTGTATGTTGGTCAATGGATTTGAAACTTAGTTATTAAATTAATCATGCCCATGTGAAGACTAGTTTGTAAAATATGTGTTCATCTTAGTGGAGCACCCCCAAAACATTGTAATGCATTATTCATGTAGATCTCTTGTAATGATAGTGGACTAGTATGGGTGCACTCTTTTGGATATGTATGTCCATGAATGGTCAAAGGAAACACTACCATAAAAATATTCATAAGAATGAGAAAATTCCTAGTTGGATAGAAGCCTCACGAGATCCACTTCAAAATTGTTGATAAGCAGATGGACAGGTGTCAAAAGAACCAAAAGGGAACAACCCAATGGCATTTTGGTGGTGCCCAAGGAAAAGTGACATGTAGTAGTTTCTCATTAATCTGCAATTTTTATTCTTGTTACTGAAAACATCATAGCATTCTAATCCACCCATTTCTTCATCTATGATTGCATTGGGTTTTGAGTTGATGACCTTGATAGATCTTGTAAATGTGGATGGATAAACATCCATGGAATTCCTTGTAAATCACATAATATAGTTTCCTCGTGTATACTCATACTACACGAGTGAAGCAGTTGAATTATCCAACCCAATGCCTTAATTGAGTTTTGACATATAGGCTACCGACCACCTTCCTTGCAGAGCTAGCTCACTCTCCCATATATATATATATATATATATATATATATATATATATATATATATATATATATATATATATATATATATATATATATATATATATATATATATATATATATATATATATATATATATATATATATATATGGTGGGGGGGGGTTATTAGTGGAACTATTGTTTTTTCTTTGTAACCGATTACACTACAAGAGGCCTTTCCTTTTTATGATGATAGATGATTATTGTTGACTTTTCATAAGATATGATATTGTATACGAATATATTATTACAATGACGAGTGTTCCATATATATAGAACATATTGTGACTATCCATGAAAGGATGTGCCCCTTTGATAATAAATAACTACATATTTATTATATATATTTATACTTTGTATTATAAATATCATGTCACACACACACACACACACACACACACACACACACACACATATATGAAAGAATGTTTTCCCGATGTTGTTCAAACATCAACAATCCCTCTCAACCAGGGAGACATTCTTCATCATGCCAAATCTTGTATCTGAAGTATACAAACTTCACTCTAGACTCATCGGATATCCATGGTACAACATGACTTCACAACCAATGCATCCAAGGCCTATGGGCTCTCAAATAGCTTCAATAATTCACCATGAGATCCACTACCTCACATTGTATTTGTACCTCATTATGTGCACCCCTATGCCTTCACAACCAATGCATCCAAGACATGTGGGTAGTTCTCAAATAGATACAACATGTCCCTAGGACATCCACTACCCCACAATGCATTTGTACCTCATCACGTGCACCCCTGTGACTTCATAGCCAATGCATCCAAGGCCTATGGGTAGCTCTCAAATAGCTACAACATGTCCCCAAGACACCAAGACATCCACTACCCCGCAATGCATATCTACCTCGTTGCTCCATATGAAGAGGGACCACGCCAAGCTATCTCTCTTATTTTGTTGGGCCCTCCTGTGAGGGAGTTAATCCTGGTCCTGCTCTAATACCATGTTGAATTTTCAGAAGAGATGATATTGTATATGAATATATTATTACAATGATGAGTGTTCCATATATATATATATATATATATATATATATGGAAGAATGTCTTCTCGATGTTGTTCAAACATCAACAATTACTACTTTTGAATCCCATGGCATTTCTGTGCCCGTTATTATTTTAAACCTTTATCAACACCTCAAATTCAATCTATTGAGGGATTTAGTGTAGATGGGATATAAAGTATCACTAAATATATAAAATTAATAAAATTATCTTTGTATATGTTGTGAGGAATTTCATGCATCAAGGTAATTGGAAATGGTTTATTTAACTATCTTAGATTTAGTACATATCCGAAGGCAAATGGGGAAAATAGAGAATCAAAATTAAATCAAATTTTAGTCATGTTTTGATTATTTAGTGGATGGAGTATATGACAGTGGTACTTAGATGGTGGTTGTAGCAACCACATGAGTAGAAAGAAAGAAATATTGTCTAGTATTCATAAATTACTAAACTCTGAGGTGATAATGGGAAATAACAACAAAGTACCAATCATAGGTAAAGTAGCTATCAAGGCATTTTCACTAAGCAAGGTGACAAGAAACAAATCCCTATGTCCTTGGTTTAAAATTCAACCTTATTAGTGTGGACCATTAGTTGAAAAGGGATATAGGGTTAAGTTTGAGAATAAAGAATACATAATTTTTTTTATAAAAATAGTAGTAATAGTCTAATTGTAGCAGAAACAATGACAAAAGCAAGGATGTTTCCTTTAATTATGAAAAATGAATTTTCAGCTACATTCAACATTGACACAATAAACCAATCCAATTTGTGGCATCTAAAATATGGTCACTTGAAATTCAGTGTAAAGCAAATGGTAAGAGGATTTCATTTGATTGAACAACCTAATAAAATTTGTGAGTGTTGCATTTTGAGAAAACAACATAGAAATGTTTTTCCCTCTGGTAAAGTGTGGAGAGCAAGAGCTCCACTTGATTTAATTTATTAAAATATCTATGGTCCTATGCAAACCCCCTCTTTTGGCAAGCATCAATACTTTATAACATTCATAGATGATTTTTGTAGAAAAACATGGGTCTATTTCTTAAAGAATAACTCTTAGGCCTTTGCGATCTTCAAGTAATTCAAGGCTCTAGTCGAAAAACATAGTGGATACATCATAAAGGTCTTGAGCATTGACATAAGGGACATATCAAATGAGTTTTTAAACTTTTGCAAAGAACATGCAATCAAGAAGCAATTTACTACAAGGTATAAACCACAGATGAATGGTGTGTTAGAAAGGAAAAATGGAACCATTCAAGAAATGGCTAGGAGCATGCTAAAGGATGAGGGATTGACCAATGAATTACGGGTTGAATAAATAGCAATGAGAGTTTATTTGTTGAATAGATGCACTGCAAGAAGTGTTCGTAACATGATTCCCAAGGAGTCATAGAGTAAGAAAAATCCCAATGTTGAACACTTGGTTGTGTTGCATATGGACATATACCCTAGGGAAGAAGGAAGAAATGGGATGATAGAAGAGAAAAATGCATCTTTATTGGATATAGTGAGTAGTAAAAAGCATAAATATATACAATCCTAACACAATGGAGTTAATAATCAATGGATATTTAAATGAAGATGAAGCATGGGATGATCAACAAGGAACAACATAAGGTGTCACCACAACAATACCTTCGATGGAATTTTAAAATGGTACACAAGATATCACCACAACAATACCTCAAAGAATTGGCATTCAACATGGTGCACAAGATGTCGCCCAAGCGACACCTCCATTGACAATGTCCCAAGTTGTTGCCTAGGAGATACTTGCATTTGGTAATTCCAGCAAAAGAGGAATAAACAAGCTATCTTCAAGGAAAACAAGAAGCTTGAAGAAGATATATGAATCATCTAGGTGTGAAGATGATGATAATGATTTGGTGAATTTTTCTATATTTTTTTAAATTTGATCATATTTATTTTGATGATGCTATAAGAAAAAACAAATGTTGTGATACCATGGATGAAGAAATGCAAGCAATTGAGACAAATGAGACATGGGAGTTAGTAAACCTTCTAACAGGAAAAGAATTTATTGGTGTGAAGTGGGTTTATAAAACCAAAAAAGCCGTAGAAGGAAGAATTGAAAGACATAAAGCAAGGGTTGTGGTCAAAGGGAATAAACAAATGCATGGAAGAGATTATAATGAAACTTGTGTTCCTGTATCAAGGATAGAAATAAAATGAGTTGGCTTGGAAACAACTACTTAACATAAATGGAAAGTGCATTAGATGGATGTAAAATCATATTTTCTCAATGGCGTGTTTAAGGAAAAATTATTTGTTGAACAACCACATGCTTTTGAGATTTCAGGACTTGAGAATAAGGTATATAAGCTAAAAAAATATTTGTATGGGAAAAAGCAAGTGCCCAGAGCTTGGTATATCCATATTGACTCATACTTGTTAAGTAATGATTTTGATAAAAGAAAAAGTGAGCCAACCCTCTACATCCAAGTCCAAAATCAAGGTGAAATGCTAATTGTTTTCTTATATGGATGATCTATTTTTTACTGGAAGTAACAATTTTTCCATAGAAGAGTTCAAAACAACAATGAAGAAAGAATTTGAAATGATAAATATGGATTTATTGGCTACTTTCTTAGTGTCAATGTTTCAACGAAACCTGCACATGAGATCTAGCTAAAGCAAGTATAAACAAATATTATCAAGAAAGGAAGAGAGATTCAATATGGAAGAATGAGAAAATATATTCACACTACTCCAAGGAGTTGATGATTGATACATAAATGATGATCAATATGATACAATGAATAAGTGGAATACACTCATATTTAGGACATAACATTCCATAATAGCAAAATGCATGCATGCATAATAGCATAATAGTGATGATCTAAAATAGAAATTCTAAAATAGAACTAGTTAGTTAACTCCCACTGAACTATTGTGCCAAAAATAGAAATTTCTCCAACACCCCCTGAACATCACTATGGAGTAAAAATGAGTCCCGGCTACTAGGTCATATTAGGTACTCATGTACAATGCAACTAATGAACACTAAATAAAAATGAGGAAAGAGGTAAAACCACGTGGGAAACACCCCCCCCCCTCAAAAGACAATGCATCAAAAGAAGAAAAGGCAGTTGCTAGGCAACTGTGTTCTTCAC
Organism: Picea engelmannii; assembly: GCA_009831015.1. Classification (NCBI taxonomy): domain Eukaryota; kingdom Viridiplantae; phylum Streptophyta; class Pinopsida; order Pinales; family Pinaceae; genus Picea; species Picea engelmannii. The sequence goes on along the minus strand of ML783935.1, from coordinate 250,540 downwards.
TGCAAGACGATCCCGCAAAGTCTAAAACTTATGCTCACTGAAAGTCTTCATGAAGATATAGAAATATGTATGGATCTGATGAAGTCCTTTGGAAACATGTCTAGCCTTGTACCTCTTGATCCCATGGACCCATATGCACCAGAAAATATTCCTTTCTGGTGGAAATGAAACCAGATCGCAAATCTAATTCTCTAGGAGTGAGTCATACTCCTTCTGCATGGCTGCTTTCCATAATGGATTTCCCACAAACTCACTGTAGAGATGTGGATCAGAATATTGAACCATACAACAATGCATGGACATCGTAGGTTTTGAAGTTGAAAGTACATGAGAAGGCTCCTCATGTTGAGATCGATTCCTCCTCAAATCCAATGGATTCCCTATAAGGATACCTGTTGCCTAGAGTGTGAATTGTATCTTCTTTGGCATCTGTTGAAGCTTCAATGTTGGATTCTTATCTGGATGTACTACCTGTTTATTTCCATGTACAAAATCTGAGTGTATGGAATCATCTCTGATGTCTAAAACTAATGGAAGTCCAAGAGTATATGCATGTTGCACTGGAGGTTCATGAAAAGTACTCTCTTCATGTGTAAGTAAAAAAGAGGAGTCATCGTTAGAAAACTTAGTGAATTGATACAACATTGACTTGTGATCCACCTCACCAATTGCAATGATGGAATTGTCATGCATGTCAATTACTAAAACTGAATCTGATGTAAATTCAACCTTTTACCTTTTTGAGTGATCTGATAAACTGAGAGAAGATTTGTAGAAATCTTTGGAACATGTAAAACATTCTCAAAACTGCCATTATGGAGTTCCACTCTCCCATGTCATGCTACTGCTGTTTGAGTATCATCCCCCATGAGAATAGGGGGTCTTGAGCATGGAATCAAAGAAGATAAAACTTCCTCTTTCACTGCCATATGATGGGATGCACCAAAATATATAATCCATGAATCAGATGAGGAATTAATTGCAACAAGAGCATGATGATTACCTTTCTTAGGAGCAGGATCTTCTTCCTTCTGCTTCTTGACTCCCTCTAGAATGAAGTTTCCAAGGTTGTTATGTTGAAGTGTCTGTGCCATAAGATCAATCTGTTTCTTCATGCATGTTGATTATTCATGATTTGGTTTATTGTAGTAAGTGCACTGCTTTCCATTCTTATTCTTCTTGGAATCTAAAGAGTCTTTGGAACATGAAGAGTCGTTAAAGGGTTTGGAATATCCCTCCTTCTTGTTATGTTTGGATGATCCTTTTCCATCATGCATGGTGAGTGCATGTGCTTTGGGATCCTTGATTAGGCCCGTCTTAATGAGTTTTTCCTACTCATGTGTGAGAGAATCAATGAATTGATCCATGGTAGGAATCTTCCAATTTGTTCCCATGAGATACCTTCCTGAATGGAAAGTGGAAACATAGACATCATATTTTGGTCCTAGCTTGGCCAAGATTTTTAGAATAAGTTGGTCCACTTGTTTAGACTTATCAATACCACTATTTTTTAAGCTCAATATCAAATATTTAAACTTATTAAAGAAATATTGCATATTATCAAAAAATTTAGGATCCAAAGTATTCAACTCTACCTCAAGCATACGACCTCTCATCTCATCCTGCTTTCCAAACAAACTTTTCAAGGTGGTCCAGATCTCATTTGGAGTGTTTTATGTTGTAACATGAAACCATAGATCAATTGAAATCAATTCATTAAGAAATCATGTGGCTTCATCCTTTCGGTTCGCCCATCTCATCTTCTCAATTGCTGATGTAGGTTATGTTTATGTTCCCATCATCAAGTTGTACAGTCATTTCCTTCTGAGTTGGAATTATGCCTTGGGATTCCAATCAAAATAATTGTATGGTGTGAGGATTACCACCAAGTTTGAATGTATAATAGGTGTCCTATCCATATCTACCACTATTTCTGAGAACCCCTAAAAATTTACTCTCAATCTGCAAGTGAAAAACTAAGAAATCACTATAGAAAGGGCACTTTAAGTGAAAATTCGTATCAATTCCAGGAGACAATCTTCCTACTTATTTTTTGAGAAAACGGTGAGGAATATTGCCAAACGGTTGAAAACCCACTTGCAGAACGGGTTGATTTACTTCTCTCATGCGCAGTTTCCTCAAATAGTTAATATTTTGGAGAAATCACTACAAAAAGGTACAAACACAAATTCGTATCAGTTTTAGGAGGCGATCTTCCAGCTTACTTTCTGAGAAACGGTGAGTAATTTCACCAAACGATTGAAAATCTACTTGCATAATGAGTCGATTTACTTCTACTACAAGTCGTTTCCTCAAAAAGTTAATATTTTGGGAGAAATCACTGCCGAAAGGTACGACCACAGATTTTTCTTACTGAAACTACGATTTTCCTTATTCTCTGGCTTATCTAGCTTGCTCCAAGCAATGTAGCTCTGATACCATGTCAATGTTTCATCGAAACCTACACATGATATCTAGTTAAAGAAATTACACACAAAGCTTATCAAGAAAGGAAGAGATATTCAATATGGAAGAATGTGAAAATATAATCACACTACTCCAATGAGTTGATGATTGATACATAGATGATGATCAATATGATAAATATGATACAATGAATGAGTTGAATACGCTCATATATAGGACATAACATTCCATAATAGTAGAATGCATGCATGCATAATAGCATAATAGCGATGATCGAAAATAGAACTAGTCAGTTAACTCCCACTGAACTAGTGTGCCAAAAATATAAATTTCTCCTAACACTTAGTATTATGAAATTATGTTTATAGATCAAGACAAATATGCAAGAGATATTTTGAAGAAATTTAGGACATTGAAAATTAGTAAGCCGACATAACTACCAAAAGAAACAAGTCTAAAGCTAAGCAAAGATGATTGTTGTAGCAATGTGGATCCAACATTAAATACAAGTATGCTTGGAAGTTTTATGCATTTAATAGAAACTCTAAAGGAAACACATTGGCAATCATGAAAGATAAATTTGCAATATGTCAATGACACCAAAAGCCATGGAATCTAGTATTCTACATCAAATAATCCCAGAATGATTGGTTACATGGGTAGTGACTTTGCAACTAACAAGGATGATAGAAATAGTACATCTAGAAATATGTTTCATCTTGGTTCAAGAGCTATTTCATGGGCTTCAAGGAAACAACCCATTTTTTCACTCTTCACAACAGAAGTTGAGTATGTGGCAACAAATGTAGCAGCTTGTCAATTTGTATGATCAATGAGAGTACCATTAGATTTGAATTAGGAGAAATTAAAAAGAACAACAATCTTATGTAGTAATATATCCTTTATAGCTCTATCAAAGAATCTAGTCTTTCATAGTCACAACAAACACATAGCCATAAGGCACCATTTCATAAGATAATTGGCTAAGATTGGAGAAACAAATTTGGAATTTTGTAGATCAGAGGAGAAACCCACAAAGATATTCACAAAAGCATCGTTGAAAGAGAATTATGAGAAATTGAGAGAAGAGGCGGGACTCATTGACCTCAACAATCATTTGAGTGATACCTAAGTTATCACTTTAGTCTAGCGATCCTCAATTTGCATTACAGTGATACCTCATGGAGTCATTATCAATTTAGGGAAGTCAAGCTTAAGGGAGAGTGTTGGAATTATAAGCTTGAAACCTAATATTTTATATTTACAAAATGTATTCGTTGTATTAGCATTATTTTAATGAAGTATTTGTTGTATTTGTTGTGTATTAACTATAGCTTAGACAAACTTCTATATTTCTAGATCTAGTCTATGAATATCCTTCTTTTAAATAGAACTAATGCGATCTATGAAAATCAATTGTGTGATCCTCCACTTGATTGGAGAAAAATAAAATTTGTAAGAACCGCAATTCTTTTATGGCTTTTTTTTCAAATCTTTGTTTTATTGATTTAGTGTTGTTAACAACAGTGGTCTTTGTTTCGTTTATTTTCAAACTCATCATTTCTCTTCTTTTGTAAATTCTTTTAGTTGCATATAATGGAAACCACAACCTTACAATCATGAAATGATTGTGCATCAAATGTGCATGGTAGACAACTTAGGAGATCAATATTTGCATATACAGTACTACAAAATTGTTTTTATAGTCAAGCATAATTTTGTTGAAGAAAAGATTTTGCAGATTTTTCTAGAAATAAAGGTAAGAGAAGATAATTGCTACTTAATTTTTTTTTTCCTATGCATGGTCTTGGACAAGTTTCCACGTGTTCCAAATTGGTATTAACTCAAACTTATGTTCATATCTATGGAGTGGGTGTAGAGGTCAGTTACAAGTTTGGGATGATTTTCATAGCATAGAGACACCTTTCATAATCCAATGGATTAACTTTCAAATAGTTGTGCTGAGAGTCTCAACAAAGAAAAATAATCATTGAAGATCAGGATGTAGAGGGATCTCTAGAAAAAAATAAATTAATAAAAAGATGGTTTCAAATCTATCATATCCTGAAATTCAGGGAATTGTTTTTTAGCGTATCAACCTGAAATTTAGGGTCAGAGACCAAGTAGGAAAATATTTTTTAACCTATCAACCCGACTCCAAGTAGGAAAATAGTTTTTAACCTATTAAACCTGACTAATTATATGTTTTTTAACCTATCAACCCGACTCCAAGTAGGAAAATATTTTTTAACCTATCAAACCCAACTAATTATATATTTTTTAACCTATCGACCTGGCTCCAAGTAGGAAAATAGTTTTTAACCTATCAAACCCAACTAATTATATATTTTTAAACCTATTAACCCGACCCCAGGTAGAAAAATAGTTTTTACCCTATCAAAACCGACTAATTGTTGTTTCTCATGGAATTAAATTAGTAACCCGACTCCAAGTAGGAAAATAGTTTTTAACCTATCAAACTCAATGAATTATTGTTTCTCATGAAATTAAATTAGTTAAAAAAAGGGTATTATGAGAATTGAACTTGGGACCTCTCGCACCCTAAGAGATAATAATACCACTAGACCAAATGCCTTGAAAGGACTGTGATTTTCAAGAATTTAATAGCAGTGTATACCATGCTACACAAGCTAATCTAGTTATCCAACCTGCTTGACCATAACACATTCCATGCATGCCAAGGATTTTAGCACTCTGGAATTCTTGTGTCGTCAATCTGAGAACAAATTTCTTTCTTAGTTATAGTGAGAAAATGGGTTCTTTAAATAAATGTCATATATAGTGGGTCTCAACGTTAAATGCAAAATCCCTGAGCTATATTTTTCAGGATAACATTCAAAAATTTCAGGGCTAAGCGAGATTTTTCACTTGTTCAAGAAAATAATTTCTCCATGCAGAGTTATCATAGATTTGGAAATGGTATTTTTCTTTTCAATGAAATATATATATTTTTTATTTAACTACTTAAGTTTAGTGAAGTGCATATAACATGTTATTTTATAGTTAAACTAATGATTTTCTTGGAAGAGAGTTGAAACACATATTCACAATTCAATTATGCCCATTCATATTATACTTACATTTTGAAAGGTATAACATCACTCTTTGATTTATTTTATTAATTATACTATATGGTGTTTCCCTCCTTTGAACACTATTGTTACATGTCAAAATGTCACACTTAAGTGTCTCACCCTAAGTGTTGCAAAGTAACGTATACGCCTTGTTAAGTGTCACATGCACCGTCTCAAGTGTCGTATGCACCTTACCAAGTGTCGCATTAAATTTTCTAATCTTCACAATCCGTTCACACCATGAAATAAATTTGTCACAATCCCTAAGTCAGTTTGGAAGAGAAAACCAACCATTTGAGGTGGTGCTCCCCTACTCATACTAAAGGGGCGCCAATGCTCCCCCTATCTTTCTTAGGGGGCTCCAATGGTTCTCTTTCTCTCACTCAAGGGGGGCACTAGTGTTGTTAGAGGAAATATGGGATCTTCCACCTTTTCCTAAGGGCCAGCTCTGAAAGGATGAGGTTGTTTTGGTCGACTCCTATATTATGTCTCTATCTTAGGATCAAATCCAAACTTAAGGAGCCATATCCTCAACCATCTCCCTCATTTTCTCATGGTGGTTTAAACTCTCTAACCTATATATTGAAGGAATTTCCAAGGTGAAGGGGGGAGGAATTCAAATGTCAAACCTTTGATCTTGGGAGAAGCATCAACATTTTGATTTCAAGTTTTTCATGCAAGGGTTGGATGAGGAGAACTTGGTGAAGGTTCTACAATGTCAGACATGGGTTGTAAGTTCTTTTAAATTTTTTTCCAAATTAATATTAACTTGGCCTATTCTGTTAAAGTTCATGTTTTCTACATCTTCTTGTCTATTGTCGTTTCAATCTTCGTAGATAGATCTGCTTTACCTAATCGTATAGAGTAGGAGGAAGAGTTCCTTTGCTGGTATTTTCATGACTTCATTTGAATTAAGGATCTTGGATATCAAGCCCAAGGATTGGAGCAGTGAGGATGAACATCGTAACGGGGTACGTCACATTCTTCTTCTCTCTTGCTTGATTGATTGAGTTAGATATATAGGGAAAGTAGTAACCACTTGTTCACTTCTTTATTTGGACCAAAGATAGGGGTCTTGGTCCAAAGGGGAGATTATCCTATCCGTAGGGCAAGATTTATCAAAACAAATATGTACAATGTTTACATGTAACTCACTCACTTCCATCCAGATCTGTCTAATGAAATTTAGTGCACACATGTACCCATTCATTCAAATAACACATAATGCATTGCTACTCCGTCATCTTGAAATTAGTCGGAGTTTTTCTTTCCCTCCACTGTCAACATTTCCTTCAAATTTGGATGTGAAACACCATGCTCCATCTTTGTTTCATAACATATCCTTCCTATTTTCAATGATATCTCTTTGTCTTAGACCATTTTTGTGGCTGAAAATGGAGAAATAGTAATTGGTTTCACATATCTGGATGCAGAACAAATGCGCAGAAGTTTTTTTTCTTGGTTTCACCATTGTGAGATTTTTTCATTGTGATAATACACCAAGGAGCATCCATTCACGTTCAATCATGAGGTATTTAGGTTGCTTCTGCTTAAAATTTGGTGTGAGGGTTTTTGAAAGGCTACAACCATGGTGCATTAGCAAAAATAGTCTATTCAAATTTGAATGAGAAAAGAGTGGATAGCTTATAAATGAAGTGGGTATTAATTTTAATAACGAGATCGTGTAGTTTGTTGAGTTTTAATAGTTTCAAGTCAGGACTGGGCATAAAATAAAACTCCACTAATGATTATTGCATTAGCTTGAATCTCAATAAATATACAAAATGTGACTGTTGGTCATATGTTGGGGAAGACCAACACTCACATTTTGTATATTTATCGAGTTTCAAGCTAATGCAATAATCATCTATGGAGTTAAGTTTTATTCCCACTACAATGGTATTAGAGCCTGGTATAACTCCATGATTTCTCTTGGTGTTTACCTCTTACATGTATGCCAGTTCTTCTACACTCTAGTCTGATCGATTCTATGGTTATCCCTCAGTCGATTCGCCTCCTTCAATCATCATGCTATTTTTTCACTGTAAGCTACACAAACCTTATTTTTTTGGCTACTTTCATAAACCCTAGAATTGTCACTTTCCTCACCGATTCCTCACCCTGACTATAATCATTTGGTATCATTCCATTGTCCAGTATCTCTCCATTCTTTGACTTTGCCTCATCTCATTGGTACCTAGTCACACATCTACAAATTTTTGTCATGCAATTAGAGTCTAAGAAGCAAACCCTAATTTCTGTTCAGTCTAATTTTTTTACACCTTTCACAACCTTATGGTTTCTATGTGGTTTCTAATGAATTTCTTGACATCATTCCAAGGTATCATGACCTCATGAAAAAATTGTCAATCTTTGTTATAACATTCCTTGACACACGCCTTTCTCACTCTCATTTCCTTGCTAGAATGATGATCACACACACAGTCGATTAGATGTGCCTTTGGTAAACCCTAGAATTTCAATCGAACTATAATCATTCACACAATCTCCAGTACTCTAGGATTTCTACTGATATCTTCATTTTCATGAGATGATGACGATTTTGGTTGGAATATTTTGTTTGCCTTTGAAACGTCCGTGGTGACTACTATTTTTTCATCACACCAAAGGAGAATTGGCATGATCAACATGTAAGGATGATTGTATACTAGGACAATATCATAGGATGTGTCCAATAATTTATTTGATTACAGAATTTAATAATTGTTTTTTGAGATTTGCTTCTTCTGGGGCAACGATGTTGTATCATTACAACGAAGGAGAATATTTCTTTACATGAGTAACAATGTAGTATTATTGATACACCTGCATTGTATTTGGTGCAGTAGCAAGATAATCTTGATTTTTATTGGTGCAAATTTGTTGTATTTTCATTTTCTAATGTGTGTGTGAAGATAGAAGAAAATTTATTCTCTCATCTCCATTGTCGGTGTGGTGTTGAATGACAAGGAAAATTATAGAGAATAGTACAATAAGATCAAGAGAAGATTGATCTTCAATGACCTGTGGAAAGGGATTTGTGAAGCAACAACAATCCCTCAAAGAAGAAAAAACATTGAAGAAGAAGCAGAATCGAACTTTGAATCTACTGCCTCATAATCAAAGTCAAAGAGTAGCAGACCAACCATTCTGACCTCAAACAAAGAATGTGAAATATGGGAAGACAAAGACCAGAAGGCATATGTTGTGATATCTGCGACAGCAAGTGAGGAAGTGAGCCATCATATTTATTCTATTAGTGATTTCTATGGCTCCTTAAATATATTGAATGACTTTTATGACACACACTTTGAACTAGAAATCATACAACTAATGTTGAAGCTCTTCAACTTAGGGTTGAAGAATGATGAACCTATGGCTTTAGCTTTAGAAATCAAAGCCACAATGCATGGCATTGAAGGCACTGGAGTGAATATTGATAGCCCTTTCATGACCTTCATTAAGGCCCTCTACCCTACATATTCTCACTACCTTGAATCATTGCAAGCAAGTGATCAAATGAAATCCATCACATTTGACAAACTAGTGGAGAAATATGCAGAACAAGAGAAATACTTTGGAAATACATTAGCCTCTTCAACTAGAAATATTGTGTACCTTGCTTAGAAATAAAAGAGTAATCCACATGATTCTTCCATAGGATAAATATGCAAAAGAGTACGTGGACATGGAAGAAAGAGTTTCAAAGATAGGGGGTATACACAACCAAGGTGATAGATCTAGTATTCATTGTACTTGTTGCAAAAATAATGGTTCACATGAAGCAGATGATTACAGAGTTCCATGGGATAATATCTAAAAATATAGATAGAATAAGAAAGAGGACAAAGGTAAACCTTCATAACCAACAAAAGGTAATCTATCAGAATCTTCCCATTACATTGTTTCCCATTGCAATATAGGAGTAAAATAAGATTTATTTAACACTGCATATACTCCTTGGAAAGATGCATGCACAACCTATCACATGCCATTATGAAGAGACTTCTCCGAAGACTTCAATGACAATGTAGATGGCATGGTGTATTTTGCAGAAAAGTCCAGCCTCAAACCCTCGGGAATGGGCACCATCAAACTCAAGTTTCCTAGGATTCCCAAATTTTCTTCTGCATAATATGCTCTATATTCCTGAGCTGAAAAAAAGATTTCTATTCCTTGTGCACATCAAACAACAAGGCCACTCTTTCCATATGATTGGTGGAAAAATTAAAATATGAAAGGATTTTGATAACATGTTTGTTATGACCGGAATGGAAGATGGAATACTGCTAAAGTTGAATGTGACATTTGCCCATACAAAAAATGTCGCATACCTCTCTGATCAAGGTGATGGCATAATTTGATCTAGTCTTTTGTGACATGTGAGATTTTTCCATATCAATTATGACAGTCTATGTTTATTGAGAAAGAAATGTGTTTCTGGTTTGTTTACTATTCCTAGGAAATTAAAGCAATGTGATGGTTGTATCCTTGTAAAGCATAGAAACCAAGCATTTCATGATTCTACTTCCAGAGCATGTATAAAACGTGAACTGATTCTTTATGATTTGTGCAACCCTATGCTTGTTCCTTATGCAAATGAAAATAAATATATCATGTGTTTTATTGATGATTACACCAGGATGTGTTGGGTGTACTTGATGACAGATAAATCACGAGCTTTTGAAACTTTTAAAATTTCTCATGTATGGATTCAAAATGAATCTCAGTCTCGTATATACCCTCTTCGCACTGATAATGGGAGAGAATATACATCTAATGAATTTGAAATATACCTTCTCCAACATGGGATCAAACATAAAACCACAATTCCATACAATCCCCAACATAATGGTGTAACTAAATGAATGAACATGACACTCCTAAATATGGTTTGTTCCATGATGTTTTTCAAGAATGTTAAATTGATCTTTTGGGATGATTCGGTTCTATGTGAAGTTTATGTCAAAAATAGGTGTCCATCTCATGCTCTTAAAAACAAGACACCATATGAAATGTGGTATGGCCACATTCCTTTCGTGAGGCATCTTAGGGTTTTTGGTTTCACATGTTGCGCCTTGATTCCTAAGGAGAAAATAAGAAATCTTGATGCAAGGAGTCAAAAGTGCATATTCTTGGGGTACTCAAATACCACAAAGGGGTATCGAATTTACAATGAGACAAACAAGAAATTCATCCTTTCTAGAGATGTAATCTTTCTTGAATCCTCCAAGAAAGATGAAGTTGTTGAGAGGAAGCTTGATCATTTGGATAGATTCACTTGTGTAAAGACATATCATGAATTTGATGATGATATTCCATATCTTGAAGGGGGGATCCCTATCTTGGGTCAATCTCTGGAATCTCCTTTTGAATCACCATCTTACACACATGAAGAAGTTCCCGACAATTCATCATAACCTGAAGTTCATTTGGATGATGTGATCAACAGGATTGAAAAGCAGAGGCTTGATGAAAACTCAACACCATCTAAATCAATTGAGAAACCTGGACCATCTCATAAAGTTCCACTAAAATGGCTCACAAAAACACTTGAAAGACAGGAACTAGAATGTCTTCAAGACAATATGGAGGTAATGTAGATAATTCAAACTCGGGTGATGTAGATGTCATGGATGTTTCATATGATTGTGAGTTGAATTTATCTACTAACCTTGAACCAAATTGCTTTGAAGAAGCCACTTCTCATTATAAATGGAAAGAATCCATGCAGAAGGTATATGATGCTCTCATCAAGAATGAGACATGGAAGTTGGTGGATGGTCCATTTGAAACCAAACCAATTGGCTTCAAGTGGGTATTCAAGAACAAGTACAGATCATATGGCTCACTTGACAAGCACAAAGCAAGGCTCATGGAAAAAATATTTGCACAGAAAGAAGGTGTTGATTATGAGGAGAATTTTTCCCCCACAGCTAAATGGGCTACCATACGTACTCTATTTTCCATGGCAACACAAAATGGGTGGAAAATTTATCAAATGGATTTGAATACTACTTTCTTGAATGGAGACTTGAAAGAGAATGCTTTCATGACTCAATCATAAGGCTTTGTTGTGAAGGGACAAGAACATAATGTATGCAATCTCATCAAATTCTTATATGGCTTGAAATAAGCACCACGAGCATGTTATGAAAAGTTAACTAAGCATCTTATAAAATTGAATTTCAAGCACTTCAATCTTGATGATGCAACTTTGTTTGTCAAGAAAGTTGGAAAAATGGTTGTATATCTTGTAGTATATGTAGATTATTTGTTGATAATAGAGAACAATGAAAGCTACATTGCATCCATAAAGAAAGAGTTGAAGAAAGGCTTCAATATGACATATTTGGGACATATTCACTATTATTTGGGCATTGAGGTGATTCAAAATTGAAGGTACATATTCATATCCTATAAGAAGTACATTGGATAACTATTGAACAAGTTTGGCATGGTTGCGTGCAATCATGCTTCTACTGGAGTTGAAAAAAATTTGAAACTCACATCAAAAGAAGGGAATGAATTTGAGAATGTAACCAAGTATAGACATCTTATGGGAAATCTTATATATCTTACTAGCACTAGACCAAACATTTCATTTGTTGTTGGGATTCTTTCCAGGTTCATGCAAAATCCTTGTGAAGGACATTGGTCTATCGCAAAAAGAGTTCTAAAATACTTGAAAGGAATTCAATATTTTGGACTCAGGTACTCTAAGGTGGATGAATTCAACTTGATCATATATTCTCATTCAAACTTTGTTGTAAATAAGGAAAATGGAGTATCAACTTCAGGCTATCTCACGAGTCTTGGATCAACAATTGTCTCCTGGAGATCACTCCAACAATCAGTTCCAACATATTCCACAACATAAGAAAAATATGTGGCAGCTACAAAAGTGATGAATAAGATTGTGTGGCTCAGGAAAATACTTGAAGATCTACAGGATAAACAAGTGAATTATACTCCTCTTCTAGTTGACAGTACTTTTGGAATCAAGTTGGCCAAGAATCCTATATTCCATGATCGAACTAAGCACGTCAACACAAAGTATCACCTGATTTGATATTATGTAGAGGCCAAGACTATTCACTTGAGACATTATTCCAAAAATGAGAAAATTGCGGACATCTTCAACAAAGTGCTTGGAAGAGAAAAAATTGAGAATTTTAGAATGACGCTCAGACTCACAAACACCCCTTCAAATTAAGGGGGGGGGAACATTGGACATGTATTCCTTTGGATTGCGTTACTTGTAACATAAATTGTAAATATGAAGAGTCGTAGGTGATAAGAAGGGTCACATGTTGGGGAAGACCAACAATCACATTTTGTATATTTGTTGAGCTTCAAGCTAATGCAATAATCATCCGTGGAGTTGTGTTTTCTGCCCAGTCTTGACCTGACATACAGGATAAGTCTAAACCTTTTACTTTTTGTATTTATAGTGATTATCAGAATTTAATTATGTAATTGTTGGTGAAATTGTAATTTTCTATTATTTAAATTGTAATTTTTAATGTATAGATGAATTTAGCACCATGAAAAAACCCTATTGCACAATCTCATTTTATGCAATCTCATTTTAGTATACAATTCCAACAATTCTTCTGCTTAAAAATAAATGTTTACAAGTAAAGATCACTATCATTATATTAATCTCCATTAAAATTCGATTATACCAAAATCAAATTTTCCCATCTTCTTAATTTAAAGTTTCTAATTACGTGTGAAAACAAAATTTAGTATAATTTCAAAGTCAAGTGAACAATGGAAAGATATAAATAACTTTTATGATTATTAAAACAATTACTTAATCGAACAAAATATATAGGAAATTGCATATCCTTCCTATGGAAACTTGAACCTAACTATAGAAAGTATTAGGCATTCTGTCCATTTGACTATAAAATGCTCACATCAAATTCAAGCAAAATTTGAAAGTCTACTTTTTATCATGTCATCTTAACTAAACTACTATGTAGTGGAGTGTCGAAGACATCTATTCATTGAAACTTTCCGAACTATTGCATCAAGAACAACAACTTGAAGAGGCATCGACCTAGGTTTGAAGAAGAAAGACAATTTTTAGTTATATATATATGAGAGAGAGAGAGGCATGCTAATATTATTAGTGTTTTTTTAAATGGGGTACTATGTAGGCATATGAGGGTCGAAGACATCTATTCATTGAAACTTTCCGAACTATTGCATCAAGAACAACAACTTGAAGAGGCATCGACCTAGGTTTGAAGAAGAAAGACAATTTTTAGTTATATATATATGAGAGAGAGAGAGGCATGCTAATATTATTAGTGTTTTTTTAAATGGGGTCACCTTTTAGACAAGGTAGTTTGAACATTTCTACTCCGTATAATTCCATTTTCTACTCAGTATCACATTGGTCTCAGATTTTTTTTTTAAATGTTCATTGTTCTTTATTCCTTTAGATGCATCTTGTGGAAGAAGAGAACATCATTCTCTAGGGAATGCTAACGGGAAAACGTTTGTAGGTTGACTAGCATCATGAACATATGGCAAAGGATAAGAATGAGATTAGTTTCATATTTTTTCAACCTTTAAAGAGACTACGTATTTTCTTTCATGCACCACTACTTCGTCTGTAGTCAAGTCAACCGAACTTGTAGAATATTAGATATTTTTGCAATCCAAATGTGAGTAATCAAAGACGTGGGATGGAAAATATGAGGGAAAATTTAGGTGAGTTCGAAGGGAATCATTTTGTTCTTATGCATTTTTAGTGTTTCTTTTGTTTGGTCACATAACTTTTACTTTTAATTAAAAACATGTGCGCTTCTTAAGAGTTTGACTGCAAATTTTTTTAGCTTTAAAGGTTCCCTCATTACTAAAAGATGTAAATTTGGCTTGTTTACATGCATAAATTTAGTCTTTAGTCCATAGAGTTGTGTATTTTTTGTACTATTGGTTGAATTTTGCGTTCCATTCCTTAGAATTCATAGATATTGAGTGTATTAATGTGTTTCAAATGCCCCAATTCTTTGCAAACATGTGTTGGATGTCGGTTGTTTAGATTCTCAAGAGTTCAAAAACATTTATTTAAGCACACAATTTAAGTTCTTTGCTTCAGATCACTGACTATTTTGTTTCAATTTTCACCGCAATTAGTAGTTGATCTCCACATCAATTAGTAGTTAGCATGTATAATTAAAAAAATTGAGGTCAATGCTTTATAAAAAAGATTTTTTTTTCATATTAAACATGTTATTTGGTGTTTGAGATTCATGCATATTTATCTTTTTGATTATCTCTACAATAATGCTTTGTTTGCTTAGGATGCCTCTTCTTTTGTGTAAATCACAAGAAATCTTGGGAAATGCTCAATTCAAATCCTTCATACCACATTGTTCTAATGATCATTAGTACTATGTACATAAGAAGAACAATTGTAGTCCTTGACAATAAATTTCTTATGCATTATCTTAAAGTTGATTTTCAATACACAAGACATAATTTTAATCTATAAACTACTTCAAGATTACAATCTTATTATGAAATACAACTTAGCATGCAAATGTATTTTGTTTTGGGAAGAAAAAAGAACTATAGAGAATTTAATGCTATGTATGTTGGTTGTGAATTGTCTGATTCAAAGTTATTTAGATCCAACGATGCACACACCATCATACAAAACATTAAATGCTCTTTAAGTGAGTACTTATTACCTGCCTTTTGTTTTGTTTTTATCTTTACCTCCAATGCAATCCCTAACCCTATAAGAAGCCATGCGATTACTATAAAAAAATGACAAGGTGCAAGAGAATTAAGAAAATTCCATGGTTTTTGTCTCCTTCCATGGTAATACTTTTTCATGTGGTCCTTCTTGGAAATTTCCTTTATCAGAATCATGATTTATCTCATTCCTAACATTAGATTCCATAGTCACCTACCTCAAGTGTGAGAGAACATGCCATTTGTCACATTTAATGATGCAACTTTCTAAATCACATATTGATTAACTATATATTCATTACACCGAAGGAATTTTTTGAAGGGGAGGACCTCTCTAAAATTTATGTTGTCTTTCTGCATCCAATTAAGAACTCCCTCCTATTAACACATTGAAACCCACCACATCATGATGTCTCTAGGTTCAATTATGATCATCTTCATCATCCTCGCCTACCATAGACTCCAAACTATTATTGTTACTGTTCAAGATCATTTTGTTGGCTTATATAACCTCTTATCATGAATCAAATAAGTCATATCTCACTAAAGCATGCATAGCTCATCAGGTGTGATGATTCAACACTCAGTGTGGCCCTTGTGTTAATTGTGGCTTCATTGTAGTCATCGTTAGTTATAAGATACTCCCTAGTAATTAGGTTGATAGGGCCTCATTACTTATGTGATATGGTTCTTTACGAGCAGTCAAATTAAAAATGAACTAACAAGGAGAAACACAACTATATGATAATCAATCAACTTGATGTCATTACAAGTTGCTTACTTGCAACTTGGTCAAATGTTTGTGTTGCTTATGCTAATGGGATCGATGCCCCTGCTTTTGATATGTGCATACTATTTGTAGTGAATCATATACTAACATTTATACCACTGCATTCCGTGATGTACATAGTTGTAATTGAAGTCATAAAGAAATCAATGGACATCAATTATCCAAACAAAATAATATGGAATATAGGAACTAACCCAAGTCTATATTCTTTGTCACTTGCATAATATTTTTTTGTAGCCTCAACCCCTTCCCCAATTATCATTCTATGCTACGATAGGGAGGGGCCAACAATGTCTCTTCATCTATGTTTTGAACACTATTCTATACATGATAGTAGAAGGCATGACCAATAACATCTTAAAAATTAACAAGCAAATTCATAATCAATGACTTTATTGTAAGGTTGCAAGTTGCACATACACAGGGATTCTTATAGTATAATGGTTCTCTTGTAGTTTCTTTTCCTCCAATTTACAAAAAACTAGAGGTAAAAATAAGCACAAAAGAAATAAAATTCATTAAGATAAGTTAGGAAACCATAAATAAAAGGTTATCCATGAAACATTTGGACTTCAAAATGTTGTGGAACATAATTGGACCTCAAAACGTTAGTGAAAGATAATAGGCCACAAAGCACTATCCAAAAAAACATTATATTTCCTTTTACAACATATCCATCCTATATTCTCTTTGGTGTTCCCTTCTCCCTCTTTGGGGGTATGCTAGTATTAAATGATGTAACATTGACACATCTAGGACATAGTACTTTATTGTTATAAGAGAAACTTATATCCACAGATCTATGACATATTGTTTCTTTATGTGATTCCATAATTTTTTATATATAATTTCTCATTTTATAATGGTTATAATAATAATTTAATTTTAAAGTCACAATTTAGTTAAATATCAAATAAATTGATGTATAACATCATGAAAGGCTCTCCATTTATTCAAAATTGCAAGGGTTGCGAAAATTGACTTTCATGATATTAAGAATCTCTTCATATCGTGTATCAAATTATTGTTGAGATGATGAAAGGGAACAACCCTAGAAAGATTTTTTATATTCTCAACATTCAAGAGAAGGATAAAGTAAAGAGTATAAGTGGTGAAAACTAGCTATATCCATTGGAGCATAAATGCAATACTCATGGTAGATAAATAGATTGAAATTAATTTAGATTTGCATATTAATTGTATTGTTTTCGACAATGATATAATGTATAGGTATCAAGTAGTTGTATTGATTTCATCAATTGATATAACTTAAAATAATAGGTTGCATTGATTTTAATCATGATATAGTAAAAACTGATTTAGAGCAATCAAGTAGTTACATTGATCTTGATAATGACATAACATAAAATAATATGGTGCATTGATTTTAGTGATGATACAATGAAAAATGATTTAGAGTGCAATCAAGTAGTTTCATTTATTTTAGACATAACACAAAACAATAAGATGCATCGATTTAAGTGATCATACAACAAAAAATAAGATGCATTGATTTCAAAAATGATTTAAAGCAATCAAGTAGTTGCATTGATTTCAACAATGATATAATATGAAACAATATGGTGCAATAATTTTAGCAATGACACAATAAAACATGATTTAGTGCATTAACTAAATAAATGATACTAAGAAAATTGATCTACACCAAGATAATGCAAATTATCAAATGAAATAAATTTAACAATAACACAATGCAAACCAATTTCAAAATATATAATGATGTTGAGAAAGAGATTATCTATTAGTATTCACACATTAAGACCATTATGATATTAAAATATATAAAATGCATT
>ML783935.1:217723-230295 GCA_009831015.1 Picea engelmannii | reverse complement strand
TATATATTGGATGTGTGGAAGAATCCACAGATTTTACAACAAAATGGTCCATATAGACCTTCAAGTGATGCCACTTAGAGAGATTATTTTACAAAAGTGGGGAGCATTGTTGGAACAGATTTGTTTGATACATCCCCTTTGCTTAACAAAATTTCTGAAAGTAGAGTTCCCCAGATAACTCCGGTAGTAGATTCCGTTGATACAAATTGTAAGACAAAACATTAAAATTCCATATCTTAGATACCCTTTTCCATTTTGACGTGCTGTAAATCCATCATATTTTTTGGGTGCGGCTCGTTCAAGTCGGGGATTTGGTTGACTGAGTTCGATTGCAAATTCTTTGAATTTTCTTGTTGCTCTCCCGAGTTGCTTGGATGCGGTTTTTTACCTTCCAGCTGCTCTAATCTTCTCTGCATTATCTCCATCTTTATGCGATGATCCTCTATCTGGATTTGCTGAGCGTAGCTCTCATCCTGCAGCTTTTCAATCATGTGCCTGCGCTGGGATAGTGTTTCAAGTCAAAGGCCCTATTGGCTTAAATTTCTCCAAGTTGCACTCTGGTTCTGTTGCACCCAACACACTCCTCTTCCCATGAATCCTCAGTCCAGTTTCCCAAGTCCACAGGAGCGCCTTTACCTTTCTGCATTGCTTTGTATGCTGAAGACATTTCGGTCCTGAAAATTTCATGAATTTTCTACAGGAGACAAATTGGAGCCCACAGACTAGGCAGAAGGGCACTAGTCTTCAATAGAAGAATAAGCGGGGAGGAGGTCGACAGTCCAAACGGTGGGTAGGCTGTGTAAACTGGGAGTGCTTCAAACCTTGGAAATTCTCGGGAATTATGAGGAAAATGGTCCTGTAGCCACGGGTTGTAAAGGTAGGTGCAAAAAATCGACGAGGTATCGAGAGAGATCAAGGGTGACAATCTAGGCGAGGCAAGGAGAGAGGAGAGACACAGGTCCCCGAGAGCTAAGTAGGAGAGCTCAGGTCGATAATTCAGAGGAAGCTGAGGACTGGGGCGCCAAGAGTAGCAGAGAGAGAGTAATAGAAACATGAGATGGTTCAAGTCGGAGAGGATAAATAGGGCCTTGGCTCCTGATAGAAAGAAAGGAGCAGATGGATTTACCCAAATAACCAAATTTCTGGAAAAAATCAAGCTCAAGGACGATGCCATGATTTCCCAAGGGTCCATTAATGGAGAGAGCGTGCTAACCTGCTTGTGCGAAGGTAATTCCTTGCGAACCGTTACTTGTCGTCGACATGCTCCACCCTTGGGATGTTGATGACACGCTTATCTCGCTTGGGTGGACGAGTTCTCACCTTCGCATGTCTCTCTCTCCCCCTTTTTCCTATTGGAACTTGAGGGTCGTGGGCCCCTCTCCTATTGGTTTATCCTTTGTTTCTGCTTAAGGCCTCCATGATGCACCTTCTTGTTTTTCTCCCTGCCACTTCATAATGATACTTGGTCATTAGCACAGGGGGGCTGAGGTTATCACTTCATCTACGCTTAGGGAACCAGGCGTTTTCCCAATGGCTGCATTCGCCATTTTGTCTGCTTCAATGTTGTTTTCTCTCATTATGTGATAAAAGGTTATCTTAATGTCCTAGGAATCCACCCTTATTATATTTGTGACTTGCTTTAGGCTTAGATCTTGAGGGTTGGATCCGTAAACCATCATTCTTATTATATTTTTGGAGTCTCCAAGAACGTTCAGCTCTCGGATTTTCTGAGTCTGGGCAAGTTGTATGCCTTTTAGAAGATCGCAGGCCTCGGCTTTATTGTTAGTATCCATCCCAAGATTCCAATGATAGCTTAGGGATATTTTTCTTCCAAGTTCGAAGAGAACCCCCCCCGCGTGCCAGCCTCCCCGGGTTTCCCTTTGAAGCTCCATCAAAACAAAGAGTATGGATTTGTTGCTTTTGAATCCAGAGTTCTATGTTGTGGATACTGTGAAGCTGCCAACATTGTCTATGCGCTGCGGGTGGGTTCTTAAATGACTTAAGATTAAAACTTGCCTTCCAATATTTTTCCTAGTCGTTCCAATTGATTGGATCTTCAACATTTAGAGGTTTTGAGTTCATACTTTTTGAGAGAAGTAGCTTGGCCTAAGTGACTACAATTTGGGGGAGGGGGAAACAATTCCCTACAATTTTTTTTTGTTTCTATCCATCCATATCTGCCAATAGACAAACTTGGGTATCACCATCCAAATGTGCTTCATGACTGGTTTTTCCTTGAAGGATCCCTGATAGTACTTGTCCCAATTTCCCAAGATGGGATTGGGAGTTGAGGGCCATCTTATCTTTCTAGATAGATATTCATAGCCTATTTTCCAAACATTTTGTGAGAAGGGGTAGTTCCATAAGAGATGGTGGATATTATCTTGACTATTTTGACAAAGAGGGCAGTTTAAGGGGCCGTGAATTCCTCTTTTCATAAGTTTCTCTCCTGTGAGAATTTTCCCATGGACTAGGGTCCAAATGAAGAAGTTAACTTTGGGGAGGGAATCATTGCTCCATACATTTTTCCATTTTTCTGAATTATGATGCTCTCTCATGTTGGAGAGGATCATGTTATATCCCTCTTTTACCGAGTATCCATTTATACCCCATCCCCGACTGTTTGAAGTGGTTTTAAGGATGGGGGCAACCCCTTTCAAGAGGGAAGTCAGACGGTGTGCTTGGTCGGCCAGGTACTCTCCCCAGGTTCCAATCCTTCCAACTGTCATTCTCATTCTAGAATGATATATCATAGAGGGTGTATTTGTGTTCATCCATCATCCATCTTTTTAAATCGCAAATTTATGCTTCACAGGAATTGAGATCCACCCCTAGAATTGGATCTTGCCAAATTCTGATCATTTTTCTATTTCTCGGGATCCAGGAAAGATGTTCTTTAAAAAAGGGAGTAGTGACCTTTATTAGTTTCCATATTTGGGATCCTGTTTGTAGGGTTTGATGTTTATCCATGCTTCTTTTTCTTTTACCTAGTCTATACTTTTTAATGAGAGCCATTTTCCACCAATCATTTTCTCTTGTGACTATCCTCCAGAGAAGTGTAGTGCCCATTGCTAAGTTGGTAACTTCGGGGTCTCTGATTCCAAGACCTCCACTTTTTTTGGGCAAGGTGACCATATCCCAGTTCACTAGGTGGAACTTTTTGTGATTGGATTTTCCTCCTTGCCACATAAATTTGCAGATGAGCCGTGTCAAGTCTTTTAGGATTCCCTTTGGAGCTAGAAGGGTAGAAAATTGAAATATGGGGAGGGCTGAGAGGACTTCTGTTATCAAGACCACCCTTCATGCTAGATTGAGTCATCTTGACCTCCATGATTCCATATTTTCTTTATCCTTTTGGAGAGATAAATGCCAAAACTCACTTGGGAGTGCTTTAATGCACAAAGGGAAACCTAAATACTTGAAGGATTTCCAGTCTTGGGTGATGGCGAATCCCATTATTTGAGATTTCCCGCTCTGATGACTGCAGAAACATTCCAAACATAGATTTGACATTTTTCTTTGTTCAGGAGCCCTCCCGAAACTAGAAGAAAGGTGTCCAGTACTTGCAGAATTCTTCTGGCCATAGTTTTTTAGGCCCCACTCAGGAGGATTGTGTCATCTACAAATTGGGAGTGGTTCAGTCTTTTGACCCCTTGAGCGATTTTGATTCCTGGTATAGTGCCATTTATGCTTTCCCATTCAAGATTGTGATTTAGGGATTCAACCATGATCACAAAAAGGAGGGGGGAGAGGGGGCATCCCTGTCTTAAACCTCTAGACGCTTTGAAGAAGGGGCCATGTGTTCCATTTAGGAGGGGAGCTATCCATGGGGAGGCAATACATGATTCTGTCCAGTCAATGAATTTTTGATTGAAACCAAATTTTTCCATTACTTTAAAGAGGAAATTATGTTCCACCCTCTCAAATGCATTTTCCATATCAAGCTTTATAGCCATACCTAATTATGCTCGATAGTTGTTGGCGTGGATTGCCTCTTGAACTAGGATGAAGTTGTCCCAAATCTGATGGCCTGCTAGAAATCCTCCTTGACTTGGGAGGATTAAGGATGTAAGAAAAGGATTTAACCTGTTGGCGATTATTTTGGAGAAGATCTTGTAGGAAATATTGCAGAGAGAGATGGGTCTGAAGCGGTCCAGACAAGAGGCTCCAAATTATTTTCGGATGAGAGCTATGAAGGAGGAATTGGTCGCCCCTCTCAGCTTTTTTGCCTTGTGTGCAAATCTTATCATCCTTATAAAGTCCTTTTTAATTATGTGCCAAGATTTTTTGTAGAAGTGTAGAGTGAAGCCGTCTGGACTTGAGGCTTTGTCTGGAACATGATATGGCCTTGCTCTTTTATCCTATTTAGCACGCCATTTACATGGAAGGAACAAGAACCTGTTGGAAAGCTTAAAATAGTCTTGCATTGGAGTCTGAACTGCCTTTTTTCATTTGCAACATGTGCTTATTAGTGAGCAATGTGTCTTTTTTATAGTTGATTGATGAGTAACGACAAAGTTGGCATCACATGTGGTATTAGCTTTAGTGATTAAAGGAGTTCTACAATTTTTGGATGGTGGGAAACCCGACCTAGTAGATCGAACTAGTGCTTAATTGGTCATCCTAGTAGCATTGTGTTTAATGCTCGTGCATAATAAATCGTATATATATTCAACCTTGTTCGAGAGGGACAAAGTTGCAATGCAACACTTTTTATATAACATGTCGTTTAATTTTTTCATTTTCGAAAAAAACTGAACCTTTTTCTTGGTGATCAAGTAGATTTATACTATTATATGAGTTTTTATTTAAAGAGTTTTATTTAATTTTTTCATTTTCGAAAAAAACTGAACCTTTTTCTGGCATTACTTTGCAAAGAGTTTTTTTCCCAAATATTTAGGAATTCTTTTACCAATTTTAGCGTTTGCTCCCATATGTAATTAGGTGAACCAGAGATCCACTGATTCCAAATTTGAGCAATGGACTGGATGAGCTCTGGGCATTCCAACCAAATGGATTTGAATTTGAAGTGGATGGGACCCTAATTTTTCAGGGCTTCAAAGACCAGTTTGATGGGTCAGTGATCTGATCCTGCCTAGGGGAGGTTCGAGGAGCACAGTTTGTGTGGGAGAGCCAAGAGTGAGTTGTTGATCAAGAAACGATCTAACCTTTCCGCTATATTCCCTGGGCCAACTCTTCTATTATTCCATGTGAACATTCCCTTGTCCGAAGGGACGTCAAAGAGATCCAGGTCCAAGATAAGATCGTCGAGCCTTTCCCGGAATTGATCTCTCACAACAGAGCCACCTCGTTTTTCCTTTGTCCCTCTAGTTGTATTGAAGTCTCTAGCAATAGTAATGTTTTTGGGGGGATTGTCATTGGCCAGATCTAGAAGGGATTGCCAACATTCATTTTTTTCTATATAGTTATTAGGCATATAAACATTTATTATGAAGTATTTCGTACCAGAGTCTTTCTTCAAGAGATTGACCATTAACCAGAACTGCGTCTGCACCTGATCTTTTATTTTGAATTCCTCAGTCTTCCAGAAGGTTCTTATTCCTCCCGATGCCCCTCTAGAACTGAATGTTCTTCCTTCACTTTTGTTCCAAATTTTTTGAAGGTCTTTGAGGGTTTCATGCTCCCTCATTTTCGTCTCTTAGAGCATGCAAATTGAGGGTTTTTCTATTTGATCAATTTTCTAGCTTCTTGTTTTTTGACCCTGCTTCCTAATCCTATGCAATTCCCCCCTTTTGAGGACTGTGACGTTGCTCCCTTATGGTGGGTTGTCTTGTTTTTCCTAGATTTTCTATCTTTCTTTAGTGTCTCCTCTATTGTTTTTCGGATGCCTAGTTCTTTTTCTCTGTGCGGTCGATTCTCTTTTATTCCTTTGGGATTTTCTCCAGGGCATAATCACTATCTGAAGTTTCCTGTCTTCTTTGTGTTGTACGGTTGAGTTAACTCCAGGTCAGAATCACTAATCCTATGCAATTCCCCCCTTTTGAGCACTGTGAAGTTGCTCCCTTATGGTGGGTTGTCTTGTTTTTCCTAGATTTTCTATCTTTCTTTAGTGTCTCCTCTATTGTTTTTCGGATGCCTAGTTCTTTTTCTCTGTGCGGTCGATTCTCTTTTATTCCTTTGGGATTTTCTCCAGGGCATAATCACTATCTGAAGTTTCCTGTCTTCTTTGTGTTGTACGGTTGAGTTAACTCCAGGTCAGAATCACTAATCCTATGCAATTCCCCCCTTTTGAGCACTGTGAAGTTGCTCCCTTATGGTGGGTTGTCTTGTTTTTCCTAGATTTTCTATCTTTCTTTAGTGTCTCCTCTATTGTTTTTCGGATGCCTAGTTCTTTTTCTCTGTGCGGTCGATTCCCTTTTATTCCTTTGGGATTTTCTCTAGGGCATAATCACTATCTGAAGTTTCCTGTCTTCTTTGTGTTGTACGGCTGAGTTAACTCCATGTCAGAATCACTATCTGAAGTTTCCTATCGTTCCTCTTCTGACATTTCTGGAATCTCTAGTGTTTGGCTGGGGAATTATTTTGTGTGGAGTCCCCACTCTCTTTTATTCCTTTGGGATTTTCTCCAGGGCATAATCACTATCTGAAGTTTCCTGTCTTCTTTGTGTTGTACGGCTGAGTTAACTCCAGGTCAGAATCACTATCTGAAGTTTCCTATCGTTCCTCTTCTAACATTTCTGGAATCTCCAGGGTTTGGCTGGGGAATTATTTTGTGTGGAGTCCCCACTCTCTTTTATTCCTTTGGGATTTTCTCCAAGGCATAATCACTATCTGAAGTTTCCTGTCTTCTTTGTGTTGTACGGCTGAGTTAACTCCAGGTCAGAATCACTATCTGAAGTTTCCTATCGTTCCTCTTCTGACATTTCTGGAATCTCCAGGGTTTGGCTGGGGAATTATTTTGTGTGGAGTCCCCACTCAAGTCGGGGACTTATTTTGTGTGGAGTCCCCACTCAAGTCGAGGACTTCTTTTTCTTTTTCTTTACCTTTATTGTTCCCTTCTCCTGTCGCTTCTTGTCCCTTTCTGTTACTCCGTTAGGTTGACCTAGTAAATAACGTCAAAACATAGCTATCCCTTTCTGTCAGAAGTGGGATTTGAACCCACGCCCTCTCTTGAAGACCAGAACTTGAGTCTGGCACCTTAGACCACTCCATCCTGACAACCACATGATATTTTATACATTTCATTCTTCCTCAGTTTAAAATAAATTGTCGCGAATATTGTTGAGAGTGATATTTGAACCCACGTTTTTCGAACCAACTCTGCCATCTCAACAACCGGTAGAGAAATGAGGCCACGGTTTTTAATAAGACGTGGATATTTATCGCAAGTGGTTTCAGTCTTGATGGCCACGGTTTTCATAAATAAATAAATAGTAAAAGACTCCATGCTTCTGTGGAAGGCCGGCCCCCAAATGAATAAAGTAGCATAATATGAAACGTGGGAAAGGAAATGCCGAAGAAAACCATGGTAGGGATTTTTGGCTGTTTGGTGGATACCCATTTGATGGGTTAGTTTGTAAATCACGTTACTCTGATGGCACTGAACGCAACGCTATGACGAGTATTTCTTCCAGAATTGGAAGTATAGGTCTGCCTCTCAAAACGGATCTCCTTCCTTCCTGTTCAATTGCATGGCACAATTGCAGGCAAGTTAAATGGGAAGGGAACCATCCTGTGCTTCTCGATAAGTTGCTCTCCGACATTTGCATTGAAAGGAGATATTGAAAGCCAACCATGGTCATTGGGATGTTTTAAAATATGAGCTTCTGAAATTCCAAAAGATGCCCACGAAAAAACGATATCAGCTGGTGTTGCAGTGTAGTCGGTTATCACGTCAATCTTACACAGTGATGGTCCCCAGTTCGAACCTGGGCAGTACTATAATGTTCCCCAATTGTTATGGACATAGCGTTTAACTGTTTTGATTTTTGAAAAAACTGAATAAAATTTACACTAATTTATTATTTGTTTATATTCAAAGTCAAAATGGTTTCACTTTTTCATTTTCGACAAAAACTGAACTTTTATTTTGGCCATTATGTAAATTTATACTAATTTATGATTTGTTTATATTCAAAGTGAAAATGATTTGAGAGTCTTAATTTTTGTGCCCCCTTGTGGCCTTCATCTACTGAG
This sequence comes from Picea engelmannii, assembly GCA_009831015.1. Lineage (NCBI taxonomy): Eukaryota > Viridiplantae > Streptophyta > Pinopsida > Pinales > Pinaceae > Picea > Picea engelmannii. Next base: position 222,138 of record ML783935.1, on the reverse strand, counting down.
ATCTTGACATCTTGGATTAAGCAGTTATGCTTATCGCTGAGTGATTCGTTCAGTTTCTAGAAGCCAAAGGTTGTTAGAGCGCATTTAATGAAATTTACCATTTTTAGAGGTTGACCCTTCCAGTGGTTGATTTCTTGAACTGTAATCATTATAGATACCACTAGTAGTGGCCAGACCAAAAACAAGAATTGATAGAATACATTTCGTTGTATAATTTAAACATCTCTGCAAACTTGTGTTGAGACTGCGTTTTTTAAGTTAATGACAAAACTGTGTTGATTTGAGTTTGCGATTTTCAGATGAGGAGTAGCCACGACCTGCTGGGGGCCTATCAGTGGTTTGGGTGAATACTTAGATAGATAGATTGTGTATTTCAATTGTGTAGCTATAATTTACTTCATTTCTCTATTATATGTATTTTGTCATTTTAAATATGGTGTTTGTTGTTTACAATTTAATTGATTAATTCCTCTTTTGCAGGTTGCTTGTAGGAGATAGTTACTTGTTATGTTGTGTCTTTTATTCTTTAGTAACTGGCTTGCAAGCTACTAACGTAGTTGGTGTGTTAAAATTTAAATTGATTTCTGCAGGTTGAGACAAAGTAGTCTTTAGAACGGAGTATTAGTTTAACACAGAGTACAAAGTTTCTTTTGCAAGTTTCGATGGATTAATAATTGCAAGTTTTGTTAATTGATTTAATTCTTAGTTTTAGTGATTCATTCATGAATCAATTTTGTTTATCAATCTTGTTTTAGTGTGCTAATATATAAGTAGATTTTGGTTTATGTTTTTATAAGCATTCTAGTTTAAAAACTGAGTTTTTAATAATTGGATTAGCTTAGTTTAATTTATGAAATCTCAGTTCTAGATTTGAATTGCAATTTTAATTAGAAGTTTGAATTTGAATTAAGCTTTCAGTTATGGGTTTATAATCTTGCAAAATTACTTGAGTTAGTATAAGAATGTGTTTAAATTAGTTTAAGAGTGTTTTTTTATCATCGATGATTGATGCATGAAATTGAGAAATCACATGGATTTTCAAGAAATTTAATGTTTCTTCTACCATGGCTAAGCTTTCATTAGATTGATTGATTCACACTTTTCATTTCTCCATAGAATTCAACATTGAATTAATTCTTCTTGAATTATCACTAATCGTTAGATGCCATCGTGATGTTATTAGGCACCGAAGACATAATCATCATCTTTGAGTTTCCTGTTATTGCAAATTAAGGATAGTTTTGATTAATTTATGAATACAATCATGATACTTTTGATTAAGTAGGTTAAGATTTCCCTTTGCAGATTAGAGATGATTATGAGTTTTGTTTTAAGAATAGAGTTTACTTCCTGAATAGTTTTGATGAGTTTACTTGTTGAATAAGTTTTGATAGGTTAGTTGTTTGAATGCTTATTTTCTTAAAGATAAAAGATCGAAGTAATTTACTTGTTGTTTCTCATTAGATTGAATAGGTTCACTTGTTCAAAGTAGGGTTTGATTTTCTTCTTTAGGAATAATCCATCAATTCATTGTTTAAAGCTGCTTAGGGTAAATAGTTGAAGTTCTTTAATAGAAATTTTTAATTGATAGTCTTTGCTTAAGTAGATTAACCCTTAGATAGACCATCTCCTTAGTTAGACCATACTTCCTCTAACTTTTCTTCCTTGGCACATATAGTGCTACAACTCTAATTTTACTTACCCCGGGTTGACAATTTAATTGAGGGATTTAGTGCATATAGAACACCCATCAATTGGGAAAGTTGGTGACCATATCATGTTTGCATAGTTGTTGCATGTATTTGAAGTTCAGATGGTCGAATATCTCATGCCATAATCTACTAGTATCATTAGCATGCGTCAATAGTAAAGCATAATCAGATTTAGCAATGAATTTACTTAAAGTATACAAACAATATTGGTGGTTTACTTCACCAACAACAACCATGGAGTTATCATGAATATCAGATATGGTTACATAATCAGGTGTTAACTTCACCCTTTTCCTTGTACCAGAATGTGTTATTTGATAAATGGAGAGTATATTCAAGGAGAATTTTGGAATATGTAAGATGGTCTCAAAACTTTCACGTGGGAGTTCTACTCTCCCTTGGCCAATGACCTCAACTGGGGTATCATTTCCCATGAGGGTGGGAGGACCCATGCATGCAAAAATAGAAGATACAACATTCTTTGTTGTTGTCATATGGTGGGATGCACCTGAATCTAAGATCCATGCATCAGGAGAAGATTTAATGGCAATCAGTGCATGAGATTTACCTTGTTTGGCTAGATCTTTTGACTTCTTTTTGGAAGCTTCAGGAATGTGATCCCCGAGGTTGTTCTTCTGAAGAATATGCACCATATGATCAATCTACTTCTTCATGCATGCAGACTCAAGATGATAATCACAGTTGCAGTAACCACATTTGGTATTCCCTTTCTTTCATTTTCCACCTTTGGAGCCTGAGGAATCATCAAAGGGTTTGGAGTACCCCTCCTTCTTTGGCCTTGTATATGCCTTTCCCTTTCCTTTTTTCTTGGACTTTGAATTGGAAGTTTTGTTTCTTTCATGCAAAGCGAGTGCATGTGTATTGGGTTCCTTGATTATCCCCAATTTGATGAGCTTATCTTTCTCGTGCATGAGGGCGTCAATAAACTAATTTAATGTCATCATTTTCTAGGCCACTCCTAAAGTGATTATGTTTGTATGAAACAATGAGATGAAAACAACATAATCCAGACCAAGTTTTGCTAAGATAAAAAGGATTAACTAACTGTGTTTAGTGGATTTTCCTATTCCACATTCCTTTAGATGAAGGAGGAGGGACTTGAACTTCGTAAAGAAGTTATGGATGTTGTCAAAATTCCTTGGATCTAAGAAATTTATCTCTACCTCGAGCATATGGGCTCTCATTTCATCATGTTTTCCAAAGACATCCTTCAACTTTGTCCAAATATCATCTGGTGTGGTACAATCTTCAATGTGAAACATAAGCTTGGGGGATATAGACACGCAAAGGAGGTCGTAAGCCTCATCCATGTAGTTGAGATACCTATTATTCACAATGGCATAGGTTGGCTCAACCTCTGTAGCCATGGTAATCTGATACAAGCCCTTGCATATGAGTTGATGAAAAATTTTTAGCTTCCACTTGAAGTAGTTATGAGGCATGAGACGTATTGACGGTGAATAATCCATCATTTTTTACTATATCCCCCTTATGGACCTGCAAATAAGATACATGTGTGCCTTTCTCCTAGCAACATGTGGGTTCTGATACCATGTAGACTTGTGGTGAAACCTGTAAAAAGAATACAACTAACAACAATTCGTACAAAGCTTGCAAATTGAGAGAATGAGAGAAGAGATGAGAGAAAAAGAATCAATAGAATTGTATTCATTGTATTCCACACCCAAAATGTGAATAATTTACATTATATATAGGCTACATGAGTAACTAATGTTCCATAGTAGTGCTCTAAAGGGTGTTAATTTTTTCAAAATCCCAACCCAGTTTCAGTCTCGCTGATTTTTCAGCCAAATTTAAATGCCAAACTCAGTTTCAACACTGTTTCAGCATATGTTACAACCCTGTGTTTCAACATATACTTACATCGGTGTTTCATCATATGACTCAGCACTGTGTTTCAACATATGTTACAGCACTGTGTTTCAGCATATGTTACAGCACTGTGTTTCAGCATATGTTCACAGTGGTGTTTCAACATATGACTCAACACTGTGTTTTAGCATATGTTACAACACTGTGTTTCAGCATATGTTACAGCACTGTGTTTCAGCATATACTCACAGCGGTATTTCAGCATATGTTACAGCACTGTGTTTCAACATATGTTACAACACCATGTTTCAGCATATACTCACAGCGGTGTTTCAACATATGACTCAGCGCTGTGTTTCAGCATATAAAAAATTAACAGAAATAAATTTCAGAACTAAAACATGAGGATTCTGAACATCGTTTTTAACGCAGAAATAAAATATCAGCAATATGCAAAACTCATAAAATATAGACACAAATATTTTCGGTCTAACTTCGACCCTGGAAAAACCCACAAGGGGAAAACCAGTGAGAGAGGGCTTTGTATTATTTATGAGCTTCTGAGAAATTCTTTTACAGCATATTCATCTTTAGATATTTACAAAAACTTATCTGGACATTCCTGTAGCTTTTGCTCCTCGATTTCTGAACCAGAAATCCATACAACTGTACGAAAATTAATGTTGTACGGACTGTCTCAAAATTGGTGCCAAAACTCTGCTAAGACTCAATTTCTGTGCCACTAAATGTTGTTCGGCAGCCTTGGAATGCATGCCAATACTCCCAGAAATTGCAGCTGTTGTCTCTTTTCTTCAGCTCGACCTCTCTCTTGCTCTCTCTTGTTCTCTC
>ML783935.1:166674-217673 GCA_009831015.1 Picea engelmannii | reverse complement strand
TAAAGTCACCTTTTAATTTGCATCTCACAAATTAAATGACTAGGACCCACATTCGGCAATTTCTCCCCTTAGGCGCCTAGGGAAGAGAAACACTTGCCTTGGTACTTTATTTTAATTAAAATTCAACAAAGAGATCTATAAACTCACTAGAAAAAACCGAAGTAATTTTCCACCAAGTCCTAGTTAATTGATCCATGTAATAATCAGTTAACTGAGTCACACACGTGGAAGTGAGAGAATCACATGCAACTATTGGTGATAAAATTGAAGTTTCCATGCATGAGTGACTTCCACTAGTGTAACTAAGTGTAACTGAATCTGAGCTGAAGAGGAGCGCCCTATTTTGTAGGGAAATATTCTCTAGAGAGAATATTCTCATCTAAGGAAGCATTCTCAATATTGGGCTATCAACCTTAGGAAAAGAATTACCTAGGTGAGTGTTTAATATCTCCAACAATTACCACTTGGATGGAATGGAGTGTTATTTGAATGACTCCTCATATGCGTGTTATATCCAAAGCTATGCTTTCTCTATTGAAATTGCCTCTTAAGGCCTCAACAAAGTTCAATTTGAGTTATAGTGGGGCTAGTAATTGTCACTTATATGGATGTGTACGTAGGTGATTTTATGTGTGTCATAGGTTTTACCCCTACACTTGGGTACCTATATGTGCACACAACTGGTTCTATGTATTCCATAAGTTTGACCCCTATCTCAAGGTGTTCCATGACTACCGTAACCTATCATGTGAAACTCATAAGATTGGAAACCTAATTTGTGATGTGAAGCTCCTCATTCCCCCATTATACTGAAGTCCATTGAATAAGAGGAAGACATTTATCATTGTGGCATCCCCGACCACTCAAACCAGTCATGCCATCTAAAAGAACCACTCTTTCTTAGCTCTGATACCAATTTGTAGCATCCCCGACCTCCAAAGCCGAGGCATGCCACCAAAAAACTTTCATATGCGGAAAATATCATACTTAATACATTAAAAATAAACATCTACGTTTTGTTACATACATAGAATCAGAATTATGTTGAAACATATAGTAAATAAAAACATGTGTAGTGTTCCCTGCAATGAATCTTGCCGTAATATGTAAATATAATTCACTGAGGGCAGTGCATAAATAAAGGGAAGGGATTGTAATACCCCAAGGTTGATCCCTTGCTAAATTGTAATTATGTTTATAGGTTGGTGAACCAAGTGTTTATAAGCTAGGAGGCTTATGTGTTCATTAGGCCAGGGAGTCTTATTTTTGTATATGTAAATAATCATATCATTAATATAAAACATCATTGCATGTAGACCGACCAAGAAGAAAGAGTTATGGGGGACTAAGCTCCACTGGGAAGGGAAAGGGAAGGGGGATAAGAGGCTATGAAAAGGGCTAATCTTGTGGGATAACTTATGGTTTTTCCTCAGCTCAAACCTTTTTCCCATGAGGTAGTGTCTCCACTTCTTCAATTTTTTGGATTCAAAACATACCACAAAACCATTTTGACTAACGACTCCACCAAGTCCTTCTTTGCATACATTTGTTCATACCATGAAATATTCATTACGATCTACAATTCTTAGAATTGGAGCATTGGTTAACAACTGCTTCAATTGTTGGAAGATCCCTTCACATTCTATTGTCCATTGAAACTTCACACCCTTCCTTTGCAAGGAAGTGATAGGGTGAGAAATCCTTGAAAACCCTGCAATGAATCTTTTGTAGTAGCTAGGTAGACCCATGAAGGATATGACTTCTGTCATATTCTTCGGTGTTGTCTACCCTTTAATAGATTCAATATTTTCAAGGTCCACTGCTATCCCTTCTTCGGATATGATATGCCTCAAATAGTGAATTCGGTTCTGATAAAATGAGCACTTACTCAAGTTGGCATACAGTTGGTTCTCTTTTAACACTTGTAACACCATCCTCAAGTGATGCTCATGCTCTTCTTCTGACTTGGAATATACAAGGATGTCATCCAAAAAGACAATGGAAAAAATTTCTAAGTATTCTCAGAAAACACCATTCATTAAGCACATAAAAATAGCTGGCACATTTAATAACCCAAATGGCACCACTATGAACTCTTAATGACCATAGCTTGTCCTAAAGGAAGTCTTATTGATGTATTTATCTTTGATACTTACTTGATGGTATCCTGACCTGAGATAAATATTTGAGAATATCCTTGCATCCTTTAACTGATCAAAGAGATCATCAATCCTTGGCAAATGATACTTGTTCTTTACAGTTACCTTGTTCAATTGTATGAAGTCAATGCACAAAATTGGTGTCCCATCTTTCTTCTTCAAAAATAAAACTGGGGCACCCCAAGGTGACACACTTGGGCATATATACCTCTTCTTCAGAAGTTACTCAAGCTACATTTGCAGTTCCTTTAGCTCTGGTATACTCATCTTGTAGGGAGTATTTGATACTGGAGCTGCTCTAGGCATTAAGTTTATAGAGAAATCAATATCTTCCTTTGGGGGTAGTCCTGGTATCTCCTTAAACACATCCTCAAAAAATTTCAGGACTGCATGATTCTCAATATTTGGCACCTTATCCTTAGGTGCTTCCTCCATATGAGTTGCAAATATTTAGAAGCCCTTCCTGTAGCACTTCTTCAGCTGCATTGTTGAGATATCTCAGACAATAACTGCCCTGGAAATTCTTTGGACTGTTCTTGGGTTCCCTTCCTCATCTAGGCAAGTAAATGCCTTGTTGTGACAGTGTAACACAACATGGTGTTGGTCTAACCAATCCATACCAATTAGACAATCATATGAACCCAAGGGAAGAGTGTTCAAATCTTCCTTGGTACTTAGCCCATTCCTTCCATACCATCTCAACAACGTTTTTCTTGGCTCTTGTAGCTAGCTAGACCAGCCAAGATTTCCCATGATTGCTTCTTGGCAATTGTAATATTTCCGCTACCTTAGGATCCATATAGCTATGACTAGCTCCTGAATCTATTAAAATAGTAAAGGAATGGTTATTTATCATACCTTCTACTTCAATCATGTGTGATTGAAACTCTGCTTGCTTGTTGTCTAGGGCTGCATAGATCCTTGGTACACTTCTTCCCATGTCCTTCATTGTTTCAACTTACTATACATTGTGGACAACTCTCACCTTGTCTTTTCTGTGAGGATAGTCTCTATACAAATGATCTCCTTTACAACCCCAACATTGAATGTGTGTCTGCCTTGGCATTTGCACAACTGTCTCAGTCATTCTGGTATCTCTAGGGGTTTGTTGTCCTTGAGAACTGTTTATGAAGAAGGGTGGCTTGTTCCCATTCTTTCTGTACTCCATATTGAATTTCTTCTTGTCTTCCCAAGCTCTTTGGAAAGTAGTCTTTCCCTTATGATGATCATAGAAGCACTTGGATATTCTTATGGTTTCCTCCAAGATTTTAGGATCATCATACTGAATCTTATCACTGATGAAAGATGGCAGCCCACTCAAATATCTTTGGATCTTAACTATATCATCCTTGATGAAGGAGACATACTTCAACAATTCTAAAAATCTCCTTTCATGTTCATCAATGGTCATGCTACCCAGTTTGAGTTCAAATAAATCTTTCATCTTTCTGTCATAATACCTCTTGGTTAAGTATTTCTTCTCAAAATTATTCTTGAATTCCTTCCAAGTCACATTTTTCTCTCTGATGTGTTGCACTTGCACAATATGATCCCACCGCATGGATGCCTTTCCTTTAAGCTGGTAGATAGAAATTATTCCTTCTGCATCAGAAGAATAATTATGCAGTTCGAAATATTTTATCATGCCTAGCAACCATGTCTCAACATCTTCATCCTTATTGTGTTCTCCATCAAAGGTAGGAGGTTTGATCTTATTTGTTTCTTCTCTCAGTTCATCCACCCCAAACCTCTTATGATGCTTCCTGACAGGAGATGGACTTGAGTTGTTGTGTGCTCTCCTATTGGAATGTCTTTGGGAGTGATGGTGATGTATGCTACCACTCCTTGATATTCCTTTTCCCTCAGGGGTATCGTGGCTTCCTGATTTGCTGGAGCCACTCTCCTTATCGAACTTCTTTTGAATTCTATCCAGGCTCTACATTAACTTCATATTGAAGTCTTCCTGCTGCTCTTTAGATTTCATAATGTTCGACAACACAGGTATTCCAACAGAGGACAACCACCTTTAGTAACCACTCACATAACTAGATCAAATATCAACACACCGATGTTTTCACATGGTAAAACCCCTACGGGGAAACATCCACGGCCCCAACCAACGCGACCACTTGGAGAAGTTTATTAATGCAAATAAAAATATTACAGAGAGATTTTACAAGAGAGTTTCTCACAATCGATCATCGACAAATGACCCTCCATGCTCTTTAAATAGAGATCATGGACCAATCAGGTGTTAAGCCACAAATCAATGGCTGTTAAGATCAAGGAGAGTATGAACCATCAGATCACTCTATGTCGGGAACATATCGTGACCATCAGATTTCCTAACTACAAATGCATACTAATGCATACTAAAGAAACACACTAGAAAACACACTTTGACCTAACGACACAATAGACCAAGTAGATCTTACTAATTCCTAAGTGTCTAAATATCCTAACATCCCCCCTTAAGAGCAACTTGGGATAGGATTGAAGGATTTACAATAGTGACACAATAGGAGAAAGAAGGAGGCATTATAGCCTATCCCCCATTAATGACAACTTCTTGAACTCCTAACATAGATCAAAGTTTGGAAAGCTTTGCTTTTGTAAGAGACTTTGTGAAAATGTTTGCAACTTGATCTTTTGTAGGGCAAAAGAGCACTTCAATAACTTGATCATGAATGAGATTTCCGATGAAGTGCATGTGTAGCTCGATGTTTTTGCTACGCTGATGTTGAACTAGTTCTTTGGCGAGCTTGATGGCACTCTGATTGTCACACCAAAGGCTGTTCGGATGCTGGTGTTGGAATCCAAACTCTGAAAGGATCTTTCGAAGCCATAGGGCTTCCTAAATTTCATTTATCGATGCTCAGTACTCGACTTCTATTGAAGAAAGTGCAATAGTTTGTTGCTTCTTACAATCCCAAGTGACAGGTCCTGAACCAACGCTAAAAACATAACCTGCAGTAGATTTCCGATCATCAGGTTCGATCGCCCAATCTGAATCAGTGAAACCAACCAATAAAGGTGTCCCCCCTAAACTGTAATGTATCCTGAACTGAACTGTACCACGAACATCGTGAAGTATCCTTTTAGTTGCTTTCCAATGGCTTTCATGGGGTGTTTTCATGTATCGGGCAACAAGACCAACAACAAAGGAAAGATCAGGACAGGTATGAGTCAAGTATAAGAGGCTACCAGCTAACTGACGATACAGGGTGGCATCAACTTCAGGAGAAGGACAGGTGGAAGAAATCTTGACTCCATACTGGAAGGGAGAAGGGGTTGGTTTACAATCATCTATGTGAGAGTGATGAAGAAGGTCACACGCATACTTAGACTGGGAAAGAAAAATTCCTTCATTGGTTTGCAAAAATTGGAGGCCAAGGAAATAGTGCAAAAAGCCTAAGTCTGTCATTTCAAATTTCTTCTTAAGGATGGTTTTCACATGGTTTAAAAGTTTTGAGTCACTACCAGTAAGGATAAGGTCATCAACATAAAGGACAAGGATTATGAGATGACTTCCTAATTTCTTGGTATAAACATTAGGATCAGAATGGCATCTAGAGAATCGAGTGGCAATAAGAAAGATATCCATTTTGGCATTCCAAGCTCGGGGAGCTTGCTTGAGACCATAAAGAGATTTCTTGAGGTGACAAACAAGGCTAGAGTCATTCTGGACATAGCCAGGAGGTTGTTCCATGTAGATTTCTTATTGCAAATCTCTGTGCAAGAAGGATGATTTAACATCCATCTGATGGACCTCCCATTTATGTGAGGCAACAAGGGAAAGAACAAGGTGGATGGAATTCATTTTTTCTACAGGGGAAAGGTTTCATTATAGTCAATTCCTTCAACTTGGGAAAATCCTTTGGCAACTAACTGAACCTTGTGTCTTTGAACACTTCCATCTAATGCATACTTAGTTCTGTAGACCTATTTGAATCTAACACTTTTTCTTCCTTTTGGAAGAGGTACAAGATCCCAAGTATCGTTTGCCATTAAAGAATGATACTCTTCATTCATTGTTGTATCCCAATCTGGATGACTTGAAGCTTCTGCAAATGTCCTTGGATCATGAGCTTCTAAAACTTGATCCAAAAGAGAAGAGGCTCGCTGGAACTATGAACGTGTCTGATCCTGATCTGAAGGATCATCGACAAGATCACCAATTGCTTCTCATTTTGAACGGACCCATCTAGGAAGCGGTGGAGCTAGTGCTAGTTCAGGTTCAAAGGACTCATATGGAGGAGGATGAGCAGGCGAAGGTGTATTTTCATCCTCACTGTCATCATATGAAGAAGAAACCATATCATAAGAAGGCACAAACACCGAATATGGCTCGCAGACCGAAGAAGGCACAATTGCCGAATTAGGCTCGCAGGCCAAGAGATTTTCATCAAATTTAACATCTCTTCTAATAATAATTTCATTACTATGTGATTGAAGAAGTCTGTAACGTTTGACATCTTTAGAATAACCAACAAATATACACTTCTCACTTTTAGGTTGCAATGCTTTCCTTTTCTCATCAGGAATGTGAGCCCATGCTATACTGCCAAATACACGAAAGTGACTTACATCTGGTTTAATTTTAATCCAAGCTTCTTCTGGTGTTATATTTTTAAGAGCCTTTGTGTGAGTGTGATTTACTATGTAATTTGTATAGTTGATGGCTTCTGTCCAATACTTTAGACTTAATCCCTTATATTGGATCATACAATTAGCCATTTCTTTTAATATGCAGTTCTTTCTCTCAACAACACCATTTTGTTGTGGTGTATATGGAACAATGTGTTGCATTTGGATTCCCTGTGTAGTGCAGTAGCTTGTAAAATTATTGTTCACATATTTGCCTCCATTATTTGTTCTTAACATTTGAATTTGATGTCTAGATTGCTTTTCTACAAGGGCCTTGTAGGCCAAAAACTTGTCAAAAACTTCACTCTTGAGTTTTAAGAAGTAAACCCAAGTATGTCTGGAAAAGTCATCAATGAAAGTTAAGAAATACTTGCACCCAGAAAAAGAAGAAGAAAGTGGACCACACAAATCACTGTGAACAAACTGCAAAGGACCCGAGGCGTGCCAAGAGGCACATTTGTCAAAACTGTCTCGATGATGTTTGCCGAGAACAAAATTGGCACAAACACCATCTCTGCATGAAATAAGAGGAAGACCAGTCACCATCTGTTGATTACATAGTTGTTTCAATGAGCGATAGTTTAGATGACCAAACTGCTCATGCCAAAGTTTTCTCAAGTCATTGCTATGAGAAACGAAAACTGATGAAAAAGTTGATGACCCAAAGTTGTCAAACTTGTATAACTTGGTAATATCATCAACAATTCTAGTTCCAAGAACATGCTTAGGATATTTTAGATCCTTGATTACAACTTGGTGAGGTGAAAACTCGACGGTTTGACCTTCACTTGAATGAGTGATTTGATAGACTGATAGAAGGTTACAAGAAAGACTTGGAACACATAATACATCATTGAAATGACCATTATCTACTTGAACTGTTCCAGATCCTACAACACTAAGAGATCTATCATCACCAACAAATATTTTCTTGGTGTTACATTCATTTAGAGAGGAAAATATGGCTTTATCCCTAGCCATATGATAAGATGCTCCTGAATCAATAAGCCACTCATAAGAAGAAGAAGTAGTAGTAGAATTTGAATTGAAGGAGAAACCAGAAGCAGAAAGTGCATGTCCATGAGAAGAAGAAGTAGAATCAATGCTAATGTTGTGCTTCTTCATCACTGCTTCTAAAGATGCCATCTTCTTGAAACATTTGGACTCATCATGACCATCTTTACCAAAAAAGTTGCAATGTGTGTTAGTATTCTTACTTTTATATTTTGCTCATTTGTCACCAGTAGGAGCTGAAGCTGTCTAAGCAGGTTTGGGACCCTTGTGTTTTTTATTGTTGTAGCGAGGATGTTGCTTCTTGGGATACTTGGGTTTACCTTTTTGTTGGGCAACTAAGGCTTTGTTAGAGGGACCTGCAGTGTTGATCACTCCAAATTGTACAAGCTTATCTTCCTCTCGAATCAAAAAAGCACAAAAGGACTCAAGAGAGGGTTTTTCATAAGCTTCTTCCCCTAGAGCCTCTCTCATGGCATAAAAGGTAGATACAAACACAAAATATGTACTACCTAGCTTAGAAAGAATAAGATAGATGTAATGCTCTTCCTCCATCTTTATCTTACATTCTTCACATAAAATTTTGAGTGTTTTAAACCTAGATAGATAGTCTTCAAGGCAAGAAAAATCATTTGGACTCAAGGTCAATATTTGAGTTTCTAGCTGTTGTGCTCGAATAATATTGAGTTTACCAAACACAGATTCAATCATGTCCCAAGCTTCTTTGGGGTCATCAATATCTTGAAGGTGGTACCTTAAATCAGGAGAGATGAAAATTCTGATTATTCCACGTGCTTCGTCATTCCTATTATCCCACTTGGTTTTCTTATCAACATCAGTGGGTGCTTTTTCCTTTCCCAAGGTAATCTGGTACAAGCCTTTACTTTTAATAAATCTTCCATATGAGATTTCCATTGGAAGTAGTTGTTGCTGGTAAGCAAGACAATACTTGTAGAAGCCATATTAAATATGAAGATAATGTGGATTTAAAAAATGAAACTGATGATGTGGATGGAAAGATCTCGAAAAGTTATGCGGTTTAAAAAAAACGACACATAAAACAGACTTCCGATGTTAGAGTTATGCCCTTTTTAAAAAAGGCACAATCAGTAACCAAATGACCACGTGATTGTGTAAGTTGCTTTATGAAGTGACCCACTTTTATAAAGAGAAGTGGGGATCAATTTTACAATGAAGTTACCTTATAACATAAAAGTTTCATGCAAAATAAATAACTCTAAAATAAAATATTAAAGCTACTTATAGTGATTCACTTTTATACATGAAGTGAAATACACTTTACAATTTTAGCATGAACTTTTTCAAAAAATGTAATAAAAGAGAGACTTGAATTCAAGACCTCTTACTTAATACAACAACTTTTAACCAAATGATCTAGCAAAACATATTGTAATGTTCAGAAGGAGGATTGGGAGTGTTTTTGTTGTTGTTGTGGTGGTGGGGGAAGACGGTCTTGGAGAGCTTGCTAAAAAAAACTCTTTTCACACAAGAAAAAAAATTCGCTTCTCGATGACAACAAGGGTTAAATATCAGTTAGCTTACTCGGAAGATGCACATTTTCCTATCTGTTTGAGATTTTCTGAGATCGTACAGGGTGTGGGGCAAAGAGAATACATAGATCTAAAAGAGTAGCAACCCGAAAATAAATAAAACAAAACTGAAATAAAACCAAAATACTACTCTGCAAAAATTTAAAAAAATGTGTATTCAAGCTTTATACCTCCGAATCTGACTGTAATGGCCATATCTTGGGAAAACAGAAACCTTTTCGAGTGAAAGCAAAAGTGTTCCTGACTGAAACGAGCACTCCAGACTTAATGTAATAGTCCTATCAATGCAAAAACGTATCGAAATGATAGAAAGTGGAGATGAGACAACTCGGCTTCACGATCTCGATCTACAAAAGGAAACAGGCTCTGGTACCATGTTCGACAACACAGGTATTCCAACAAAGGAAGAACAACTTCAGTAACCACTCACATAACCAGCTCAAATATCAACACACTGATGTTTTCACGTGGTAAAACCACTACGGGGAAACATCCACGACCCCAGCCAACGTGGCCACTTGGAGTAGTTTATTAATGCAAAGAAAAAAATTACAAAGAGATTTTACAAGAGAGTTTCTCACAATCGATCATCGACAAATGACCCTCCATTCTCTTTAAATAGGGATCATGGACCAATCGGGTGTTAAGCCACGGATCAATGGTCATTAAGATCGAGGAGAGTATGAACCATCGGATCACTCTATGTCGGGAACATATCGTGACCGTCGGATTTACTAACTACAAATGCATACTAATGCATACTAAAGAAACACACTAGAAAACACACTTTTACCTAACGATACAATAGACCAAGTAGATCTTACTAATTCCTAAGTGTCTAAATATCCTAACACATAAGCCTTTCATTATCAGCCTTCTGACTCTGGACATCTTTCTGCAAATTTCTAATGGTCTCTACCATATTCATGTTATCATCATTTCCTTCTCCATGTCCATTGGAGTTTGTTCCTTACATACCCAAATGGACATTCATTCCTCTGATCTCATATTCTTGATTGTAAGCCTCTTGTGCATCATCCATATATTTGCACTTGTGATAAATCTTTTATTCTCTACTAGATGTTAAGTCTGCAAAAAAATGTGCAGCCAACAGAACTTTGTCAGGCTAGCTGTTCTCAATAATTTCATGAAAACACAAACCATCCTGATTCATTAATATATCATACTTATTTTCTGTTGTTTTCCTGAGAAATTGTTTGTTCAGATCCAATTTTTGGGTGATTAGTTATATTCTACTATTCAAGACCCTTCTAACGCCTGATTTCATGCTCTAATCTAAGTCATGAGAAGAAAGTTATTGACGTAGGACCTCCCATCCTAAAACCCTTTTATCTAGTCTTTTGTTGTAACTACATTTTGAACTCCAAAATTGGGGTGCCAATGAGCATCTTAGCTCTCATATTCGATCACTAATAGGATCAAATATCTGCATAACCACAGTTTTAATACAGAGGCGTTGAACCTCCTATCGAGGATCGACGGTCATGCTTGAACCGACGTGGAGATCTACAAACATGGATGATTGTGGAGTCCCAACTAACACAGCATATATATCATTTCCCGAGTATCACAATAGAAACTGCTCACCTATAGTGGAATCGATGCCAACAAATGATCTTGTCGAATCTACAAATCGATGGTCTAGGAGGATTTAGGAGGTTAAACCTGCACGGATGTTATTTCTGCCCCTAATCTACTCAACTTCTCTCCACTGTAGATCTTACTTGTGTTCATCCGACGGTCAGGACTTAATTGGATGTTGATCCAATGGTCCCCCTCTGCAACTCCTAGATCTGACTGATGTTGTGGATTTCCATTGAATTCATCCTTCGAAGGTCATGACCTATTCTTTCCTTAGATCGATGGCTCTTGTAGCTTCTTTCACCATGGTTGTGTGAGTTACCTTAACCTTAATGGATATCCAAAAATTTTCTTTCTTGTGAAGCTGATATTTTCACATGTGATCTTCTTCTGTAGCTGAATTTTGTTCTTGGACTCATGTTGGATCCTCTCGTAAGGTACACAAGCCTTCCTTACATCTTTAGGTGCAGGTCTGTACAATTCAAGACCCCACAAATTCCTTCTCTAAGCCCCTTTCTTTTTTTTGAAACGATTTCTGGGCATTATCCCTTTTCCTTTGGCCCCCAATCTCATGTGACCACTGTTGTGACGAAGCTCTAGGTTGATAGGAACTTATCTGGAGATTCGAGACTTCAGGGATCCAAAACTTCAGAGGTTCTCTCAACTCCAAACTTCCAATTCCCGAGAGCGTCGAATTGGTGAACTCGCGAAGAACGGTGGATCGACGGTCCTCATTCTCTGTTTATATCCACGGTCAATAGGAGCTCCAGGACTCTGGGATTCGAGAGTTTTGAGGCTCCATCTTGCGCTACCTCCCGAATTTTCGAATTACCAGAGATCCTCTCCTTCATCCACATATCATCTCCTGATCAACGGTCGAGATTAACTCCAGCCTTCAGGCGTTCTTGACTCAAAGAAACTTGCAACTCAACTCCTCTGGAGTACCAAGTCTTTGGACCTTGGGATCTGGTGCCACGTGTTCACTGTAATCAATGGCTGAGATGGACTTTGGCCTTCGGGATTCCTCAACCCCAACTGCTTATGCCTTGAATCCTCCAAAGTGCCAAGTCTACGGACTGCAGGATCTGCTTCCACATATCCTCTCCCGATCAACGGTGAGGATTTACTCTGCTCTTTGGAGCTTCACAGGTTTCACCTTCATCACACTTCATTCCTTCCAAACGCCTAATTGGTGAATGCAACGATCTCCTTTTCTTAGTTATCAATCAATTAATGTAGTGACACGTGGCTCCATCGACATGCGACACGTGTCAGGTCCCAATTGGTACTAAGGTCCTGTAAATGGTACAAAACAAGTTCCACATGGCATGCTTAGAGTAGGTCCACGTCACCCTAGGTGACATCATCATTCCATGTCACTCTGGTGCTTCACGACTTCAGGACTTCGGGACTTCGAGACTTCGGGAGACTTCTCCACACTACACCACAAATACCCCGAACATTGAATTCTCAAATAGGCTGATCTGCAGACATGTGTCCTCAAACAAAAACGGTCTAGATGAGTTCCGGACTTCGAGACTTCGAGACTCTCCTCCTCCTGGATGATCTATGGCTGTAAATCACTCTGGGACTTCAGAACTTTAGGCTTCGACCCCTTTTTCTCAACAAAATGTAAACTTCGTCGAAGTCACAATGTCCGAAGGACTTGAAGGTTAATTGTCATGCACCTTTTCCAGATCTGACGGCTGGGAAGGGTCTATCTCCACATGCAAAGATCCTACAGATCAAATTCAATCTCGTGGTTATCAACCACGATTGTTGTGATAACTACTTCGCCACTTCTCTCGAGCTTTCCATTACCACCCAAGAGCTCTCTCAGTTCCCCTCTAGCACTCTGCACATCAAATACCTGTGAAATTTTGACTCCAAATTCCACATTTGTGGCCCATCCAAGTTCAGTGTTGAAACCATGGGCTCTAATACCAATTTGTGGCATCCCCGACCACCCAAGATAGTCATGCCACCGAAAAGAACCACTCTTTCTCAGCTCTGATACCAATTTGTAGCATCCTCGGCGCCCAAAGCCGAGGCATGCCAGGAAAAAAATTTCATATGCGGAAAATGTGATACTTAATACATTAAAAATAAACATCTATGTTCTGTTACATACACATAATTATGCAGAAACATACAGTAAATAAATAAACACAAGTGTAACACACAACATGTAATTAAGCATATATAAAAAGTACTTATCTGTTTAAGAAGGCCACCAATTGGATGCAGACCTTCCACGAACCCCCCAGCCTTAGACCATGCTGCTCCAAGCTATCAACAATGGGTCACCCCGGAGATGGGACTAAACTCCACCCAGGGTAAAGAGAATCCCGGGCTAGGCTAAGGTTACAAAGTCTACAGGAAGGATTTTGTCCCCAAGATTCCACTCACATCCACAACTTATAGTCCCACATTCCCCAACAAAAAATGTCTAGGGTGGGATATGGCTCATGAACTGTGTAGTTTTTATATGCTTCATAGGATTAAATGAGTTAGCTTCATTGATCCGGATTATGTAGGAACACAATGAAATACAAAAATATACATAAACACAGAGATGCAGTGGAAATAAGACTTCATTTCATTAATAACAAATGACTGAAATATGCTTACAGACATAATGGAAACAAACTAGCTAGGCCACTGGTAGCTTATCTCTGAGAAGAAATGTGTCGGCTACTGGCCTCTGAACTGTGTTACAATGAGGCTCGAAGGCCTATTATTATTGAGAAACAATGGAAAACCCTAAACATCCAAAGACCTAACCCTAAGAGATGAAACACCAAGACTATGGGCCCCAGTTGGGTAAGTTGGTACATCAACTTCCTGGGGACGTAACTTTGGTATACTATCTCTGTTTGACGCGTTCCATACCTCGTTAGAAATATCTGTCCGAGGAATACAACTTTTGGGTGAGCAACATGATCTACGATCCATGTTGCTCCCCGTTTTCCCAAAAAACGTCGTTTAAGGCCTCAAAACGGCTCCGGAAGTTCAGGACCCGAAAAACTACTAAAAATAGTAAACTGTGCAGAAATTGAAAAACTGAAAGAAGCAATGGTGGGGATCCAAGTGGAATAGGTGGGTGGCCACCAATATCCACTTGGATCATTCCTCCCCCCTTAGGAAGCAATGGTCCCCATTGCGTTGAGTCCCTCCATGAGACGAGGAAACTTCTGCTGAACTTGGTCCCTGGTGAGCCACTTGCCTTGATGAAGGAGTTGGCCTGCTTTGACAACTCGATAAAGAGGTATCCTTTGTTTTCAGGTGTGCTTGATCTGTGTATCCATGATTTGATCAGTTCCGGCTTGTTCCATGCAGTCTGGATTTAACTCTGTTGGTGTGAGTTGTTCTGCCATGTCGGATGTGTCTAATAGAGGTGGAAAGTAGGGCCGAAGACAATACACATTGAACACTGGGTGCAGACCAAGGAATGGTGGAATGCTGAGCTCAAAGGCATTTTCCCCTATAGCCTTGCTGAGGGTGTACAACCCATATCGGAGCGGATGAAGCTTGTGGTGGGGTCCAGCGAGGCGCTCCTTTTGCAAATGCAACCACACTTTGTCGCCAACCTAGAAGTTGTGTAGCACCCGATGTTGATCATGTCGCTGCTTGTACTTAGCATTGGCTCTGTCCAAGATGTCATGAACCTGTTGGCGGATGTGTTGAATGTGCTCAATGAAGTTGTTTGCCTTATCAACCTCAGACTGGACATGAGATGAATCTTCCTGAGTAGCCACAAATGGCATGGCTATGTCAATGGGACATAGTGGCTGGAATCCCAAGGCCACTTGAAAGGGGTTGTGGCTGGTTGAGCTATGGAGAGACTGGTTGTAGTTGTGTTGTACATAGGAGAGGCTCTCATCCCATGTGAGTGGATGATTTGAATTGTACATGCACATAATGTGTACGATCATCCGGTTGACGACCTCTGTCTGGCCATCAGTTTGCGGATGGAAAGTTGTGGACTTGGTGAGCTTGGTGTCCAACATAGACCAGAGGCTAGACCAAAATGTATTGAGGAACCTACTGTCCTGATCTGAGATGATAGACTGTGGGATCCCAAAGTGTACCCACACTCGTTCAAAGAAGAGTTTAGCAGTGGCTTCTGCTGTGATATTCTTCTTGCAGGCCATCATAATGGACATCTTCAAGAATCGATTGACAACCAAAAAAACACAGTCATTGCCATGCTTAGTAGAAGGAAGGCCCGACATGTAATCCATAGAGATGGATTCCCAAGGTCGACTAGGGGTAGGAAGCGGAGTATAGAGGCCTTGCTTCTTGATGGTCCGTTTGGTAATGGCGCAAGCAGTGCAGGACTTGATGTACTTCCCGACATCTTGTCGAAGGTTCGGCCAATAGAAATACTTTTGCAGTACTACCACGGTTTTCTCGACCCCGAAATTCCCAGCGACTTGACTGTAGTGCGCCTCCCAAATCATCTTGGCACGCTCGCTTGAAGGAACACAAAGGTGTCCCAGGTGACAAAGCAAGGCATCCTAGAGGTGAAAATTGGGAACTTGCTTACCCTCCAAGAGTGTATTATATGTGTGGCCGAATTCTAGATCACTTGTGTAGAGAAGTGGCCAATCAGAAGTCTCGTGCCCACAAGAGTTGAGCACAATGGTTAGCGCCACGATGGGTGGTCGGCTGAGGCAGTCTGCAACATTATTGGTGCTTCTTTTTTTGTACTTAATATTGAAATGAAATTGTTGCAGGTATGTGGACCACTTCTGAAGGTGATCGCTCTGCAACTTCCCTTGTGTTTGTATGAACTATAGGGGTCTGTGTGGATGACCGTTTCCTTTCCCAAAATGTAATGTTTCCATTGCCGACAAGAATGAATACTCGAATACATTTCTTTGTCATACGTGGGATACTTCCGGACTGTGTCAGAAAGTGTCTCATTGTGATATGCCATTGGATGCCCATGTTGAGTAAGGACTGCCCCAATAGCATAGTCAGAGGCATCTATCTCGATCTCAAATGGTTGTTGCAAGTCTGGTAATGTGAGCACTGGTGCAGAGAAGAGGCGATCCTTCAACTCCCTGAACACCTTCTGTTGAGATTCAGACCAAAAGAATTTTTCTTTAGCTCCTCCCTTGGTGACTTGACTCAAGGGCCAAGTGATATGAGAGAATCCCAACACAAACCTCCAGTAGAAATTGGCAAGACCTAAAAATTTGCGGAGCTCTATTAGGGTGGTTGGGGCTGGCCAATCCAAAATGAATTGGATCTTTGTTGGATCCACATGCACCCCCCGCTCATCAATAATGTATCCCATATACTGAACCTGGGTTATGCCAAAAGTGCATTTCTCCAAATTGGCACACAACTTGTGTTGCCACAATGTTTGGAGGACCCGTCGGATGTGTTGGAGGTGCTCTTCCCAAGTCTGGCTGAAGATCATAATGTCATCCAAATACACCACTACAAATGAGTTGGCGAATGGCCGCAGGATGTCATCCATTGGCCTCATGAAGGTTGCAGGGGCATTCGTCAACCCGAAAGGCATGACCAACCATTCGAAAAGACCTTCCTTGGATTTGAATGCAGTCTTCCACACATCAGAGGGTTCGATTGGTACCTGGTGATACCTAGACTTCAAGTCGATCTTGCTGAAATATTTCGCCCCCTTGAGTTGGTCCAGAAGGCCATCAATTAGTGGGATTGGGTACCTATTCCGGACAGTGATCTTGTTTAGTGCCTGATAGTCAATGCAGAGTCTCCAAGTCACATCCTTCTTCTGCACCAACACGATTGGGCTCCCATAGGGAAATGAACTCGGTCAGATGTGACCTTTCTACAATAGTTCCTGAATCTACCTCTTGATTTCGTCATTCTCCAGGACAAAGCGACGATAGATGGGTCCATTGGGCAGCGACGCACCTAGGGTCAGATCGATGGGGTGCTTGACCTGGCAATGTAGACGCACCCCTGTGGGGGAGGTGAAGATGTCCTCGTACTCCTCAACAACCTTATCCATCTGTTGTTTTCATGCAGCGGGGCCCTGTTTGGAGGTCATGACCACAGTCTTCCTCTTTCCCTAAGGGTGGATCATCAGGAAAACAAATTTCCTAGTTTTGGAAATGAGCTTACTGCATTATTTTGCAGTAACCAAAGATATGGTGGTAGGCGGTGCTATCTCCGGTATCCTGTACAACTCATTGCCCAAAGTGATAATAACAACATGAGGCCTCGACTCATAGACAACATGTTGCTTCCACAAGTACGGTTGGCTTAATAATACATCAGAAACATCAAGAGGAACAATGTCATATAATACCTCATTCGTGAAGGGCTTGATGCTGTAGGGAAGGCGACATTGTTGACTGACGCGGAGGTCTCGTCCTTGGTGCAACCACCTGATGGTGTATGGTTGTGGGTGTGCTGTGGTCGGCAAGCCCAATCGCTTCACGACCTTTACCGAGATGAGGTTCTTTTGGCTCCCGCTGTCGACAATGAACTGCAATGGGTTACCCTTTACCCACATCTTGGAATGGAAGAGACGCTTCGCCTCCTCTGGATCTTCTGGTTCCTCCTTCTGGATCTTCATGGTGGCAACAGTGGCATTGGGCTCCGCATCGATAATTTGCTTCCCCCTGTCATTCCCTTTTTCTGTTTCTGATTCAGAGTCGGAGCATGCATCCGATTTATAAGCCTTCAACTCGGCTACTAGTGACTGCTTGGCCTGACACTCACTTGTGTTGTGAGTGGAGCTCTTATGGATCTCACACCACTTCCCCATGTCCTTTTTTGGCTTCGTGGTGTTGTTCTTTGCTTGTGGCTTTGGTGGGTTATCCTGGGTTGCCTTGCCTTGGCTTGGTCCTTTGTTTTGTGGTTTGGGGGTACCTTTCCATTGCTTCTGATTTGCAAACCCAAAGTCTCTCTTCTTCTGTTTGAACTTTTTCTCAATCTTGGCAGCATATCGGTATGCCACACCAAGCGAGGAGATGTCGAGGAACTCCATTTCCTCCTGAATGTATCTGTGCAGACAACTGCGGTACTTTAAAACCAAATGTTTCTCTAAATCTTTGATACCCAACTTTGTGCGTAGGGTATGAAATGGATTCATCATCTCATGCACATCTTGGTCCCTTTGTTGCTGCAGCGCATTCCATTGTATGTCTTTGTCCTCATAGTTCCCCACGGGATAATATTGTTCCTTGATGGCATCTCGAAAATAATTCCAAGTGGGTGTGGCCGAGAACAGAGAGGGTTCTCCCTCACCCTCTTGCTCCGAGTAGGTTTCCCACCAATCCTTGACATGGGGGGCAGCTTTGAGGAGTGAGAAAATAATCTTTTCTCAGTCGGAAAAGTCATGAACCAAGAAATATCCTTCTAATAGATTCAACCATCTATTTACGACATCTATGTCTATTTGACCCTCAAATATGGGAATGTCAAAGTTTACTTGTACATTAAAAGGAGTGGTGCCTCCAGAGTGGCTGTTGGATGTTGATGCACCGCCAGTGGGAATCCGTTGAAGAATCTGGGAAAAGTTGTCCATCATCGCGTTCCTTTGTTTCTCGAGGGCCTCCTCGAGCAACATTTTGATAGGATCTCCTGCTCCCTCATCTTTATTTTCTTCACCCATGTGCGGTCGTCGGGGTTTGCGAGGCTGAACTTGCAAAGGTTCAACCAGATCGAGCCCCAACTCCTTATACCCCGACCTCGTTGGGGACATGCAAAGAAGGATCGAGAATGAGCAGACTGATATGATACCACTGATCCAGATTTATGTAGGAACACAATGAAATACAAAAATACACATAAACACATATATGCAGTGGAAATAAGACTTCATTTCATTAATAACAAATGACTGAAATATGCTTACAGACAAAATGGAAATAAACTAGCTAGGGCACTGGTAGCTTATCTCTGAGAAGAGATGTGTCGGCTACTGGCCTCTGAACTGTGTTACAATGAGGCTCGAAGGCCTATTATTATTGAGAAACAATGGAAAACCCTAAACATCCAAAGACCTAACCCTAGGAGATGAAACGCCAAGACTATGGGGCCCGTTTGGGTAAGTTGGTACATCAACTTCCCAGGGACGTAACTTTGGCATACGATATCCGTTTGACGGGTTCCATACCTCGTTAGAAAGATCTGTCCAAGGACTACAACTTTTGGGTGAGCAACATGCTCTATGATCCATGTTTCTCTCTATTTTCCCAAAAAATGTCATTTAAGGCCTCAAAACGGCTTCGAAAGTTCAGGACTCGAAAAACTGCTAAAAATAGTAAACTGTGCGGAAACTGAAAAACTGAAAGAAGAAATGGTGGGGATCCAAGTGAAATAGGTGGGTGGCCACCAATATCCACCTGGATCATTCATGGGGATTGCAGGTTTCCCATCTTGCATGAATGTTGCAGAGGTCTATGATGAAGAGGATGGCTCAGTGCGTGAGTCCGTGAGTGTGTGGGAAGCATGGAAAGAATGGTTGAGTGAACCCCCACAACAAACTGATTTCCCACCTAAAACTGCATGTACCAAGATTGACACATGGCTCTCTGGGGAGCTTGTTCCTCCCCACTTGGAGTTCGCTCCTTTCCCCAAAGGAAGTTAGGATAACATGAGTCATCTCCCAAACCTTATCCTTTTATGAATATATTATAATATTCCCTTAGAGATAAGCCCACAAGCTTATCCCTTTTCCTAGCCTCTTAGCCCCCTTCCCTTTCCCTTCCTAGTGGAGCTTAGTCCCCCATAACTCTTTCTTCGTGGTCGGTCTACACTCAACGATGTTTTATATTAATGATATGAGTATTTACATATACAAAAATCAGGCTCCCTAGCCTTCAACATCTAGGATCTCCAACCTAATAAACACATCAGTCTCTTAGCTTATAAACACTTGGCTCACCAGCCTATAAACATAATTACAATTCAACAGAGGCTCGACCTTAAGGTATTACAAACATTGTTAGATAGAATGAGTTCCTTAATAAAAAGGTAAACCCAAAAAAACAAAAATATAATGTTATCATTTTATGTCGAAATAAAATTTACTAAGACAATGTGCATCCTTGTTGAATTCACCTCTCCAAATAAAGAGAAATAATTAATTAAAATATTATCATAAAAAAATATCTTTAACTTTGTATGCTTTAAGGTGCTCTATAACTCAGAACTCAGTAGAGAAGATATTGTCGTGAATAAAAATGATACAGTCATGTTAGCCCCGTTTTTTTTTTAAATAATATGAATAAAATAACATATAAACTTTACAAAATTCAAATATAAAATAATACACACATATTTATAACTCAGAACTCACTAGAGAAGATATTGTCATGAATAAAAATGATATACTAGAGAAGATATTGTCATGAATAAAAATGATATAGTAATGTTAGCCCCAATTTTTTTAAAAATAATATGAATAAAATAACATATAAACTTTACAAAATTCAAATATAAAATAATACACACATATTTATAATAACTGACATAAAAAATCAAAAGATCAAACAATTGTGAAACGAGCAGTTGATAGAACGAATGAGGAATTGCACAATCACAATGAACCAATGAAACATAGTTTTCAGGTGCATTTCTCACATATTCATCAAGTAAACATATAAAACACAATTTGTAGAACATTATAGGCATATTCGAATACTAAAAGGAGACATAATGCACACATCAAAATTAGAACATTGGAGGCAATGATTATATGCGAATATGAAATTAGTTAAATGAATATTCCAAATGAGAATGCAAGACTTGTCAATGATTTTTTCTTTTAAAATAAACAAATGATCAATTTACAAAGGTAAAGATTGTAGGTGGTGAAAACTAGCTATATCTATTATATTTATTGGAATAGAAATGCAATTATCATGTTAGGTAAATAGCTTGATTTATTTTTAGATTTGCCTATTAATTGTATCTTTTTCTACAATGATATAATGTATAGGTATAAAGTATTTGTATTAATTTCAACAATGGAAAATAATAGGTTGTATTGATTTTAATGATGGTACATTGAAAACTAGTTTAGAGAAATCAAGTATTTGTATTAATTTTGGTAATAACATAACATAAAATAATATGGTGCATTGATTTTAGTGATGATAGAATGTAAATGATTTAAAGCGCAATCAAGTAGTTGCATTGATTTTAGACATAGCAAAAAACAATAAGATACATTGATTTCAACAATTATACAATGAATATAATGCAAAACATAATGATATTATCCACTCAAGGAAAGAAGGGGCATTCCAAAAATTGAACTCGAGACCTATCGCACCCTAAGCGAGAATCATACTACTAGACCAAATGCTCGCGGACGGAATTTTACCTCATTGACCTACCTAGACATCATACATTTTTTGTATTCATAAACAATGTCAAAACAAAATAAGATACCGCTTACTGTCAAAAGTGGGATTTGAACCCATGCCCTCTCTTGAAGACCACAACTTGAGTCTGGTGCCTTAGACCACTTGGCCATCCTGACAACCACATGACATAGTTGGCGCCTTAGACCACTCAGCCATCCTGGCAACCATATGTTCTTGCTCTTTTATCCTATTTAGCATGCCATTTACATGGAAGGAACGAGAACCTGTTGGAAAGCTTAAAATAGTTTTGCACTGGAGTTTGGACTGACTTTTTTTCATTTGCAACATGTGCTTATCAGTGAGCAATGTATATTTTTTATAGTTGATTGATGAGTAACGACAAAGTTGGTGTCACGTGTGGTATTAGCCTTAGTGATTAAAGGAGTTCTACAATTTTTGGATGGTGGGAAACCCGACCCAGTAGATCGAACTAGTGCTTAACTGGTCATCATAGTAGCATTGTGTTTAATGCTCGTGCACAATAAATCTTATATATATTCAACTTGTTCGAGAGGGACAAATTTGCAATGCAACACTTTTTATATAACAAGTCGTTTAATTTTTTCATTTTCGAAAAAAAACTGAACCTTTTTCCTAGTGATCAAGTAGATTTATACTATTATATGAGTTTTTATTTAAAGAGTTTTATTTAATTTTTTCATTTTCGAAAAAAACTGAACCTTTTTCTAGCTTTACTTTGCAAAGAGTTTTTTGCTCAAATATTTAGGAATTCTTTTACCAATTTTAGATTTTTTTCCCATATGTAATTAGGTGAATTGGAGATCCATTGATTCCAAATTTGAGCAATGGACTGGATGAGCTTTGGGCGATCCAACCAAAGGGGGTTGAATTTGAAGGGGATGGGGCCCCAATTTTTCTGTTCGAGGAGCACGGTTTGTCTGGGAGAGCCAAGAGTGAGCTGCTGATTAGGAAACGATCTAACATTGCTGTTATATGCCCTGGACCAACTCATCTATTATTCCAAGTGAACATTCCCTTGTCCGAAGGGACGTCAAAGAGATTCAGGTCCGAGATAAGATCGTCTAGCCTTTCCTGGAATTGATTTCTCACAACAGAGCCACCTCATTTTTCCTTTTTCCCTCTCGTTGTATTGAAGTCTCCAGCAAGGCCCAATGGTTAAGAACATGTGTTATCTCCGGGGAGGTCACAGGTTCAAAATCGACAAGCAGTAGGGATGCTCATATTGGCCTGTTGTGACAAGGCTGGAAGGGTAGACGACCCCTGGGATAGAGGTTCACTTCGGCGGGCCTCGAGATGTCTCGGCCCTTGCTGAATCACAAGTTATTGGTATATCTAGCTTGCAGGCTGTTGGATATACTCTTGGGAGGTTGAATCACAAGTTGCTGCACACAAGGCTTTATATTATGCTTCAGTAGAAGACAAAGATGCATTAGGCTGCTTTTTATTGCTCCATGAAACAACCCCGGATCCAATGCCAAACACATATCCAGTGGTTGATCTTCGATCATCCGGATTGCCAGCCCATTCAGAATCTGAGTAACCTGTCAACTCAACATCAGATGCATCACTATATTTAATACCATAATCAAGTGTTCATTTTAGATACCTGAGTACCGCCTTTGCTGCATTCCAATGGCTTTCTAGAGGTTTCACCATAAACCGACTTAACACACTCACAGAGTATGCGATATTAGGTCTAGTTGTGGTGAGATAATTCAAACTACCCACCATCTGTCTAAACATAGTGCCATTCACCTCCTTTGAACCATCATCACAAGAAAGTTTCACATTTTGTTACATGGGAACAATAGAAGACTTATACTGATCCATTTTAAATCTCTAAGTACTTCTCTGACATACTTACTCTGACAAACAAAAGTTTGGCCTGCATTTATCCAAACTTCAAGACCTAGGCACTAATGTAACTTACCAAGATCTTTCATTTCAAAGACTTTTGACAACTGCACCTTGATTTCATCAATTAATTTCTCTGCATTTCCTATAATTATCAATTCATCAACATATAAAGAAATCAATACTATATACCCATGTTCATCAAATTTGGTATATAGATTTGAATCACTCTTGCTCTTCATAAAACCCTGTTGAAGAAGGAAAGAGTCTATCTTCTCATACCATGACCTAGGTGCCTGTTTTAGTCCATACAATGCTTTCTTTAACTTACACACTAAGTGTTATTTCCCTTGTTCCACAAACCCTTCAGGTTGAGTAAGGTAAACCTCTTCCTTTAACTCACCATTCAAAAATGTAGATTTAGCATCTAACTGGTGTAGCTTCCAATGGTACTTTGTAGCTAAAGAAATTAACAACCTGATAGTATTCAATTTGGCTATTGGTGCAAATGTTTCATCATAATCAATACCTTCTATTTGTGAACACCCCTTTGCAATCAGTCTAGCCTTATATTTGTCTATACTACCATCTGATTTAAATTTGGGTTTGTATATCCATTTGCATCCAATGAGATTTTTATGTTTAGGCAATTCAGTTAATTCCCAAGTATTGTTTTTCATTATAGATTCATATTCTTCCTCCATTTCATTTCACCATTCATCATGTTCATTTGCTTAATCAAAACTCATGGGTTCTATGACATTTGAAATGCTACTCATTAGGGAATAGTCTTTATACCTCTCAGGGAGCCGAACCTGTCGTGAAGATCTTCTCAACTGAGTATCTTCCTCCCCACTTTGTGAAGATCTGTCTTTGCCTCTAGGTGAACTGTGACTGCTTGAATTGTCCATATCACTGAGCCCTTCTTGTTGCTGCTGTGGTGGTTGTTGTTGTGATGGTTGTTGCTTCTCTTCTTTAACTCCTTCATCAAGAAGTCTATGCCACTCTTCATGACTGTTGTTGTCATGATTTCCTATTTCTTGCTCATGGAAAATTACATCTCTACTTGGAAATACTTTGTGAGTAGAAATATCAAACAATTTGTATGCTTTAAATTCAGAGCAATACCCAATGAAGATACATTTAATGGATTTAGCATCCAATTTCCTCCTATTCTCCTTTGGAATATGAGTAAAATCCTTACACCCAAATACTTTCAAATTATGAACTGCGGGTTTGGAACCATACAAGGCTTCGAAAGGAGTAACATTATCAAGACACCTTGTTGGACTTATATTCTTTAAATAAACTGCAGTATTTATGGCTTTAGCCCAAAATGCATTTGCGAGATTCTTACCTTTCATCATACTGCGTGCACACTCTACCAGAGTTATGTTTTTCCTTTCAACGACTCCGTTTTGTTGTGGAGTGTGAGGTACTGTAAACTGTTGTACTATTCCATGATCTTTGCAATATTTGTTGAAGTCCCCTGATTTATACTCTCCCCCTTGATCTGAACGGAGGATTTTGATGGAGTTTCCTATCTTCTTTTCCACCATGGTTCTGAATTCCTTAAAGTACTCGAAAACATCACTTTTTCTTCTAAGGAAGTAAACCCATGTGTATCTTGTGCAATCATCAATAAATAACAGAAAGTAAAATGCACCTCCTAAAGACCTAGTCTGCATAGGCCCACAAACATCAGTATGCACAAGATCTATCACATCTCTCTTTTTATTATCAGGATTAGAGGGGAATTCATCTCTGTGCATCTTTCCTAATGCACATCCATCACACACAATATTCTCATTCTTTAACATGGGAAGTCCTTCAACCATATTTGTTTTTTGTAATAACAATAAATCAGGATGATTGATGTGTCCATACCTTTGATGCCAAAGAATCTCTGTTGGCATATTTGCAGAAGTTAGTGTGTGATGTGCTTTGCTGGAAACATCAAGTTTGTATAGCCCTCATGTTCTGAATCTCATTGCAACAGTTTGGAAGTGGTCCAACAGATCCTTCACTATGCAATAATTCTTGAAGAATTCAACATTCAAGTCCTGATTTGTAATGGTGGACACAGAGATCAATTTTTTCTTTATTCCTGGCACATAAACAACTGTATTGAGAATGTGACGAACTGTACAATTCGACAATGTCACGGGAATGTCTCCATATCCCTTGATCTGATGAGCGCAGTCATCACCAAGATATATGTTGGCGCCATTATGTGTTTCTATAAAATTAGCATACCAATTCTTATTACAAGTCATATGTATTGATTCTCTAGAATCCAGAAACTAGGCATCAGAATTATCCATTTCAGCAGACAATGCAGTGTTAGACACAAACAACCTAAGATCCCGTGAATCAAAATTCGGGGGTTCATCAATATCATCACTAGCAATAAATAATCTAAGATCATGATTTGAATATTTTTCTGCATAATGACCTAAATGTGTTCTAGGTTTATTCCTAGCCTCATCACTCTTCTTCTTATGACAGTCTTTAACAATATGTCCAGGTCGAACACAATAAAAACAACTCTTTGACTCAGTCCTGTTAGATTGCATACCTTGATTCAGTCTTGGAGATTGTCATCTCTGAGATGAACTGCCTCTCTGCCATGAACTGCCTCCTCTACCTCTTT
Organism: Picea engelmannii; assembly: GCA_009831015.1. NCBI lineage: Eukaryota > Viridiplantae > Streptophyta > Pinopsida > Pinales > Pinaceae > Picea > Picea engelmannii. The sequence continues at coordinate 191,815 of ML783935.1, read as the reverse complement.
CTCCTGATCTCCCTCTCGTAGATCTCTTATTTGACCACAGTGCCAAATCTTTATTCTGAGACTTTGGATTCCCATGCCTCTCTTCCTCTTGCAACAAAATACCTGTCAGTTCTTCAAACGTAGGAGATTTCTCCCTTGCTGCGAGAGGCGTTATGAACATCTGATATTCTTATAGCATACCATTTAAGGTAATAGTGACCAGATCAGTGTTGGAAACAATTTCCCCTATATTTACTAGCTTGTGTTTCACCTTTTTAATACGACCCAAAAATGAACTAACAGATTCATTTATATCCATCTTAATGCCTAGCAATTTAGTTTTCAGGAACAAAATGCGATTTGTGTTGTTAGTTTCATACAATGCTTTAAGTGTTGTCCATGTTGCAACATAAGTTGTAGCTTCTCTAATATGTGGAATTATGCTATCTTTAACAGACATACGTAATAGTACCTTTGCCTTGTTTTCACGCTTCGCCCAATCTTGGATCTGTGTTGTTGTCACACCTGCAGCTGCATCATGTTTAACTTCAGTTCCCTTTGCAATGTTCCAGACACCATAGCCTTCTATGAGCATTTGCATATTGAATTTCCAGTTAATGAAATTCAAGCCATCTAACTTGTTGGCTTTGTTAATGTAGGTCTCCACTAGAGGATTTTCCATCTCTGCTAATTGATCCTTGTATCACCAAACACACTTCAATCCTGAAGGCGGTGAATCATTGAGGATATGCAACTTTCTATCGCTCTGCCTTCGGATACCACCGATTCATCTCAATCTTGACTCTCAGTTGAAAAGAAATATAAGGAAACCTTAAAACCACTTTATATATAAAAAAATATATTTTTCTTAAAAAAAACTTTTCCATTTTTTGTTTTAAATACACATGTATCCACTTTAATAAAAAAGTTTATAACTCCCTCTTTACCTCTTCATAGCAGACTCATGCTTTACTTAAAAAATATCCACTTTATAAGAAAGTACCCACTTTCAATAAACTCGAGACCTCACTCACTAAGAATAAAGGTTATTTAATAACTCCATGCATGCATGCTAATATGTGAAATTAACTCACGCTTCAAACTCCACTTTAAGAAACTTTATATACTTTACTCACAAATAATCTCCTTTATATGAAGCTCACGCCCTTTATATGAAGCTCACGCTTTCTGAAAATCTCCACGCATGCAAACTTATTTGGCTTCAAGCTCCATGCATACAAAGTATATTTGGCTTCAAACTCCATGCATACAAACTATAATCCTTCTCCTTGTATACGCAGCACAAACTCATGCAAATAGTGGCTTCCCAAAGAAAAGTGAAAAACAGAACTGTATTTACCTCTTCCACGCAATTTCAATCAATGGAGCAATGCACTAGACGGATTTTCTCACACCCCTCCTCGCAAGTTCGCAGATTTAGCAAAGCTCTCCCTCCAAGAAGGTATAAACTCGTCGCCGAATTTCCCTGGCCAACAGGCTGGACTATGCCTCTCACGAATCCGATCCAAATAGCTCACACTTTCCAAAGAAACTATCGGACTCGTCCACGCTCACCGCACCATGATTTCACAAACTATATAAGATTTTCCTTCCACGAGCTCACGCGACCTGCGCAAACACAGGAATTTCTGCACCTAACCTTCTATTAGAGTGCATGGAGTCCACATCTAATGTGTTACTTGGGTGCAAAAATATTGAAGGCTTTCCACACTATAATACACAACTCGACCGCGGAAATCTGAGGTTTTTCAAACGTGCGAAACTTTCAGTAGTATGTCGCCACACCCTTCAAGAGGAGGGACTTGCAGACTTCTATAAATTTCCACACCTCACTTATGTGGCTCTGATACCAAGTTAAAAAACGAGAAAACAAAACACAGGTGAGGCTACGTTCACTTCTCTATTATTCAATGAAGACTGATTACATTCTTATATAGGAAATGACTCTTACTTAGTCTGTTACAACAAATCACAGACGATTAGACTCTATAGACAGTGAAGTAGAGTTCAACTATGAACTGACTCTTACAACTGACTCTTACTACTGATGCTTACAACTGACTCTTACTCCATTATTTCCAAGTCCGAATCCATCTCTGCATTAAAACATGGATTGTAAACAACAGAAAATAGTGAATTCATGCAAAATGTTGTCGTATTATGATGAAAAAAGCCAAAATGTAGAACAATTAGACAACACAATAAGGGAATCTAGCATTCCAATGACTATTAATTCAGGTTGATTTTTAATACATCTATTATATCTCTAAACTTTATACCATGGTTTGTAATTTTATTTATTAAATATTTTCCCAAAAATTAATTATTTACAATGCTATTGGCTCCAATATTCGAAGTTGTATTACAAACTCTCATTATCCTAACTTTTTAGGATGATTTCCAATATGCAATTTTGTCATTCTTTTTAATCTAAGTTCTAACTTTGTTACCATTTGCTTTCTCCTTTGCACCCAAATTTCAATGCCAGGGCCTAATGTCATAATGGCATGGCTTTAAATTACTCTGTCAAATATAGCCACCATGAGTTTGACAAAGACGCCACTGTCTCCACCACGTACTCTTCCTCCTGCATTTTCTATGCATGCACACACATGTCCTCTTCCTTGCATATTTCTCCTACATTTTCCATGCATGCAAACACGTCCTTAGATAGGAGTGTACAATCGTTATCCATTTCATAATGTTTTTCCTTAAGCTTTACATCAATGTCATCGATCTTAAATGAGAAGGAACTCACAACCATGGTAGTTGAGGAAGTGAGGCAACCACAAAGCCATACAAGCCGATGCTAGTGGAGGAAATTAGGTAGCTAAAAAGTCATACAAGTTGATGCACCCGTACAAGTGTGCAAGGAAGATCACCTTTCATTTTCTTTGAAGGCATGTACTTGTACATGACTTTGGTTCAAGGCCGCATAAACTTCAACCTCATTCCAAGTAGTTGTCTCTTATTGCTCTACACATTTAAAACATAAGAGGATGACTTAGGGAGGTGATTAATGTGGGTTTACAAAAACATTGTTAGTTCCGCGGAACTCTTCTTTTTGAAAAGATTCACCCTGAGTTTTTACTCGGTGAGCATGCGGTAGATCAGGACATGCTCTACATCAAAATCCATAACACAAAAAAGAGAGAGGTATGTTTTTGATTGGCTGGGGTAGGTCCTTACCTGAGTTGAGGGCCCTTCTAGCGAACCTGAACAGAGCGAAGGAATAATGAGATTGTCTTAGATCATTCCACTTGTATCCCTTCCTGTTTTGGACGAATGACAAAGTGTAACTAGTTGGAGGGCACCTGGTCAGGGAGGCATGTTGGGAAGGTGTGAGTTGGAAGGTCACAAAATGACCACGTACCAGAGCTACGCAAGTTGGAAGGTTGGGTATAACCTGAGGAATTGATTTCTAAAGCAAAATACAACTAAGCAATACAACATGATTCTTTAACATAAAAGTACTTTTTACTAACCCTCTATTGAAAATCACTTCTATAATGAGATCCTTTTTGGTCGTAGACTCAATGATAGGTACAAATCATTCATGCATAATGGTGAGTGCAATAGATAGATTGTTGTGATGTTCTGCCATAAATTCAACATTTAATGGATCACAATTTTCATTGTCTTCTTCCCTTGACCTTAACATTGTCCAAGAAATACCTTCGACACCAACTAAATTCACTTCCCCAACAAGATTCTAAAGCTGTGAAAAAATCTAGAGATAGAAAACCAGTATCAGTAGAAGAAACATGGAGAATGTAATCCTATTTTCTTCTTTCCAATTATGTTCTGACATTTTAATCGGAATGATGCAGTTCTTTCAAAAGCAACACTATAAAAGAACATATAGTTGTTTTACACTTATTTGCAAAATAACCCTGAAAAGATGGCCATAATACATGAACTATAGAAAGCTAATAAATATTCATCCAAAGAAGGAATCATGGCTAGCACAAAAAAATATTGTTTTAACTCTTACAATAAAAATGGCATTTAAAGTTCAAAACAACAAAAGCCAACCCACCATCTCCTTATCAACTCTTACTGAAAGAAGATGAATCAATTCCTTGGAGTAAATACTTTGTTACAATAAGGTTTTGTGGCCATGTCTTGTTTCTTTGAGTATTTACCCCTTGAAGACCTTGCAAACAAATATTATAATGTCCCCAATACCCTACCTGATAGGGCCTTTCAAGGCCTTATTTTTTGATCATTCATCCTCAATGTGAGGGCCTTTCAAATCCTTACTAAAACCCCCACTCACCACCAAAATCTTTGGAAAAATGTCCAAAATCCAACAACCATGAGAGAAATGTGGGTCTGTGTGTTCATATCAAAAAAAGATCACAGATGCAATAAATTGCAAGGTCGACGATATCATGACCAATAATTCATGACACTCTATTACAAAGATCACAAACATACAAAATCAAACAAAACTATAATAAAATGTAAGTTGAACATGACTGCAAATCAAAACAAAACAACTTTTAGCATGGTGAAGCATCACTAGAATCTACTCAATAGAAAAATGGAGTTGTGAGTACAACGGACTTGGTGTGATTGCAAAAAATTCTATAAAATTTCAAAGCCTTACTGTAACACCCCCAACGCCCTTCCTGAGACATGAGTTATTCTGAGATTGAGCGCATAGGTGAGGCACAACACAAGCTGAGTCAAGAAGGAGCAACATAGGAAGTCTTGGTGTGACGAATCTACAAGTATAGATAGTTTTGTTGTATGGGGAAGAGTCGTGAGACTCTTCCCATATATGTAATTGAGACAATAGTTCCCTCTCCATAATGTATTATTTATGTTTCACAATATAATAAAATGAAGTCGAGTATTAGGCACTGTTGGTGCTGCCTACACTATATCTATGACTCTTTTGTTTTGCATGTTTTCTGTTGTATGCCATAATGACTAAGTGTTGTGGAATGTTAACAATTGTTTAAGTATACAATTGAGTTGCACAAAGTAAGAGTGTGACTCATATTTAGCCTAGAATAGAGTATGTGTATGCTTTAGGTGAAGAGGCATATTCCGGGTGAAGTATCCTTGGTTAAGCCAAGCTGCCAAGTGAAAACCGTCGCGGTGCCGCATGTCCACGAGATGCCAAGGTTAGAATTGTGCATCCCTCTTGGGGGTGTGATAGATGGTATACAAGCAGTTTCACAAGTATTGTGATGAATAGCATTATGAAGACACATCACACAGTAGGAAAATATTTGCACATTCCGGGAGTGGGTCGACCTAGGGTGGTGTGATTCCTTGGACAGAGGCGGATGAATTCATATGATAGAAGCATGTCGTGAATGAATCAAGGTAGGTCGAGTCAAGTGTCTCCTCGTAACGTGAGGACTACAAGACTTGGTTTGTGTAATGAACCATGATCTACAGGGACTTGAAACAAGGCACCTTGGAACCAAGAGGTGGACCAAGGGGTGCTCCCACACAGTCTGCAGAAGACGAGAATAACATATGTATGTTGTATTTTGATTATGTTTGTCTTTTTCACTTACCACTTAGTACATAAAGAGTGGAAAGGATTAGTTTGTAGCAAGCTACGAAGGATTGGTGCATTGAGTGCCTTGGGTAGAAATCTTGGTATCCAAGACCATCAGTTGTGTTTTGTGGATCTAGTTATCGACGAAAGAACAATGCAAGCTCTGGTTGAATCATGAGCCTTGCATAATTTTTTTAAGAAAGAGGGTGCAAAGGAACTGGGACTTGGAGTTTCTTTGTGTGGAGCTGCAATGAAGAAAGTAAACTCTAAGGAAAGGGAAACAACTGGTGTTTCCTCCTCAGTTCACATTCGACTTGATAAGTGGGAAGGTTAGCATAACTTCATAGTGATTCTTATGGATGCATTTAAAGTAATTATCGGGAAGGAGTTCCTAAGGAGGACACACTCGGTCCTCATGCCATGGATGGACAAGATGGTTATACTTGGTGAACAAAAGTCTTGGGTTGTGTGCACAACCGCAAGGAAGTATATTGTAAAGGTGCAACTTGGTTCTGCACTAAGTATGAAGAGAACAACAAGGTGGAATGGATCACATATTTATGTAGCAGTTGTTGGAGAAGTTCAAGAGGATGGAGTGGGGACACTTGTTCCACCTAAGATCATTGACTTGTTGGGTAAATTTTTGGACAAAATGTCAAAATATGTTTCAAAATTTCTCCCACCAGAACGCATTGTTGGCCACCATATATAGCTAAATCCTAGGCTGCAACCACTGACAAGATATCCTTACGAATTATCTAAACCCGAGTTGGAAGAGTTGAAGCGACAATTGACATACTTGATTAGTGTAGGTTTCATTCATTTGTCCAAGTCACCTTATGGTTCTCTAGTTATCTTCCAGAACAAGAAGGACACTTCAGAGCTAAGGATGTGTTTGGATTATCGAGCATTGAAAAACAAACTGTGAAGAACCGATACCCATTTCCTTTAATTGAAGATTTCTTTGACAATTTGGCCAAGGCCAAAGTCTTTTCAAAGCTTGACCTACGACATGGGTATTATCAAGTGTGGAATGCATATGGAAATGAGGTGAAGAAAACCATGGCGATGAAGTATGGGAGCTATGAATTCCTAGTGATGCCTTTCATGTTGTGCAACACCCCTGCAACCTTTTGTACATTGATGAATGACATTTTACGATTGTTTTTGGACAAGTTAATTGTTGTGTATTTGGATGACATTGTGGTGTACAATGAAAGTATGGAGGATCATAGGAAGTATTTGGCACAGGTATTTGAGGCGTAACACCATAACAAATTGTTCTTGAAGATGTCTAAGTGTTTTTTTGGACAGACCAAGATACCATTCTTGGGGCATTGGATTGGCCAAGGATGCATTCACATGGACCCTGCGAAGGTCAAGGAAATCAAATATTGGGAAGAGACGTGGGAAGTTCATAAAATGAGAGCATTCCTTGGAATAGCCAATTACTATCACAAGTTCATAGAGGGATAATCCAAGATTGTTGCACACCTAACTGAATTGTTGAAAAAGGAGAAAGCATGGAACTAGATAGAGAGGTGCAAGTATTCATTTGGATAGATAACAAATAGAGTTGTCACCACTCCCGTGTTGAAGTTGCAAGACTTTGATCAATCATTTGAAGTGCGTATAGACACATTAAACTTTTCCATTGGAGGAATTTTGACACAGAAGGGACATTTGGTTTTCTTTGATAGTAGAAATCTCCAAGATCACAAATGAAGATACCCCATTCATGAGAAGGAGATGATTATAGTAGTAAAGTTTTTGTAGACTTGGAGACACTACTTGTTGGGAAACACATTTTTCGTGAAGACTGACAACGTTTCCACAAGCTACTTCACAACGCAACTGAAGTTGTCACCTAAGTAGGTAAGGGGTAAATACTTCCTCACGGAGTTTGACATGACCATTGAGTATAGGTAAGGAAGGATAAATGTTGTCGCAGATGCCTTGAGAAAAAAGGAACAACTTGCATTCCTATAGGAGGAGGATGAGTTGCCTACATGAGGGGAAGTTAGATTCATGTCTTGGAAGAGTTTCATGAAAATATGAAGGAAGGTTTAGAGCATGATCACACAAAAAATAACATCATGAAGCATGTGAAGGATGGAAAAACGTGGAAGTTTTGGCCACGCTATGGATTGTTGTACTTTAGGGGATGAATATGTCCCTAAGTCATTTATCCTCGGGAGGGAAATCATGAAGAAATGTCACGACTCACCCTAGGATAACCACCCAGGACAATGGAGGATGTTGGTGTTGTCATAGTGAGGATAATTTTGGGAGAAGATGAAGCAGGATGTGGAGGAGTACGTTCACACTTGCATCATATGTCAACAAGATATGATGGACAATAGAATGAGAGTAGGTATGTTGTAGCCTTTACTGATTCTAGAGAGACCATGAGAAAGTTTCTCGATTGACTTCATCACATATCTTATGATGGTTTTGGGATACAACATGATTTTGGTCATGATGGATTGATTCTCCAAGTATGTTGTCTTCATTTTGATGAAGATACCTTGTAACATAGAAGAATTTGCAAAGTAGTTTTTCAAGAACATAGTGAAGTATTAGGGCCTTCCTTTAAACATTGTGTCAGACATGGGTTGTAATTTCCCCTTCCACTTGATTGAGAAGGAGGATGACTTAGTAGCCTATACAAATCCCATAGGCTATAGTCGGTAAATAAAAGGGAGTCTAGGGGGGTTTATTTAATGTCACTTAGCTAGGAGATGTTATGTTCTAAAGTGAAATTAATTACAAAGGTAATTTGTTAATTACTTAAACATTAAAATTGACTTTTAATGTTTACGTAAAAATTAAAAGGTTAATAAGATTCATGTTTGATTTAGTAAAAAAGGGGAAATATCTAGAAGGCTTGGAAGAAGAATAAAAGGAGGGGTAGCGCTTTACTTTGGTATTATGATTTGATATCCCATTTGGAGTTCTCTTGGAGAGAAGGTTTTAGTTGGGGTTTTGGAAAAAACCTTCCACTATTGGTTTGGTTTTGGTGGTGCAACACACACCCTAGCTAGACAAGAGGGAGATCCATCCAATATTTGCATTTTAGCATCATCTTGTGATTCCATTTCAGATTGAGAGAGATTGTGTATATTGTTGAGTAGGTCAGTCTCACATTTATACAGTTTGTAATTGTTGGTCCTAAAGTTTGCGCCTGACTGCTAAAGGGTAGAGCTAGGCCACCTCAAGTTTGGAATGGTTGGTTTTTTGATAATTTGATTTTGTTGGTCAGCTCAAGGATAGGTTTTCAAAGATGGTACTCTGGTTGGACATGCTACATAATATGAAGCTAAAATATCATTTTCTAATGGTATGTATATTAATGGACAGTTGGGGATATGAAAGACAAACAAAAGAGACAATAGCCAACAATCCAATGAATTGATTTCTATTCTTGCAATTCTTAATTACAATGAATTACAATGAATTACAATGCAATGTAGAGTTTGAACTTATAGTTTTAATTCTTGCACCTGGTGGCTGTCTTTTGCAGCTTCATCAAATTCTTCTTTTGGTTTTACTAGGGCATGCTTCTTTCCTTGATATTTCAATCTTTTCTCTTCATCCATGATGGCTTTGTTGTGATCAGCCAACATTCTTCTTCTTCTGGACGTCATTTCATACCTATGTGTTATTTCTGGACCTCTTTTGTGTTCTTCCTTCATATGATTTTGCACCTCTTATATGTTGGCCTTAACTTCTGGTTTGATGTCCTCTAAATGTTTCTTGGGGTATACCTATGCATATAGGGAGATTCCATCAAAAACCTTCTCAGGATCTAGGCCAAAGTCCCCTGCATCTTGTTGTAAGATTGAATTTGCAGGGCATTATGTTTTGACAGTTTTAAGTCTCACTCCTAAAGCTTCACCTTTGCATAATTCCATTTTTCCTTTATCCCCTATCATATTTTTTAGTGTATGGAAAACCATTTATTCCATATTGGAAAATTTAGTGTTTCCATCATCTTCAATCATAATTGGCTGGGGGTCTTTTAATGATGGCTTAAAAATAGCCTTAGAGTTTAGCCTCAATTGGTTCATAATTCTAGTTTTCATGTTTGGCTTGTTGGGCATCCCAATGCTTTGATTCCCCTTCCTTTTCTTGCCTTTCTTAGCCTCAGGGGATTCCATGAGTAAGGTTTCCATAGGGATAAAATCTGCTCTAAAGATTTCTAGATTGTGTTGTTTTTCTTTCATTTTCCCTCTCATTTTGGGAAACTTACCCTGCTTTTTGGTGGGATTTACCTGTGTATATTCAACATTTTTGGGTGAAAAAGGATTCTCTGGAATATCATGTGTTTTTTTATTTATTCCAGAACACATGTTACCTTTATTTTCCCTTCGTTTTGCAGTGGAGGACCTCAACTACATTCGAGGGGTTTCCTCTTTTATTATGGTCATTGACCTCTCTGCACTTGATGGGGTACCTTTAGTTTTAGGAGGCCTTTTCTTATTTTTTGGTTGTTGCGATATCTTTGATGAGCTACCATATTTGGGAGAAACCTTATCCTTTGTGCCATCCTCATCTCCTTTATCACCAATCTGTGTATCATGCTTCGTTTCTTTCTCTTGTAAACCCACAAATCACATAAAGTAATCCCAAGAAATTTACAATATTTTGATCAAACCCTGATGATATAGGATTCTGTGGGAAGACTCAGAATATCCCTGAACCCTTCTAGCCATTTTAGTGAGTCTTTTAATAAAATAAAAGGACAAATTCATCTCTTTATCACCACTCAAGTGCATGAGAAAACGCATGTGGTAACAATGTATACTCGTGAATCGACCCTCACCTATAATGTATGGATGGAAATCCATGATAAGACACTTCCATTCTTGTTTTATCCATGTGACAGGAATCCCCTAGCTCTAGTATGAGTTCTGGTGCTCTGTCACCAAACATTTGTTACAGAGTTCAAGATTTACCTTGCCATTTTTAAACCACTTTTCCCCGCAGATTGGCAGAGCACTTGATGCCTCAATAAAGTGCTCTGTAACATGAATACAAGTGTCCCCAATCTAGGTTTTAAACCCATCAAATGCCTGTGAAAATTTCATGGCCATACCTATGTGGTATCCCTCGAAGAAACAAATGAAGTCATACCACTCTGCCTTGTCAAATAGATCTCTTTGTTCTAGGATCGCCTCAAACATCTCAAGCCCCTGTGGCTCAAGTCTGTTCAAATTCCATTGGTATCGGGGGGACACCATGTTGCGTTGATCACCTAAGCGATGAACTGATCTTGAACCTTAATGTTTTGAGACTACAAAACATGAGCTGATTGTGGCCTTAATTTGGATGTAATTGCACCTGAAACTATACTTCTTCGCAGCCTCTTGTGATGATGACAACTGTAGGTGAAGTTTTCACGATCCTAACACGACCTTAACACGAGCTATTATTTGTGTTTATATGAGCTATGTTAGAAATTATTTCCAGGAGCTATTAGTTGTGTTTGTTATGTATTTGTAGTATTTTAGATAGAATTTATGTATTTTTGAATCTGGTCTATCAATCTCCTCCTTTTAAATATAATTGGTCTCACCTATGTGAGGGAATTGTGTGATCTTCCATTTGATTGGAGAAAAATAAAGTTTGTGATAGTCACAAATTTTCTCTAGTTTCTTTCAAGTCTTTGTTTTATTGATTTAATGTTACTACCGATAGTAGTTTTTATTTTGTTTATTCTAAAATTCATCCAATTGATAATAGAGTAAGTTCTAGGTGTTTGTTTGTATTATGGGATTTCGAGATGGCTAGTGGAAACGACGAGTTGCAACAAGTATCAAACTTTGATGGAAATAATTATGATGTTTGGATTATCAAGATGAATATATATTTGTTTTTTCTCTCAAATTATGGGAGGTTGCTGAAAGATGGCTTCCCTGATCTTGCAAATCAATTCATGTTCAACACACTCACTCAAATTGAGAAAAATGTTTTGAGAGGGATGCCAAGGCTCTTTACATTATACAAACAGTCCTGGGAGACCCCATTTTCCCAAGGATAATAGTGGCTACAAAATGCATGCAAGCATGGGAGACTTTGAAAAATGCATACTATGGAAACACCAAGGTAAAACTTGTCAAGTTACAATTGTTAAGAAAACATATTGAAAATTTTCAAATTAAAGAATTTGAGTCTATGGATGATTTCTTTACACACACTATGAGCTTGGTTACTCAAATTAAAACTAATGCAAACAATCTTTATGATCAATTAACCAAAGAGAAAGTCTTGAGGATTCTTCCTTCCATATTTGATCCTATTATTGTAGAAATAGAAGAATAATTTAGGATTCAACTTAAATGAATCTTGATGAGTTTATGGGTTCCTTGAAAACACATGAGAAAAGGTTGAACTTGTCCATTGCCGCCTCTTTTAAGAAAGATTTTGGATCTCAAGTTTCACTCATAATTAGAGGTATATCATCCATCAAAAGAGGTGTCACTAAACACAATGGAAGTGGAAGTGGAAGATTCAACAACAACCATGAAGGACGATGCATTGATTTTTTATAATTTCATGGAAGAGAAGGCACAATATCACTTCACTTGGGATATTTTCTCAAATTATGACAAATCCAATGTCCAATGCCACTATTGTAAAAGGTTTGAACATTATGCATATGAATGTAGAAAAAAAAAAACATTGATATCGATAAACAAAATGCAAAATTCATCAAGAGAAATGAAACTAAAAGTGAAAAAAGTCAAAATCATTTGCAATATATATTAATAAAGTAATAAAGATGTGTGGTTTTAATATCCTGGTTTGACTCTCTTGAATACTTTGTATTTAGACATGTTTTTCATGTTTTTCTACATGAGTATGTTGTTATCATGTTTTATTTAGCACCATGAGGTAGATATGCCAAGGTGGATTGAACATTTTGAAATCTTGTAAATATATGTATTTGGTAGAATTAATAATTTATTGACAAGGTTAACTGAGGTAGGAGACCCTAAAGGGGTTATGATACCACAAGAGGGTAAAGGTGAGGGAGTCTAAGAGAATTTTGCATGCCTATAATCCTATGTCATTTTTATACTCATATTTTCATTAACATTCACTCTATTGAGCATAGCCTATAGTCCAAAATTGAAGATAAGAGGAGTGGATAAAACCAACTGCCAGATCTAAGTCATTTCCTATTACATTTTGGGAAATTGTCCCCCACAAAAATAAGTTGGCTTAAGACTCTTGTTGCCATTTTCCACTCATGAAAAGAAACAAAAAATTTGAATGAAAGGGAGAGGGGGATGTTTGGAGAGAAAAAGAAGAGTGGAAAAGGGATTTCTTGTTGAGAAAAGAATCCAACCATAGTATGTGATGGAATAGTCATGAAAGAAAGCCAATGGATACATGAGAAGAGGTAAGGAGCAAGTTAAACTATGTTGGAGTTAATGAACATCAACCTAGACCTTTCTATGAAAACACTGAAAAGAACTCGAGGAAGGGTGCTTCTTAGGGACTCTTGAGCATATATGGAAAGATCTCCTTGTGTTGTGTTGGGAAAGTATTGAGGGTGACAAGAGCTTCTTTGTTTTCAAAAATTCAATACTGAAACATTGTTTAGAAATCTTCTTTTTCTAGGTTTGAGATACTATCCTGAGTCTTCAACATTGCCTCTTCGCCCTGGTGGTATCATAGACTGGCTAGGGGGCAGCCTATTGTAGAAAACCAAATGAAATAGACCTTATGGTTGGGTGAAAATTTGATTTTCCTCGGTCAATTTCCCTGACTTCAGGCTTCACTACAGATAAGTTCTTCATTTTTCTCATTAATTGACTTTTTTCATTTTGTTGGTGTTTTACCATTAGAATGTTGAAGATGGTTTTCTATAGGTAGTATTTATGTTCTACATGTCAATTTATTATTGTAGAATGTTTTTGTGATCTATTATAGTATGCCTTCTATGTCTACCAAACTATTTATGCAGGTTTCATATGCGATGTGCTAAAACTCATTCTAGATAACCTTCGAAGTGAGTTTGGTTGGGGTCTTATCTGACAAGAGGTAGTGTTGCACTGAAATATTGTTGGAGTGGTCATGCAGTATTGCTCTGAGTGTTTCATGTGTTTTGATTGAGTGTTTTCCAAGGCATGATCTTTGATAGAAAAAAATAGAATAGTTTGTGTTACCCCAAATATAGGGGTAACTAAGGCTATTATGTCTCGAGTTCCACAGGTTGCATACATGGAGTGTTGAGAGCCGAATGGGCATAGCATAGCCCTGAAGGGCCCTTCTTTTTCATTGATGCATTCTAAACATCAGTAGCAACTGCAACATCCACCACACTAGCCTCACCCCAGAGGACACCATGTATTGCTCCATGAAGTAATGAGTCTGGTATCAAGGTAAGTGTCACTCTAATATTTAAAGGATTTGAACATGTTGAAAATAATTTTTCTTGATTACAGAATGTTTGCTTGGAATTTATACTCTTTTCCTTATTTAACCTTGGTGGGTGTCATTTTTTCCTAGTAATTTGGTCACCCTTAGGAATAGGGTACTACTGGGGTGTTCCTTGAAGAGTCATCGTCCATTCTCGATCATACTTATCACCTTCCATACTTCTTTCCCTCTGTCTCCTTATCTTTTGGGATTTTTGGGTGTACTAACCCAAGAGGGGATTGTACCTCATTTCATGAGAAGAAGGGGCTAAAGGTCCAGAGGGGAAAGTAGCTGGAAAATGATAAAAGGAAAATCATGAACCTTCCAGATGCTCGCCCAAGGGGTCTTGAGAAAAAATGAAGAGTTATCTCTTAAAAGCATAAGACCTACAAAAGAAAAATCTCACAATGGGTATCGAGATATACTTTACCCCTATGGACCTTTGTGTATCTCTCCCTTCAAGTGACTTTGGGTACTTCCTCCCAAGATCTGTGTTACCCATTTGGAGTACCCAATTGTTCTGGAATTTAATTAATTAATGAGAATAAATGGGCTTGGAAAAATGTTGCATCGCGGATGAAGGTAAACACACCCTCTACAAAGGTGCCCATAAATGAGACACTACGATCCCTTGTATGTCATGAAACCCATGCCCAAAAGTATTACCCACTCTACCTCACACTCATACATGACTTTATGGGTTTCTCGTAGGAAAAACCTTTGACTTGAAGACTGACTAGCCCAATAGGATTCCTTGACACCCCTCGCACACCTAAATTTGACAAATTGTATAACGTCTTTGAGCATTTGTTTGGTTTGAAAAGGGGGGTTTGATGCACATGTTTGGATGGTTTGATTATTATATGTGGCTTACTTGGCATGGTCTTGTGACTCATGGACCCTTGGAGGGCGTAACTGTTTGTCTTTACGAGACCTTGCTCTGTGGACATATATTCATGAGGAGATGATTAGTTTGGACCTTCATGAGGTATTGAAGCCCAATAATGGATGCAAAGGCCCCATTCACGGGGCAAGATCGTGATGACTAGTTGCACAGTGAAATAAGAGGTTGTTTCCCTTGGAGGCATGACCTTAGGATGGCTTTCCACCTCCTCCCACTTGGATGTTGGCTTTTGGAGGCCTAGAGGACACTTCCTAGCCTATGGCGTCACCTAGGGATGGGGTTTGAATTCATGGAGGAGGTTCTTGAAGATGATTTTCACACATGTGTACATGGGTCAAGGCCTTTGGAGTCTTAGCGCCATGCTTCTCCATCTCAATGTCTCCTTGAGGAGGCCTAACATCACCCTAGGAGGGATGAAATCACCGTCTTTAGGGTCAGCTTTTAAAGAATTGATTTTATTTTTTATTTTAATGAGCAAATTGACATGTAGGCTTAGTTTTGTGAAGAGAAACAACTGTATGGTAAAATAAGCCAAGATTTTCCATATGAATATGGCTGGCATTTTCATTTTTCAACATAACTCTCCCATTGAAGAGAGAGGACTGAATTTTTCTCCCTATAAGGGTTATTGGCTCAAATTACTAAGGTGCACTTGCTTGAAGACTTGTTTGGATGCATATTGGATCATTTCTTGGTGAAATTTTGGAAAATCTAGGGTTTTGTGCTTGATTATTCTTGGTGAAGTAAGTAAATCTAAAATTTTCATTTCTTGTTAAATGTTTATGGTATGTTTACTTATTCACATTGAAGATTGTGAAATTGCTTGCTTGAAATCCTAGGAGTAAGAAACATAAGGTGCTTCTTTCTTTCTCTTTATTTTGCTAAGTTTTTCTTAAGAAGATCTTGTCTAGACAAACTTCTACAGCCCTAAAGTGCTATCACTTTAGAAGCTTTGTCTAGTTATTTTTGCATAGAATATATTTCAAGAGTCTAAGAAGAGGAGAAATTACTAGGGCCTAGAAGTGCCTACACCCTAGTTGAATTTTTTCTCTAAGGCTTGGCACTTGAGGACTTAAGGTGTTGTTCCTCAAGCTTCCACATTTTAATCTCTTAGACACATATAATCATTGTTATCTCTCCAAGTTATTATGCTGATAAAATTGACTCCATAATCCCTAAAAGGCACTAGTTATCACTTCTATATTGTTGAAGGATAGATCGAACACTCAAACACCATTCTCTTAATTTTTAACTAACTATATCTAACCCTAATTCAACCTAGATTACTAATCTAATTGTTGTTGTTGCAAAACATTGATAAAACCAAACTAATTGCAACAATTTTTGGCATACACTAAACTAACCCGTAGCTAACTTACTCTGAACTTGCTTGTGAGAATTGTTATTAAAGAACCTACTTGATATATGCTCAATTTTCACTGTCTTTTCTAGCAATTCTCAGCTCTAATTCTTGTGGTTGTTACAATTTACTTTTGCTTGTTATAAATGGTCATCTAACTATAATTTTGCTTCATCCATCATATAATTTCATTGTCTATCATCTTTGGAGGCTTTACTATCATTTTTGTACATGAAATTTCCATATATATGCTATGTTGTTCTTGTTTCGGGAAGGTACACAAATTACACTTCTTTGTTGACTTTGGTGACCAATGAGAAGGGGGTATTTCTTAAACACAATCTTAGTATACCCACCCCTTTAGGCCACCAGGGACACCTCCCTTGGGGTAGACTTACTTATACTCCTAAAAGTGGGAATTTCCTATTGAGGTGACAGTGATAGGATATCTTGTTTGTTACACCAATCTCCTTTACTTGTCTTAGGCTTTGGACAAGTACAGATTGTGCGATAACAATTTGAAATAGAGAGGAAGCAACACTAAGGCATTTGAAAATTGTATAAAGAATAGGAAATCATGTAGGTTTGAAATTTGGATGGTATATTTAATAGATCCTCAATAACTCTACCCAGGTTTCATGTGGGTTTCCATTCTGGGTGAGATATCTTTCCCCACGACCTCATGGATACTATCTCAAATTTAACATTTATGGTCATTTTCAAGCAACAAGACGAATCATTTAATGGATTCAGATGGTTCTGTGCACTCCCTTCCAATTCATGAATCGACTAAATGGTTTGTCTTTGGTCTCCATGATCCCAATTATCCTATGTTGTCTACTTATTAGCTAAAAAAAAATTGTTCGAATAGTCTGTATCTGATATTGAAAGTTTAGTTCGAGCAATCAAGCCAAAGGTTGTAGTGGCGCACATAGGATCTCTTATATTTTACCTTCACCTATTTTTATGTTGGTCAATGGATTTGAAACTCTGTTATTAAATTAATCATGCCTGTGTGAAGACTGGTTTGTAAAAGATGCGCTCATCCTAGTGGAGGACCCAAAAAAATTGTAATACATGATTCCTAGAGATCTCATGTAAGGATAGTGAACAAGTAGTATGGGTTCACTCTTTTGGCTATGTATGTCCATGAATGATCTAAGGAAACACGACCATCAAAACCATCAAAATCTTCATAAGCATGAGAAAATTCTCGGTTGGATAGCAGCCTCAGGAGCTCCACTTTGAAATTGTTGATACGTAGATGGAAAGGTGTTGAAAGCACCAAAAGGGAACAACCCAATGGAATTTTCGTGGCACCCAAGGAAAAGCAACAGGTAGTAGTTTCTCATTAATCTGCCATTTTTATTCTTGTTCTTGAAAACCTCATAACATTCTAATCCACCCATTTCCTCATCTATGATTGCATTGAGTTTCGAGCTGATGACCTTGATTGATCTAGTAAGTGTGGATGGATAACCATCCATGGAGTTACATGTAAAGCACAAAATATAGATTCTTGATCTATACTCATACTACACGAGTGAAGAAGTTGAATTATCCAACCCAGGGCCTTAATTCAGTTTTGACATATAGGTTTCCTACCACTTTCCTTTCAGAACTAGGTCACTCTCCCATTAATTCACAATTTTGAAATATATATATGGTTATCAGTGTAACTGCTGTTTTTCCTTTGTAACTAGTTACACTACAAGAGGCCTTTCCTTTTTATGATGATAGATTATTACTACTTTTGAATCCCATGGCATTTCGGTGCGCCTTATTATTTTAGGCTTTTATCAACACCTAAAATTCAATCTATCAAGGGTTTTGATGTAGATGGGATATAGAGTAGATTAATAAATACATAAAATTATTAAAATTATCTCCATATATGTTATGAGGAATTGCATTGATCAAGGTAATTGGAAATGGTTTATCTAACTATCTTGGATTTAGTCCACATCCGAAGGAAAATGGGGAAAATAGAGAATCAAAATTAAATCAAATTTTAGTCATGTTTTGATTATTTAATGGATGGGGTATATGACACTGGTACTTAGATGGTGGTTGTAACAACCATATGAGTAGAAAGAAAGTAATGTTTTCTAGTATTCATAAATTGTTAAACTTTGAGGTGAGAATGGGAAATAACAACAAAGTATTAATCATAAGTAAAGTAGCTATCAAGTCATTTGCATTAAGCAAGGTGACAAGAAACAAATCCCTATGTCCTTGGTTTAAAATTCAAACTCATTAGTGTGGACGATTACTTGAAAAAGGATATAGGGTTAAGTTTGAGAATAAAGAATGCATTATTTTTTTATAAAAATAATAGTAATAGTCAAATTGTAGCAGACAAAATGACAAAATTAAGGATGTTTCCTTTAATCATGAAAACTGAATTTTCAGCTACATTCAACATTGACACAATAGACCAATCCAGTTTGTGGAATCTAAAATATGGTCACTTGAACTTCAATGTGTTGAATTTTTTGTATAATAAGCAAATGGTAAGATGATTTCCTTTGATTGAACAACCTAATAAAATTTGTGAGTGTTGCATTTTGAGAAAACGACATAGAAAATGTTTTCCCTCTGGTAAATTGTAGAGAACAAGAGCTCCACTTGAGTTGATTCAATGAAATATCTATGGTCCTATGAAAATCCCCTCTTTTGGCAAACATCAATACTTTATAACATCCATAGATGATTTTTGTAGAAAAACATGGGTCTATTTCTTAAAGAATAACTCTAAGTCCTTTGAGATCTTCAAGTAATTCAAGGTTCTAGTTGAAAAACATAGTGGATACATCATAAAGGTCTTGAGCATTAACAAAGGGGATATATCAAATGGGTTTTTAAACTTTTGCAAAGAACATGAAATTAAGAAACAATTTACTACAAGGTATAAACCACATAAGAATGGTGTGGTAGAAAGGAAAAATAGAACCATTGAGGAAATGGCTAGGATCATGATAAAGGATAAGGGGTCGACCAATGAATTATGGGTTGAAGCAATAGAAATGAGAGTTTATCTGTTGAATAGATGCACCACAATAAGTGTTCATAACATGATTCCCAAGGAGGCATGGAGTAAGAAAAATCCCAGTGTTGAACACTTTGGTTGTGTTTCATATGGACATATACCCAAGGAAAGAAGGGAGAAATGAGATGATAGAAGAGAAAAATGCATCTTTATTGGATATAGTGAGTAGTGAAAGGCATAAAACTATACAATCCTAACACAATCGAGTTAATAATAAACACAGATTTAATTGAAGATGAAGCATGGGATAATCAACAAGGAACAACATAAGGTGTCACCACAACAATACCTTCTTGGAATTTTCAAATGGTACACAATATATCACCACAACAATATCTCAAATCATTGGCATTCAATATGGAGCACAAGATGTCTCCCAAGCGACACCTCCAATGACAGGATCCAAAGTCATTGCCTATGCAATACTTCCATCTAGTACTTCCAACAAAAGAGGAAGAAACTAGATATCTTCAAGGAAAACAAAAATCTTGAAGGAGATATATGAATCATCCAAGTATGAAGATGATGATAATGAATTGGTGAATTTTGCTATATTTTTTAAATTTGACCCTTTTTATTTTGATGATGCTATAAGATAAAGAAAACATGGTGTGATGTCATGTATGAAGAAATGCAAACAATTGAGACAAATGCGACATGGGAGTTAATAAACCTTCTAACGTTAAAATAAGTTATTGGCGTGAAAGACACAAAGCAAGGCTTGTGGTCAAAGGGCATAAACAACTACACGAAAGTGATTATAATGAAACTTTAGTTCTTGTATCAAGGATAGAATTAAGAACACAAAGCAAGGCTTGTGGTCAAAGGGCATAAACAACTACACGAAAGTGATTATAATGAAACTTTAGTTCTTGTATCAAGGATAGAAATAAGAAGAGTTGGCTCAGAAACAACTACTTAACATAAATGGAAAATGCATCAGATGGATGTAAAATCATATTTTCTCAATGGTGTGTTAAAGGAAGAAGTATTTATTGAACAAACACTTGCTTTTAAAATTTCAAGAATATAAGTGAAAAAATCTTTGTGTGGGTGCAAGCAAGTGTCAAGAGCTTGGTATATCTATATTGACTCATACTTGTTAAGCAATGATTTTAGTAAAGGAAAAGGTGACCCAACACTCTACATCAAAGTCAATAATCAAGATGAAATGCTAGTTGTTTTCTAATATGTAGATGATCTATTTTTTACTGGAAATAACAATTTTTCCATAGAAGAGTTCAAAACAACAATGAAGAAATAATTTGAAATGACAAATATGGATTTATTGGATACTTTAATAGTATTTATGTTAAACAAACAAATGAATTTTTTTTCATATATCAAACCAAGTATGCTAGAGATATTTTGAAGAAATTTAGGACATTGAATTAGAAGGCCAACACCACCACCAAACACAACAAGTCTAAAGCTAAGAAAAGATGATTGCAGTAACAATGTGGATCCAACATTATATAAAAGTATGCTCGGAAGTTTTATGTATTTAATAGCAACAAAACCTGATATCATATATGCAATCCGTCTAATCTCTAGGTTCATGTAGACTCTAAAGGAAACTTATTGGCAAGCATGAAATATAAGTTTACAATATGTCAATGGCACCAAAAGCCATGGAATCTAGCATTCTACATCAAATTGATTGGTTAAATGGGCGCTAACTTTGTACGTAGCATTGATGATAGAAATAGTGCATTTGGATATATGGTCCATTGTGGTTCAAGAGCTATTTCACGGGCTTCAAGAAAACAACCCATTTTGTCACTCTTCACAATAGAAGTTGAATATGTGGCAGCAAATGCAACAATTGTATGGTCAAGGAGAATACCATTAGATTTGAATTAGGAGCAACTAAAAACAACAATGATTTTTTGTAATAATATATTCTTTATAGCTCTATCAAAAAAATTTATTCTTTCATAACCACAACAAAGATATATCCATAAGATACATTTCATAAGAGAATTGGATGATATTGGAGAATGATAAATATCAACACCATTACGGAAAAACATATTAATTCCACTAACTCAAAAGTAAGCATCAAGCTTAGTGGATCATTTTAATGTCATATTCCAAATTTAATGTTCAATGGTTCCCACTAAGAAAACTTACACGTTGCTCGATTGATGGCTAACATTGGCATACTATAAATGGCACATGGTATTGGAGTGGTTTTTGGTAAGTTTAAATGGCACATGGTATTGTTCTTCCGCTTAAAGCAAGAAGAAGAATAAGCTGCTCTCTGACTATCGTGTCGAAGGATGTTATGCCAAGCATTCCTTCACCCTTCTCAACCGCTTTAATGAAGTCGTTGCAGAGGTCTGAATGTTCCCGAATGTCTTGTTTACCTTGTATGTGTATATTGAGAGTAATTTATTTGATTGTATTCATGCCAAGTTTTGAAAATATTTGGGATTTTGCCGGTGAAGCCAAAGCAGGTGAGATCAAATATAAGGCTGGGAGGAGATGTGTTCAATCTGAAAGTACAACTAATCTTTGATTATCATTCTCGATCAGATCATGTCGCTGGACTGAGCACCCATCGATTCCAATGGGTACCAGAATGAAATAGAGAGAAGGGGATACATTTTAGGTTTTTAGGTCTTGCTATTGGAATTGCCAAATTCCGCTGAAGATGGAGAATCCTACTGTCTTGGACTACGCGAAAATAATCAAATATCAAAACAGATTGTAATACCATGTTTATGGTTGTGAGATTATCCTTTTTGCATATATTTCTCCAACTAAAAGTGGATTTCACAAACTACTTTCCACCTGCGATGAGGATCGTTAACCCGCTCCACACATACTGTATCTCATATGAACCCATTAGACATAAGGCATAACCCTAAAATTCCTAATTCTACTCCTCCAATGACGGAAGGAATTTTGGGATCTTCAAGTAATTCAAGGCTCTAGTTGAAAAACATAGTGGATACATCATAAAAGGTCTTGAGCATGAGGATATATCAAATGAGTTTTTAAACTTTTTCAAAGAACATGAAATAAAAAAGCAATTTATTACAAGGTATAAACCAGATAAGAATAGTGTTAGAAAGGAAAGATGGAACCATTTAAGAAATGGCTAAGAGCATGTTAAAGGCTAAGGGATTGACCAATGAATTATAGGTTGAAGAAATAACAATGAGAGCTTATTTGTTGAATAGATACACCGCAAGAAGTGTTCATAACATGATTCTCAAGGAGGCACGGAGTAAGAAAAATCTCAATGTTGAACACTTTGGTTGTGTTGCATATGAACATATACCCAAGGAAAGAAGAAAAGAATGGGATGATAGAAGAGAAAAATGCATCTTTATTGGATATAGTGAGTAGTGAAAGGCATTAAACTATACAATACTAATAATGGGTTGCATGTGGACATATACCCAAGGAAAGAAGAAAGGAATGAGATGATAGAAGATAAAAATGCATCTTTATTGGATATAGTGATAGTGAAAGGCATAAAACTATACAATCCAAACACAATGGATTTAATAATTAACAGAGATTAATTGAAGATGAAGCATGGGAAGATCAACAAGGAACAACATAAGGTGTCACCACAACAATACCTTATATGAAATTTCCAAATGGTACACAAGATATCACCACAACAATACCTCAATGAATTGGCATTCAACATTGAGCACAAGATGTCTCCAAGTGACACCTACATTGACAAGATCCCAAGTTCTTTCCTAGGCCATACTTCCATATGGTACTTCCATCAAAAGAGGAAGAAACAAGCTATCTTCAAGGAAAACAAGAAGCTTGAAGGAGATATATGAATCCTCTAGGTATGAAGAAGATGATAATTAATTGGTGAATTTTGCTATATTTTTTAAAATTTGACAGTATTTATTTTGATGATGATATAAGAAAAAGAAAATGTTGTGATTCCATGGATGAATAAATGCAAGCAATTTAGACAAATGAGACATGGGAGTTAGTAAACCTTCTAACAGGAAAATAAGTTATTAGTGTGAAGTGGGTTTATAAAACCAAAAACATTGTAGAAGGTAGAATTGAAAGACACAAAGCAAGGCTTATGGTCAAAGGGCATAAACAACTCTGTGGAAGAGATTATAATGAAACTTTTGTCCCTGTATCAAGGATATAAATAAGAAGATTTGGCTTGGAAACAACTACTTAACATAAATGGAAAGTGCATTAGATCGATGTAAAATCAGATTTTCTCAATGGGGTGTTAAAGGAAAAAGTATTTGTTGAACAACCACTTTCTTTTGAGATTTCAAGACTTGAGAATAAGGTATATAAGTTGAAAAAATATTTGTATGGGCACAAGCAAGTGCTGCTTGGTATAGCCATATTGACTCATACTTGTTAAGCAATGATTTTGGTAAAAGCAAAAGTGAGCCAACACTCTACATCCAAGTCAACAATCAAGGTGAAATGTTATTTGTTTGCTTATATGTAGATGATTTATTTTTTACTAGAAGTAACAATTTGTCCATAGAAGACTTCGAAACAACAATGAAGAAAAAATTTGAAATGATAAATATGGATTTATTGGCTACTTTTTTAGTATTATGAAAGTATTTTCATATATCAAGATAAATATACAAGAGATATTTTGAAGAAATTTAGGACATTGAATTAGCACACAACACTACCAAAAGAAAGAAACAAGTCTAAAGCTAAGCAAATATGATTTCACTAGCAATGTGGATCCAACATTATAAAAGTATGCTTGGAATTTTTATGTATTTAATAGCAACTCTAAAGGAAACGCATTGGCAATCATGAAAGATAATTTTACAATATGTCAATGACACCAAAATCCATGGAATCTAGTATTCTACATCAAATAATCTTAGGATGATTGGTTACATGGGCAGTGACTTTGCATCTAACATTGATGATAAGAATAGTATATCTGGACATATGTTCCATCTTGGTTCAAGAGCTATTTCATGGGCTTCAAAGAAACAACCCATTTTGTCACTCTTCACAACATAAGTTGAGTATGAGGCAACAAATTCAACAACTTGTCAAGTTGTATGGTCAAGGAGGGTACCATTAAATTTGAATTAGGAGCAATTAAAAAGAACAACAATCTTATGTAATAATATATCCTTTATAGATCTATCAAAGAATCTAGTCTTTCATAATCAAAACATTTCATAAATTTGAAATTTTGTAGATCAGAAGAGAAACTCACAAAGATATGCACAAAAGCATTGTTGAAAAATAATTATGAGCAATTGAGAGAAGACCAGGGACTCATTAGCCTCAACAATACTCTGAGTTATACCTAAGTTATCACTTCAATCTAGGGATCCTCAAGTTGCATTACAATGATACCTCATGGAGTCATTATTGATTTAGGGAAGTCAAGCTTAAGGGAGAGTGTTGGAATTATAAGCTTGACACCTAATAATTTATATTTCTAAAATGTATTCACTGTATTAGCATTATTTTAATGAAGTATTAGTTGTGTATTAACTGCCTGTATTTCTAGATCTAGTCTACGAATCTCCTTTTTCTAAATAAAACAATAACATGCATTGATTTAAGTGATCATACAACAAAAAATAAGATGCGTTGATTTCAAAAATGATTTAAAGCAATCAAGTAGTTGCATTGATTTCAACAATGATATAATACAAAACAATATGGTGCAATAATTTTAGCAATGATACAATAAAACATGATTTAGTGCATTAATTGAATAAACGATACTAAGCAAATTGATCTACACCAAGATAATGCAAATTATCAAATGAAAAAAATTTAACAATAACATAATGCAAACCAATTTCAAAATATATAATGATGTTGAGAAAGAGATTCTCTATTAGTATTCACACATTAAGACTATTATAATATTAA
>ML783935.1:154991-166576 GCA_009831015.1 Picea engelmannii | reverse complement strand
AATATTGGAAAACAAAAGAGACATGGTATGACCATAAGTGCATGCATTATACCAAGTTAAATGTTTAAGTTCTCTTCCCACGGATGGGCTAACATCTGGAGCACACACGTCAAATGGTGCACTGGCAACGAGGACAGTTAAAGGCCCTCACCGCCACCCTCCTCCTCCGTATAGTTGAGATTCCTAGCATTCATTTCAGCCAGGGCTCAGTGTGCAAGGATGGAATGGTAGTCTTAATGGCGGCTAGAGTTTGGCCCCTTGGTATAGGTACGAAGAAACAAAGTTTCATTAACCGGGCATTCATGACTATCCAGACCATCACTTCCTCCATCATCATGTTGATTTCGCTTCGTCATGGTTTTTATCTCCAACATTTGGCTCTAGTTTTCCATCCTCTCTTAGTTGTTATGCTATGAGCATGTAGAGCCTTCATAACTCTCCTTCTGGTAATCTTCCGCACCTTTGGCCACCCCACTGTCATCNCTTTGCCTGGCCATGCCTCGCAAGAGAGGCAAGTACCGGTGTGGGCCAACCTACTATAGTCAAGTCGGAATGCATAAGCACTCGAGACCTCTCTCTCTCTCTCCCCTTCCAGGCTACAATTCAGGTCACTCTCTCCACTCCGGCTAGAATTGGTGTGAGGATGCACATACGGAGCTTCATCCGTCTAATTCAGAGAATTTCTATGGAGGTTTCCCAGTGGAAGAGGAGATTCCTCCTAATTGGAAGGAAATTCCGCCTGATTTTCATAAGACCACCATGGAGCAGGGACCGTCCACAGGTACCAACACCCCTCTAAATTTTCCTGAGCTAGCCATGACAAGATGTATAGTTGAAGAGGAAATACCTCCTCATATGGAGGATTACTGTAAGAATTTCGTTAATTCCAACGATGAGGACCCCAGAATAAATTCGGACGATTGTTAGAACGAAGAAGACACCCATCGACAAAATTAGACAAAAGAGCATGTTCACCCGACTCCCATCTCCTCAAGACTCACAAAAGACCACCTGGTCTTGATTTTCGAGATGCAAAAGGAATTGGTCGAGAAACTACACAACCAACATATCCTCAGTAAGTGCTTGAACATCCTATTCGACTCCTTGTCAAGGGAGCCTGTGAAAAGTTGTTGCTTGACCTACTGTCAACCAAACTCCTTCAAAATCCGCTAGGAAGGACGCCCGGGTTTGCCTCATGTCTGGTCTCCTTACTATTTTTTTCTCTGGTTTTAGTTATAAGTTTTTTGTGATAATCAAACTTTGGTTCATTAGATGGTCATGGGACTTAGTCGACTGCCTATTCTGGTTTCCACACATGTGGCAGAACAAGTGGCAAGTCCCCATGTTTTTTAAGACATGTGTCATATTTTGGTCTTTGAACAATACTATCCACTTGTTATGGTTTCCACTTATGTGGCAGAACAGGTGGCAAGTTTTGGTGTATCATCATACATGTGTATCTTTTGTTAGCTCAAGGTAATACCATCTTTTTGTTTACCAAAAATAAATAAAAATTGTTTAAGTGCTCTTCAAAATCTATTTCGTGTTTCATATGGTTGATATGGAAATATGGAAAAGCTAGCATGTGTGAGTAAAGAAAAGCTGAAAAAGAGATGAGATTGGTGACTATGTAATTAATATATTATTTATTATATGCATTATATTACTTTTTTATTATTCACCATCTTTATCATTAAACATCATTATGCAACCTTACATGACAGGAACCAACTTAGATCCATTAACCTAGATCCATTTTAACTCTGAATATATCAAACACCCAAAGAGATCAAATCTTTCAAAATGCAAACCTTTCATCAAATTTTGTACTCTATAAAAGATTTACATATTAAAAGCTTTAATCCCTCTAGATGGAAAATTAAGATAGATTTAGATTGGTTAAAAACCAAATAAACAAACTTAGAACTAAATCTAAGCAAGTTTATGATTAACTCTACCAATTTACATTTAATGTAGTCATAGTCTTCTTATATGGAATTTATATATATATATATATATATATATATATATATATATATATATATATATATATATATATATATATAGTGGTTATAAATAATAATAGTAATAATAATATAATTCCAATTTATACATGATAATCTTTATTGTGGAAATCGATACAAGCGTCTCAATCTTTGTGAAATAAAGTTTTACATTTAATGTAGTCATAGTATTCTTATATGGAATTTAATTATATATAAATATATATATATATATAACATTTAATGGTTATTTTTTTCTTAACAGAAATTGGTAAAGTATATATTGGATGTGTGGAAGAATCCACAGATTTTACAACAAAATGGTCCATATAGACCTTCGAGTGATGCCACTTAGAGAGATTATCTTACAAAAGTGGGGAGCATTTTTGGAACAGATTTGTTTGATACATCCCCCTTACTTAACAAAATTTTTGAAAGTAGAGTTCCCCAGATAGCTCCGATAGTAGATTCCGTTGATACAGATTGTAAGACAAAACATTAAAATTCTATATCTTAGATACCCTTTTCCATTTTGACGTGCTATAAATCCAGCATATTTTCTGGGTGCGATTCGTTCAGGTCGGGGATTTGGTTGATTGAGTTCGACTGCACATTCTTTGAATTTTCCTGTTGTTGTCCCGAGTTGCTTGGAGGTGGTTTTGTGCCTTCT
Organism: Picea engelmannii; assembly: GCA_009831015.1. NCBI lineage: Eukaryota > Viridiplantae > Streptophyta > Pinopsida > Pinales > Pinaceae > Picea > Picea engelmannii. The sequence continues at coordinate 163,903 of ML783935.1, read as the reverse complement.
GGCTACTCTAACCTTCTCTGCATTATCTCCATCTTTATGCGGTGATCCTCTATCTGTCTTTGCTGAGTGTAGCTCTCATACTAGAGCTTTTCAATCATGTGTCTGTGCTAGGATAGTGTTTCAAGTCAAAGGCTTTGTTGGCTTCAATTGCTCCAAGTTGCACTTTGATTCTGCTGCACCTAACACACTCCTCTTCCCATGAATCCTTGGTCCAGTTTCCCAAGACCATAGGAGCTCCTTTACCTTTCTGCATTGCTTTGTCTACTGAAGATATTTTTGTCCTGACAATTTCATGAATTTTCTGTAGGAGACAAATTGGAGCCCATAGACTAGACAGAAGGGCGCTAGCCTTGAATAGAAGAATAAGCGGGGAGGAGGTCAACAATCCAGATGGGGGGTAGGCTGTGTAAATTGGGAGTGCTTCAAACCTTGGAAATTATCGAGAATTCTAAGGAAAATGGTCCTATAGCCACAGGTTGTAAAGTTAGGTGCAAAAAATCGACGAGGTATCGAGAGAGATTAGGTTGGCAATCTAGGCGAGGCGAGGAGAGAGGAGAGACACAGGTCCGTGGGAGCTGAGTAGGAGAGCTGAGGTTGATAATTCATAGGAAGATGAGGACTGGGGCACCAAGAGTAGCAGAGAGAGAGCAATAGAAACATGAGATGGGTCAAGTCGGAGAGGATAAATAGGGCCTGGGCTCCCGATAGAAAGAAAGGAGAAGATGGATTTACTCAAATAACCAAATTTCTCGAAAAATTCAAGCTCAGGGATGATGCCATGATTTCCCAAGGGTCCATTAATGGAGAGAGATTGCTAACCTGCTTGTGCGAAGGTAATTCCCTACAAACTGTTCCTTGTCGTTGACGTGCTCCACCCTTGGGATGTTGACGACACACTTCTCCCTCTGAGGTGGACGAGTTCTCACCTTCACATGTCTCTCTCTCCCTCTTTTTCCTCTTGGAACTTGAGGGTCGCGGGCCCCTCTCCTATTGGTGTGTCCTTTGTTTCTGCTTAAGGCCTCCATGATGCACCTTCTTGTATTTCCCCCCACCACTTCATAATGATACTTGGTCATTAGTATAGGGGGGTTGAAGTTATCACTCCATCTACACTTAGGGAACCAAGCATTTTCCCAATGGCTTCATTCGCCATTTTGTCTGCTTCAATGTTGTTTTCTCTCATTATGTGATAAAAGGTTATCTTAATGTCCTGGAAATCCACCCTTATTATATCTGTGACTTGCTTTAGTCTTAGATCTTGAGGGTTGGATCTGTAAACCATCATTCTTATTATACTTTTGAAGTCTCCAAGAACGTTCAGCTCTCGGATTTTCTGAGTCTGGGCAAGTTGTATGCCTTTTAGAAGAGCGCAGGCCACGACTTTATTGTTAGTATCCATCCCAAGATTCCAATGATAGCTTAGGGATATTTTTCCTCCAGGTTCGAAGAGAAGCCCCCCCCCTGGCGCTAGCCTCCCCTGGGTTTCCCTTTGAAGCTCCATCAAAACAAAGAGTATGGATTTGTTGCTTTTGGATCCAGAGTTCTATGTTGTGGATACTATGAAGCTGCCAGCACGGTCTGTGCGTTGCGGGTGGGTTCTTAAATGACTTAAGATTAAAACTTGCCTTCCAATATTTTTCCCGGTCATTCCAATTGATTGGATCTTCAACATTTAGAGGTTTTGAGTTCATACTTTCTGAGAAAAGTAGCTTGGTCTAAGCGGCTACAGTTTTTTTTTGGGGGGGAAATAGTTCCCTATTTTTTTTTTTTGTTTCTATCCAGCCATATCTACCAACAGACAAACTTGGGTACCACCCTCCAAATGCGTTTCATGACTGGTTTTTCCTTGAAGGATCCCTGATAGTACTTGTCCCAATTTCCCAAGATGGGATTGGGAGTTGAGGGCCATCTTTTCTTTTTGGATAGATATTCGTAGGCTATTTTCCAAACATTTTGTGAGAAGGGGCAATTCCATAAGATATGGTGGATATTATCTCGACTATTTTGACAAAGAGGGCAGTTGAAGGGGCCATGAAATCCTCTTTTCATAAGTTTCTCTCCTGTGAGAATTTTCCCATGGACTAGGATCCAAATGAATAATTTAACTTTGGGGAGGGAATCGTGGCTCCATACATTTTTCCATTTTGCTGATATATGATGCTCTCTCATGTTGGAGAGGATCATGTTATATCCCTCTTTTACCGAGTATCCATTTATACCCCATCCCCGACTGTCTGAAGTGGTTTTAAGGATGGGGGAAACCCCTTTTCAGGAGGGAAGTCAGACAGTGCACCTGGTTGGTTAGGTACTCTCCCCAGGTCCCAATCCTTCCAACTGTCATTCTCATTCCAGAATGATATATCATAGAGGGTGTATTTGCATTCATCCATCATCCATCTTTTTAAATCGCAATTTTTTTCTTCACAGGAATTGAGATCCACCCCTAGAATTGGATCTTGCTAGATTCTGATCATTTTTCTGTTACTCAGGATCCAGGAAAGATGTTCTTTAAAAAAGGGAGTAGTGACCTTTATTAGTTTCCATATTTGGAACCCTGTTTGCGGGGTTTGAGGTTTATCCATGCTTCTTTTTCTTTTACCTAGTCCGTACATTTTAATGAGAGCCATTTTCCACCAATCATTTTCTCCTGTGACTATCCTCCAGAGATGTGTAGCGCCCATTGCTAAGTTGGTAACTTCGGGGTCTCTGATTCCAAGACCTCCACTTGTTTTGGGCAAGGTGACCATATCCCAGTTCACTAGGTGGAACTTTTTGTGATTGGATTTTCCTCCTTGCCACAGAAATTTGCAGATGACCTATGTCAAGTCTTTTAGGATTCCCTTTGGAGCTAGAAGGGTAGAAAATTGAAATACGGGGAGGGTCGAGAGGACTGCTTTGATCAAGACCACCCTTCATGCTGGATTGAGCCATCTTGACCCCCATGATCCATATTTTCTTTAACTTTTTGGAGAGATAAATGCCAAAACTCACCCGGGAGCACTTTAATGCATAGAGGGAAACCTAAATACTTGAAGGATTTCCAGTCCTGGGTGATGGAAAATCCCATTATTTGAGATTTCCCGCTCTGATGACTGCAAAAACATTCCAAATGTAGATTTGAATTTTTTCTTTGTTCAGGAGCCCTCCCGAAACTAGAAGGAAGGTGTCCAATACTTGCAGAATTCTTCTGGCCATAGTTTTTTAGGCCCCGCTCAGGAGGATTGTGTCATTTGCAAATTGGGAGTGGTTCAGTCTTTTAACCCCTTCAGCGATTTTGATTCCTGGTATAGTGCCATTTATGCTTTCCCATTCAAGATTGAGATTTAGGGATTCAACGATGATCACAAAAAGGATGGGGGAGAGGGGGCATCCCTGTCTTAAACCTCTAGATGCTTTGAAGAAGGGGCCAAGTATTCCATTTAGGAGGGGAGCTATCCATGGGTAGGAAATACAGGATTCTGTCTAGTCAATGAATTTTTGATTGAAACCAAAATTTTCCATTACTTTAAAGAGGAAATTATGTTCCACCCTCTCAAATGCATTTGCCATATCGAGCTTTATAGCCATACCTAATTATGCTCGAGAGTTGTTGGCGTGGATTGCCTCTTGAACCAGGATGAAGTTGTCCCAAATCTGACGGCTTGCTACAAATCCTCCTTGACTTGGGAGGATTAAGGATTTAAGAAAAGGATTTAACCTGTTGGCAATTATTTTGGAGAAGATCTTGCAGGAAATATTCCAGAGAGAGATGGGTTTGAAGCGGTCCAGAGAAGAGGCTCCAAATTATTTTGGGATGAGAGCTAAGAAGGAGGAGTTGGTGGCCTCTCCCAACTTTTTTGCCTTGTGCGCAAATCTTATCATCCTTAAAAAGTCCTTTTTAATTATGTGCCAAGATTTTTTGTAGAAGTGTAGAGTGAAGCCGTCTGGACTCGAGGCTTTGTCTGGAACATGATATGGCCTTTCTCTTTTATCCTATTTAGCACGACATTTACATGGAAGGAACAAGAACCTATTGGAAAGCTTAAAATAGTTTTGCATTGGAGTCTAGACCGCCTTTTTTTCATTTGCAACATGTGCTTATCAGTGAGCAATGTGTCTCTTTTATAGTTGATTGATGAGTAACGACAAAGTTGGTGTCACATGTGGTATTAGCTTTAGTGATTAAAGGAGTTGTACAATTTTTGGATGGTGGGAAACCCGACCTAGTAGATCGAACTAGTGCTTAACTGATCATCCTAGTAGCGTTGTGTTTAATGCTCGTGCACAATAAATCGTATATATATTCAATCTTGTTCGAGAGGGACAAAGTTGCAATGCAACACTTTTTATATAACAGGTTGTTTAATTTTTTCATTTTCGAAAAAAACTAAATCTTTTTCTTGGTGATCAAGTAGATTTATACTATTATATGAGTTTTTATTTAAAGAGTTTTATTTAATTTTTTCATTTTTTAAAAAAATTGAACCTTTTTCTGGCATTACTTTGCAAAGAGTTTTTTTCCCAAATATTTAGGAATTCTTTTACCAATTTTAGCTTTTGCTCCCATATATAATTAGGTGAACCGGAGATCCACTGATTCCAAATTTGAGCAATGGACTAGATGAGCTGTGGGCGATCCAACCATAGGGGGTTGAATTTGAAGGGGATGGGGCCCTAATTTTTCTAGGCTTCAAAGACTAGTCTGATGGGTCAGTGATCTGATCCTGCCCAGGGGAGGTTCTAGGAGCACAGTTTGTGTGGGAGAGCCAAGAGCGAGTTGTTGATCAGGAAACGATCTAACCTTGCCGCTATATGCCCTGGGCCAACTCTTCTATTATTCCATGTGAACATTCCCTTGTCCGAAGGGACATCAAAGAGATCCAGGTCCAAGATAAGATCGTCTAGCCTTTCCCGGAATTGATCTCTCACAACATAGCCACCTCGTTTTTCCTTTGTCCCTCTGGTTGTATTGAAGTCTCTAGCAATAATAAGGTTTCTGGGGGGATTGTCATTGGCCAGATCTAGAAGGGATTGCCAACATTCATTTTTTTCTATATAGTTATTAGGCATATAAACATTTATTATGGAGTATTTCGTACCTGAGTCTTTCTTCAAGAGATTGACCATTAACCAGAATTGCGTCTGCACCTGATCTTTTATTTTGAATTCCTCAATCTTCCAGAAAGTTTCGATTACTCTCGATGCCCCTCTAGAACTGAATGCTCTTCCTTCATTTTTGTTCCAAATCTTTTGAAGGTCTTTGAGGGTTTCATGCTCCCTCATTTTCATCTCATGGAGCATGAGAATTGAGGGTTTTTCTATTTGGATCAATTTTCTGACTTCTTTTTTTTTTACCCTACTTCTTAATCCTATGCAATTCCCCCTTTTTGAGGACTGTGAAGTTGCTCCCTTATGGTGGGTTGTCTTGTTTCGATTGAGTTAACTCCAGGGAAAAATCACTATCTGAAGTTTCCTGTCTTCTTTGTGTTGGACGGTTGAGTTAACTCCAGTTCAGAATCACTATCTGAAGTTTCTTGTCGTTCCTCTTATGACATTTCTGGAATCTTAGGGTTTGGCTGGGGAATTATTTGTGTTGATTCCCCACTCAAGTCGAGGACTTCTTCCTTTATTGTTCCCTTATCTTGTCTCTTCTTGTCCCTTTCTGTTATTCCGTTAGGTTGACCTCGTAAATAACGTCAAAAATAGCTATCCCTTTCTGTCAGAAGTGGGATTTGAACCCACGCCCTCTCTCGAAGACCAGAACTTGAGTCTGGCGCCTTAGACCACTCGGCCATCCTGACAACCACATGATACTTTATCCATGTCATTCTTCCTCAATGTAAAATAAATTGTCGCGAATATTGTTGAGAGTGATATTCGAACCAGAAGCTTAATCTTGCGCTTGAGACCAACTCTGCCATCTCAACAACCGGCAGAGAAATGAGGTCGATTCCAGGGTTTTTTAATAAGACGTGGATATTTATAGCAAGTGGTTTCAGTCTTGATGGCCACGGTTTTCATAAATAAATAAATAGTAAAAGACTCCATATGAATAAAGTAGCATATCATGAAACGTGGGAAAGGAAATGTTTTAAACCATGGCAGGGATTTTTGGCTGTTTGGTGGATATCCATTTGATGGGTTAGTTTGTAAATCACGTTACTCTGATGGCACTGAACGCAATGCTATGATGAGTATTTCTTCTAGAATTGGAAGTATAGGTTTGCCTTTCAAAACGGATCTCCTTCCTTCCTGTTCAATTGCATGGGGCAATTGTAGGCAAGTTAAATGGGAAGGGAACCATCTTGTGCTTCTCGATAAGTTGCTCTCCAACATTTGTATTGAAAGATGAAGATATTGAAAGCCAACCATGGTCGTTGGGATGTTTTAAAATATGAAACATCAGCCACGAAAAAGATGGCCACGAAAAAATGATATCTGGTGCTGTGGTGTAGTCGGTTATCACGTCAGTCTTACACAATGAAGGTCCCCAGTTAGAACCTTGGCAGTACAATAATGATGCCCAATTGTTATGGACATAGCTTTTAACTGTTTGATTTTTGAAAAAACTGAATGAAATTTATACTTATTTATTATTTGTTTATATTCAAAGTCAAAATGGTTTCACTTTTTCATTTTCGACAAAAACTGAACTTTTATTTTGGCCATTATGTAAATTTATACTAATTTATGATTTGTTTATATTCAAAGTGACAATGGTTTGAGAGCCTTAATTTTTGTGCCCCTTGTGGCCTCCAGTTACTGAGCTCTTGGCATCTTGGATTAAGTAGTTATGCTTATCGCTGAGTGATTCATTCCTCTAGCTACTGAGCTTTTGGCATCTTGGATTAAGCAGTTATGCTCATCACTGAGTGATTCATTCAGTTTCTAGAAGCCAAAGGTTCACTTTCTAGAAGCCAAAGGTTGTTAGAGTGCATTTAATGAAATTTACCATTTTTAGAGGAGGTTGACCCTTCCAGTGGTCGACCTCTCGAATTGTAATCATTATAAATACCACCAGTAGTGGATGGACCAAAAATAAGAATTGATAGAATACATTTCGTTGTATAATTTAGAGATCTTTGCAAACTTGTGTTGAGACTGCGTTTTTTAAGTTAATGACAGAACTGTGTTGATTTGAGCTTGCGATTTTCTGTTGAGTAGCCATGACCTACTGGGGGCCCACCAGTGGTTTGGGTGAATACTTAAATAGATAGACTGTGTATTTCAGTTGTGTAGCTATAATTTACTTCATTTCTCTATTATATGTATTTTGTCATTTTAAATATTGTATTCGTTGTTTACAATTTAATTGATTAATTCCTCTTTTGTTATTTGTTATGCTGTGTCTTTTATTCCTTAGTAACTGGCTTGTAAGCTACTAGTGTAGTTGGTGTGTTAAAATTTAAATTGATTTCTGCAGGTTGAGACGGAGTAGTCTTTAGAACAGAGTATTAGTTTAACACAGAGTACAAAGTTTCTTTTGCAAGTTTCGATGGATTAATAATTGCAAGTTTTGTTAATTGATTTAATTTTCAGTTTTAGTTATTCATTCATGAATCTATTTTGTTTATCAATCTTGTTTTAGTGTGCTAATATATAAGTAAATTTTGGTCTATGTTTTTATAAGCATTCTAGTTTAAAATCTGTGCAAGTTTCGATGGATTAATAATTGCAAGTTTTGTTAATTGATTTAATTTTCAGTTTTAGTTATTCATTCATGAATCTATTTTGTTTATCAATCTTGTTTTAGTGTCCTAATATATAAGTAGATTTTGGTCTATGTTTTTATAAGCATTCTAGTTTAAAATATGAGTTTTTAATAATTGGATTAGCTTAGTTTAATTTATGAAATCTCAGTTTTAGATTTGAATTGCAATTTTAATTAGAAGTTTGAATTTGAATTAAGCTTTCAGTTATGGATTTATAATCTAGCAAAATTACTTGAGTTAGTATAAGGATTTGTTTAAATTAGTTTAAGAGTGTTTTCTTATCATCGATGATTGATGCATGAAATTGAGAAATCATATGGATTTTTCAGGAAATTTAATGTTTTTTCTACCATGGCTAAGCTTTCATTAGATTGATTGATTCACACTTTTCATTTCTCCATAGAAGTCAACATTGAATTAATTCCTCTTGAATTATCACTAATCGTCATATGCCAGCGTGATGTAAATAGTTCAAGTTCTTTAATAGAATTTTCTAATTGATAGTCTTTCCTTAAGTAGATTAACCCTTAGATAGACCATCTCCTTAGTTAGACCATACTTCCTCTAGCTTTTCTTTCTTGGCACATATAGTGCTACAACTCTAAGTTTACTTACCCCGGGTTGACAATTTCATTGAGGGATTTAGTGCATATAGAACACCCATCAGTTGGGAAAGTTGGTGACCATATCCTGTTTGAATAGTTGTTGTATGTATTTGAAGTTCAGATGGTCGAATCTCTCATTCCATAATATACTAGTATCATTAGCATGCGTCAATAGTAAAGCATAATCAGATTTAGCAATGAATTTACTTAAAGTATACAAATGATATTGGTGGTTTACTTCACCAACAACAACCATGGAGTTATCATGAATATCATATATGGTTACAGAATCAGGTGTTAACTTTACCCTTTGCCCTGTACCAAAATGTGTTATCTGATAAATGGAGAGTATATTCAAGGAGAGTTTTGGAATATGCAAGACGTTCTCAAAAATTTCGCGTGGGAGTTCCACTCTCCCTTGGCCAATGACCTCAACTGGGGTATCATCTCCCATGAGGGTGGGAGGACCCATGCTGTTAAGAACCAAACATCAATATAGCATGGAAAAACCTCAGGAAAAGTACTCAACGCCTTGAAATAGAGATAATTTCAGATAATAAGCCTCTTCAAGGGGGCAACCTCCTTTTACCCCACTTAAATGTTCAAGTACAAGATG
>ML783935.1:130990-150764 GCA_009831015.1 Picea engelmannii | reverse complement strand
TCCATGATCCAATGCAACCAGTCCCACTCGATTTGGATACTCTAGCAAGAAGTTATGCTTGTTTTACCTGGAACACCTTCTTGAGACTAGTCAATAGGACTAGTCAGATACCCTATCTTACACAAGGTGTATCTACAAATTTAGGATGACCCAGAAGCTGAAATTTTTACCACAGATATCTTACTAATTTCTGTAAATGGCCTCCAGAGTCCAGGGTCTGAAACATTACAGAAACATTTTTATAGTAAAAATTCCGCAATGAATCATTTTAGGATGATTCCAGAACCCTATCTTGTACAGGTTGTATCTCTGAATGTATAAGGCCTCGGGAGATGAATTTTGAACCCAACGTACCTTGATTCGTCTACTAAATACCATCCAAGCGGTTCCTTCTGAAACGTTGTAGAAAAAACGTTATTACGAAAATTACACGGTGTCTCAGATGTAGCAGCGAAACCCCAAGACCTTGAGCTCTGATTCCATATGTTAAGAACCAAACATCAATATAGCATGGAAAAACCTCAGGAAAATTACTCAACGCCTTGAAACAGAGATAATTTCAGATAATAAGCCTCTTTGAGGGGACAACCTCCTTTTACCCCACTTAAATGTTCAAGTACAAGATGATTCAAAATGAAAATGTCTCCTTGGTATATATAGGAGACTAGGAGGTATAATTACAACTAATGGCCTAAAGCCGACATAAATAAAATAAAATTACTAATATAATATGCCCCAATTAAGGGGTAATGAGCCAACATTAGGGCTTAACACATGCATGCAAAAATAGAAGATACAACATTCTTTGTTGTTGTCATATGGTGGGATGCACCTGAATCTAAGATCCATGCATCAGGAAAAGAGTTAATGGCAATCAATGCATCAGAGTTACCTTGTTTGGCTAGATCTTCCGACTTCTTTTTGGAAGCTTCGGGAATGTGATCCCCGAGGTTGTTCTTCTAAAGAATATGCACCATATGATCAATCTACTTCTTCATGCATGCAGACTCGAGATGATAATCGCAGTTGCAGTAACCACATTTGGTATTCCCTTTCTTTCATTTTCCAACTTTGGAGCTTGAGGAATCATCAAAGGGTTTGGAGTACCCTTCCTTCTTTGGCTCTGCATGTGCCTTTCCTTTGCCTTTTTGCTTGGACTTTGAATTGGAAGTTTTGTTTCTTTCATGCAAAGCGAGTGCATACATATTAGGTCCCTTGATTATCCCCAATTTGATGAGCTTATCTTTCTCGTGCATGAGGTCTTCAATAATCTAATCCAATGTCATCATTTTCTAGGCCACTGCTAAAGTGATTATGTTTGTATGAAATGATGAGATGAAAACAACATAATCCGGACCAAGTTTTGCTAAGATAAAAAGGATTAACTGACTGTGTTTAGTGGATTTTCCTATTCCAAATTTCTTTAGATGAAGGAGGAGGGACTTGAACTTCGTAAAGAAGTTCTGTATGTTGTCAAAATTCCTTAGATCTAAGAAATTTATCTCTACCTCGAGCATATGGCCTCTCATTTCATCATGTTTTCCAAAGACATCCTTCAACTTTGTCCAAATATCATCTGGTGTGGTACAATCTTCAATGTGAAACATAAGCTCGGGGGATATAGACACACAGAGGAGGTCATAAGACTCATCCATGCAGTTCAGATACCTATTCTTCACAATAGCATAGGTTGGCTCAACCTCTATAGCCATGGTAATCTGATACAAGCCTATGCATATGAGTTGATGCAGAATTTTTAGCTTCCACTTGAAGTAGTTATGAGGCATGAGACATATTGACGGTGAATAATCCATCATTTTTTACTATATCCCCCTTATGGACCTGCAAATAAGATACATATGCGCCTTTCTCCTAGCAACATGTGGGTTCTGATACAATGTAGACTTGTGGTGAAAATTGTAAAGAGAATACAACTAACAACAATTCGTACAAATCTTAGAAATTGAGAGAATGAGAGAAGAGATGAGAGAAAAAGAATCAATAGAATTGTATTCATTGTATTCCACACCCAAAAGGTGAATAATTTACATTATATATAGGCTACATGAGTAACTAATGTTCCATAGTAGTGCTCTAGAGAGATCTATAAACTCACTGGAAAAAACCAAAGTAATTTTCCACCAAGTCCTAGTTATCTGATCCATGCAATAATTAGTTAACTGAGTCACACACATGGAAGTGAGAGAATCACATGCAACTATTGGTGATAAAATTGAGTTTTCCATGCATGAGTGACTTCCACTAGTCTAACTAAGTGTAACTGAGTGTAACTGAATCTGAGATGAAGAGGAGTGCCCTATTTTGTAGGGAAATATTCTCTAGAGAGAATATTCTCATCTAAGGAAGCATTCTCAATATTGGGCTATCAACCTTAGGAAAAGATTTACCTAGGTGAGTGTTTAATATCTCCAACAATTACCACTTGGATGGAATGGAGTGTTATTTGAATGACTCCTCATATGCGTGTTCTATCCAAAGCTATGTTTTCTCTATTGAAATCGCCTCTTAAGGCCTCAACAAAGTTCAATTTGAGTTATAGTGGGGCTAGTAATTATCACTTATATGGATGTGTACATAGGTGATTTTATGTGTGTCATAGGTTTTACCCCTACACTTGGGTACCTATATGTGCACAGAACTGGTGCTATGTATTCCATAAGTTCGACCCCTATCTCAAGGTGTCCCATGACTACTGTAACCTATCATGTGAAACTCATAAGATTGGAAACCTAATTTGTGATGTGAAACTCCTCATTCCCCCATTATACTAAAGTCCATTGAATGAGAGGAAGACATTTATCATTGTGGCATCCCCAACCACTCAAACCGGTCATGCCACCGAAAAATAACCACTCTTTTTCTCAGCTCTGATACCAATTTGTAGCATCCTCGGCCTCCAAAGCCGAGGCATTCCACCAAAAAACTTTCATATGCGGAAAATATCATACTTAATACATTAAAAATAAACATCTACATTTTGTTACATACATAGAATTATGCTGAAACATATAGTAAATAGAAACATGTGTAACATACAACATCCAATTAAGAATATATAAAAAGTACTTATATGTTTAAGAAGGCCACCAACTGCATGCAGACATTCCACGAACCTCCCAGCCTTAGACCACGCTTCTCCAAGCTATCAGCAATGGGTCACCCCCGAGATGGGACTAAAATCCACCCAAGGTAAAGGGAATCCCATGCTAGGATAAGGTTACAAATTATATAGGAAGGATTATGTCCCCAGGATTCCACTCACGTCTACAACTTATAGTCCCTTATTCCCCACATGCATGTTCCACACCATGGAGTGTGCCCCTTCTCTGCTCGACAGTCCTTCGGCTACCCCACTCCCCTTCCAGGGCTTCAGCAACAGGATGGACAACAAGTCTCAGAGCACTACAACTTTCGTGAGGATACCTCTAGTAAAATCACTTCCCCATCAACCTCTCTCACCTGGAAAGAGTTTCTCATAGGCTAGACAACCTACTTCTTCAGTCCAACTCCCAAGCCAATCCATTCAAGGTAATAACAACAACAAAATTGGGTATGGATCTGGTAATGACAACAACCCACACCAGTCGAGAGAAAAGTGTAGGAACTAACAACAAAATGGCTAGGGTGCGATATGTCTCATGAAATGTGTAGTTGTGCTATGCTTCACATGATTAAACGGGTTAAATTCATGAGGATTGCAGGTTTCCCAGCTTGCATGAATGTTGCAGAGGTCTACGATGAAGAGGATGGCGCAGTGTATGAGTCTGTGAGTGTGTGGGAATCATGACAATAATGGATGAGAGAACCCCCACAACGAACTGATTTCCCACCTAAAACTGCATGTGCCAAGATTGACACATGGCTCTCTTGGGAGCTTGTTCCTCCCCACCTGGAGTTCGAACCTTTCCCCAAAGGAACTTAGGATAACATGTGTCATGTCCCAAATCTTAGTCTTTTAGGAATATATTATAATATTCCCTTAGAGATAAGCCCACAATATTGGCCCTTTTCATAGCCTCTTATCCCCCTTCCCTTTCCCTTCCCAGTGGAGCTTATTCCCCCATAACTATTTCTTATTGGTCGGTCTACACACAATGATGTTTTATATTAATGATATGATTATTTACATATACAAAAATCAGACCCCCTGGCCTTCTGCATCTAGGCTCTCCTTCCTAATGAACACATAAGCCTCCTAGCTTATAAACACTTGCCTCACCAGTCTATAAACATAATAACAATTTAGCAAGGGATTGGCCTTGGGGTATTACAATCCCTTCCCCTTATTTATGCACTGCCCTCAGTGAATCATATTTACATATTACAACAAGATTTTCAAAAATCTTCAAAAAGATGCAAGTATTCTACCTGCATGGCCTCTTCGTTCTCCCAAGTTGTGTCCTCGGGACCGTACCAAGTCCACTGGACCTTTACAAGCTAGGAGGCTTATGTGTTCATAACATGATTCCACAAGGGGCATGGATAAAGAAAAAACTAGTGTTGAACACTTTGGTTGTGTCACATATGCACATATACCCAAGGAAACAAGGAAAAAATGGGATGATAAAAGAGAAAAATGCACATCTATTTGAGATAATGAGTAGTGAAAGGAATAAAACTATACAACCCTAACAAAATTGTGTTAATAATCAATACAAATGTGATTGCAGATGAAGTATGGGATGATCAATAAGGAACAACATAAGGTGTTTCCACATCAATACCTTCTATGGATTTTTCAAATGGTATGCAAGATATCGCTGCAACAATGCCTCAAAATATTGGCATTCAACATGGAGCACAAGATGTTTCCCAAGTGACACCTCTATTGACAAGATTCCAAGTCATTTCCTAGGCAATACCTCCATCTGGTACTTCCAACAAAAGACGAAGAAATGAGTCATTTTTAGGAAAACAAGAAGCTTAAGGAGATATATGAAGCATCCAAGTATGAAGATGATGATAATGAATTGTTGAATTTTGATATTTTTTTTAATTTGATCTTACTTATTTTGTTGATGTTATAAAAGAAAGAAAATAGCACGATGTCATGGACAAAGAAATGCAAACAATTGAAAAAAAATGAGACATGAGAGCCAATGCCCAGTATATTATTGAGAGTGGAATTTTGAACTAAATCCTAAATCTAGCACCTTAGATCATCTCAACCATCTCAACAACTAATAGGAAAAATGAGGTTGAATCTAGGGGTATTTTACTTGAACGTGGATTAAAAGAAAAAAATAGTCATAACAAGTGATTTCAATTTGTTGTAAGTATTTTCGTCTTGATGGCCTTAATTTCCATAAATAAATAAATAAAATTAAACACTTAATGCTCGTTCGTTTGGAAGGATGACCCTCACATGCTATAACTAATTGAATGAATAAATAAATAGTATGATTTAAGCATCAACTAACCAAATTTAATGGAATTAAAGGGTGATTTTTTTATGCATCTAGTCCCTTCCTTCACAATAAGGAAGGAAACAAAGCACTTATATGCCATTTAACATATTTCTAGTTCTGCTCAAAGTCCTTTCCCAAGCTTAGGGACTTTATAGAACCAAAGGGGGTTAAAGGAACAAAACATCATGCCACTTGGTGGAAGCCCACCTTTCTTGAGTGTTATTGGGATTTGAATAGTGTTATTTGGTCAATACCATAACCAAACCTTGCAACCACACCCTAATTATTCAAGAACACACTTCCAAATATTAAGGCTCGACTAGGTAGTATGATCGATCATTTCAAAGAATCACATGGGTGTAGTTTGTATATGTGCAATGATAGATTTGGTTTCAACTATTGAACTTATGACTTTGAAAATTAAAGCAAAGCCTTAATGATTGCATTGTGAATGTTCAATGAAACTTCCACAACCATACAAATTGGCTCCCTTAATCTTCAAGAATGATTTTGCAAAACATCGCTGTAAGATACCAAGGGGGTCCCATTTAATTTAAGGGATTGTGAATTGACAACTGAATATTAAAAACCATCCTAAAAATGACTCCAAATAAATACAGTGAAATCACACTACACTTATACGATGCAGTGTGCATGTGGCTACCCCCAAAAGCTAAAATCATTTTTTCCACGACAAACAAGGCAAAGGCCTTAAGGATAGACAATGCCATAGTTTGTTTGTTAGAAACATTAATTATATTATTCAAGCTAAGTCTGTGACAAGTTTTTATTATGGAAAAGTCCCAAGAGTAAAACTAAACGAGATGAATCACAATCTCCAAACTTAGGTCACTCGGCTAGAATTTCGTTAGTTGCATATCGATGTAATCTTTTGCCCATAATATAAATATTACCCACTTATTGAAAAAAATAAGGTCTCTCTATGAATACTCTATCGACATTTTCAATAGAGTATCAATATTTTCAATAGATTATTGGATTTATAAAAACTATCTAACAATATTAAATATGAGAGCTGGTAGACAAGGGATATTGACCAAGAATCTCAAATAGAAATATTGGCCAAAAAAATTTCCAATAACTTTCATATATAATTACATTATCATATTAAAAAAAAAAATCAAATGGAAAAATTGAATAACAATATTTACTTTAACCTCCTTTAATGAAAATGCATTCCCCTAGGTATCCAAAGAAAGATCATCCAAAAATTTGCATGTTGTAAACATTAGGATACTAAGCCAAAAATATAATGTAATATTTATGAGTAGAACCAATTTTTGACAACCTATCCCATTAGTGGATGATGTAAAGTCCCAGTGCTTATGTAGAAAATGTGTATAATTACTAATAGTACATGAATGTTATACAAAATTTGCTTGAATGCTACACAACGAACTAGTTAGTATACTTTTACACGACAATTAGCTGCAAAAAGAGGTAAGATATGGTTACTTTTTCCTTCCAACTTTACATGTTTCTCAATAACTTTAGATGCTTTGTAGAAAGGTTAGACAATTTGAAAATTCCTCATGGAATCAGTGTGTTTCAAAACATTTCAACTAATCTAACATGAAGTTGATTGATCATAAGGAACATTAAATTCAGATCTAATTTCAACTTTACATAGAAATTTACATTTAAACCACATGGGACCATTTAGGTCTATGTTAAATCAATTCAAGTCAATATGTGTACATTAGAACAATCAAATCCAAGCAAAAGAAAACACCCACACAATTATAGTTTTGTAGTATTTAATCCCTTACACARAGAACTAACAAAAATAGGTAAAGATGCTTCATTCCTACAAGATTTACCTTCAATCCACAAGTAGGATGATTCTAAAAMTATTTTGGAKACAAAGCATAGATTGTAGACAATAATGGCTYACAACACACCTAAAATTTCACCTACTACRACACCATGCATGAAATTCCTACCAAGCAATATTGTTGAGATCAAATTTGCAATGGACCACATCATGAATATCACAATAACATCTTTAATAAGCCCATCATCATCAAGCTATAAATTTGTATCAACACCCATTGCTTCAACAACCCCAAAGTTGAATCCCATTTGAACTCTAATATCTTGCAATTATGACAAACATGACTAGAAAAATGAGCCAATAAATAAAGCCCTAGAAGCATGACCACTAGGAAATGACCCATGATAAAAAATAAAAAAAAACACCAAATACGTGCCTTTATTTTATGTAGGTCTAGGCCTTTTAATGAAAGACTTGAGAATCATTGCTAAGATTAGATAAAAACGAGACCAATAAATAAATTGAGGAAAAACCATATGAGCTTGGAGACTCCAACAAGAGGAAGAGGGGAAAGCTAGAGGGTAATAGTGGCAAGGATCCAAAACAACCCATCTTTGAAAACTTCAAGAGATGYYAGGATTGGCCTTAGTAATGMCATGGACTTTGTGTKAAGGTACCAAGACCATCTCATATCTAATTCAATCAAATTCATATTCTATAGAATTGAAATGGGTTGATAGTAGTTTGTTGAATGTGAAGGCACAAAATGTTTAGAAGATATCGATATAAAGTTATTGCCTACAAATAAATATCACGACTTACAAATTACCAAATTTTAAGTAATAAAAAATATTGGGAAATCTTAGATTTGGTAGTTTGGTATGAGTGAGTATTAGAAAAACAAAAAAATAAAACTGGACCAATAAAAATGCATGTCTTATGTCAATCATAACACATAGTGAATAGCACGGCCCGATAGTATGAACAAACTCAACAACATGTTTTGAATGGAAAGAAGGAAAGATAGGAGGTGACACATGTTTCTCATGCATATATAACATAAATTCCACTCAACTAGAAAGAGAAGTAAGTAGTTTTCTTTCTCTCTTGCTCAATTGTGTGCATTAGCAATATAGGAATAGAAAAAGAGAAGTCCTCAAGACTAAATCCCCTCAAGCAAGTAACATCAAGCCTCAAGTCATCTCACAATTATCCCAAGGCCACCACTACCCACATATATAAATTGAGTTCTCTAGAACTAACTAAAGCCCAAAGCTAGTCCAACAACTAACTAAATCTTAAAGCTGGGAATTTAGCTTATGTGGTTGATTTTAATCATTGTTGAGATCATTTCCCATGGCATCATCTCGTAATGTGATCCCTAAGTTTAATGGAAGATGTGGGCATATCTAGATTTTGGATCCGTGGCATGTAATGGGAAACTTTATGGTCTGTCATCGAGCTTTGAAATCTCGACTTATCATTAGTCCAAGGATATAACCAGCCCTTAGCCAAGATTGGAGACAATCTAAGCAAGGTCCTAGAAATGTGTCATCTCATGTTAGTATTTGTTTTGTTTCTATTCAGTTCGAGTTACTACTTATCTGATCACATATTTCTCAAATATTGGAGTAGAGTAAAATTCTACTGATTTGAACAAATAGTGAAAATGAATTTGCACACACCAAAGATTAAAGTCACATCATCATAACCTAAACCAATAAAAAATCAATCCATGAAATTACAAAACTTTAAAAATGACAGTGTTTTAGAAATAAAGAAAGTAATCTATGATTTTGTTAAACGTTAGGAAATGCAACCCAAATAATATGAAATTGCATGTAAATAATTACTATAATCCCCAGAAGAGGCGAGGACTAATAAAACAAAGAACACGAATACGAGTTGGAAAGTAGTGTATCCATTAATTGATAAAGAACTTTCTAATGTGAGAAGGAGCTCCTTGTGACTAGCGTTTTTGTGAGCATATGTCGCTTTTTCTTTAGAGTCTTTGGGAATAGCTAGGATTTTCCTTTGTTCTCTAGGGTTACTTGAGCCTTATTTATTTAGTTAGTGGTGTTGGTTGGTTCTGCTCCTAGGGCACCCTCCTCCACAAACGTCGGTCCATCCACACTTCCACCACAAAAACACCACTCGAAGAACAATGACCAACTCCACTCGAGTTTGCAATGCTCTCCCTTGCAAACTAGTTTGTGAAGAATACAATGATCCTCTTAACTCTACCTCTCTAGAGTTAAGAACCTTAATAGAAAGCATCCATCCTCACAGTATAATCCTTGATAGATAAACTCATTCTCTAGAGTTAAGAACCTTAATAGAAAGCATCCATCCTCACAGAACAAGCCCTAATAGATAAAATCATTGGGTTGTGGCCTTGCCCTATTGCAATGGATAAATGGATCTCAAAATATTGGTCCTCAAAGATGCATGGAAAACTTTCATTTTTGGCTTGTAAAAGAGGGATTTTGTTTTACTATTTAAGTTTAAAGAAGATTAAGATTTAATCGTTTGTTCAAGATCATATTTCATGAGATTTCTTGTACCATATCCAAATCATTGGTCTCTATATTTCAATCCAATGGAGTGGAAATTTCCCCATATCCTCCCCCATCATCCATATATTATTTGGGACATAGATACTCTAAAGGATATTGATCACAACATTGGGAAGTTTCTTAAAAAAACTAAGACAAAGGGATGGCAATATTTGTGTTCGTGTATCTATGTTGAGGTTGAGATGGGTAAAGGCCTCCCAAAGGCCATTATTTTGTAGTCGGAAGGGAAAATTTTCCTCCAATCATTGGGCTATGAACAACTACCTTTTAAGTGTAATATTTGTCATGCATATTGGCACTTTTCTAAGAAATTTCGGCATGATGCACCTCCTATGCAAAATCACCCTTAGCATGCCAATATATTGTTTAAAACACAAAGCAATGAAGATGAACTATCGATTTAAGCCAATGATAAATTAGAAGAAAAAATAATGTGCATAGTGAAGGGTAAAATTAAAGCACCCAAAATCAATCCCTTTAGTTCAAATCAAGTTCATACCCTCAAAGTATTAAATTCCTTCATGAATACACAAGAGGGAGGGGATTCCTAGCCTCAAAAGGGCACCCCTAATGAACATATGCAATAATATTTGAAGTCGCGACATTCCTTCATGTAGGGCATCAACACCCTCTAAAAATAGAGGAAACATGTCATACATAACCTTCGGATGTTGAACATCAAACAATTCAAACTATTCAAGTAGAACAAGAATATAAACAACATATAATCCACATTGCACTAGAAACAATCAGGAGAGAGGAGATCAACAAGAATGTGAAGGAAATGAGAAATGGTTAGTCCTCAAAGCCATACTAAAGGGTTAGTATGAAGGTGATGATAATGAATTGTTGAATTTTACTATTTTTTTAATTTGATCTTACTTATTTTGTTGATGCTATAAAAGAAAGAAAATAACACGATGCCATGGACAAAGAAATGCAAGCAATTGAAAAAAATGAGACATGAGAGCTAGTGCCCAGTATATTATTGAGAGTGGAATTTCGAACTAAAGCTTAAATTTGGCACCTTAGATCATCTCAACCATCTCAACAACTAATAGGAAAAATGAGGTTGAATCTAGGGGTATTTTACTACAATGTGGATTAAAAGAAACAATAGTCATAACAAGTGATTTCAATTCGTTGTAAGTATTTTCGTCTTGATGGCCCTAATTTCCATAAATAAATAAAAAATTTAAACACTTAATGCTCATTTGGAAGGCCGACCCTCACATGCTATAACTAATTGAATGAATAAATAAATAGTATACTTTAAACATCAACTAACCAAATTCAATGGCATTAAAGGGTGATTTGTTATGCATCTAGTCCATTCCTTCACAATAAGGAAGGGGGAAAAGAACTTATATGTCATTTAACATATTTCTAGTCCTGCTCGAAGTCCTTTCCCAAGCTTGGGGACTTTATAGAACCAAATGGGGTTAAAGGAACCAAAATGTATGCCACTTGGTGGAAGCCCACCTTTCTTGAGTGTTATTGGGATTTGAATATTGTTATTGGGTCAATATCAGAACCAAACCTTGCAAACCACAACCTGGTTATTCAAGAACAAACTTTCAAATATTAAGGCTCGACTAGGTAGTATGATCGATCATTTCATAGAATCACATGGGTGTAGTTTGTCTATGTGCAATGATAGATTTGGTTTCCACTATTGAACTTATGACTTTGAAAATTAAAGCAAAGCATTAATGATTGCATTGTGAATGTTCATTGAAACTTCCACAGCCATACAAATTGGCGCCTTTAATATTTAAGAATGATTTTAAAACACATCGTTGTAAGATACCAAGGGGTCTCATTTAATTTGAGGAATTGTGAATTGACAATTGAATATTAAAAACCATCCTAAAAATGACTCCAAATAAATATGGTGAAATCACACTACACTTATACAATGTAGCTTGCATGTGGCTACCCCCAAAAGCTAAAATCAATTTTTCCACGACAAACAAGGCCAAGGCCTTAAGGCCAGACAATGCCATAGTTTGTTTGTTAGAAACATTAATTATACTATTCAAGCTAAGTTTGTGACACGTTTTTATTATGGAAAAGTCCCAAGAGTAAAACTGAACGAATTGAATCACAAGCTCCAAACTTAGGTCACTTGGCTAGAATTTCATTAGTTGCATATTGATGTAATATTTTACGCATAATATAAAGATTACCCACTTATTAAAAAAAAAAAAGTTCTCTCTATAAATACTCTATTAATATTTTCAATAGAGTATTGGATTTATAAAAACTATCTAACAACATTAAATATGAGAGCGGGTAGACAAGGGATATTGGCTAAGAATATGAAATAGAAATATTTACCAATAAAATTTCCAATAATTTACATATATTAAAAATCAAAAATCAAATGGCAAAATTGAATAACAATATTTACTCTAACCTCTTTTAATGAAAATGTATTCCCCTAGGTATCCAAAGAAGGACCATCCAAAAAGTTTGCATGTGGTAGACAATAGGATACTAATCCAAAAATATAATGTAATATTTATGAGTATACTAAGCCAAAAATATAATGTAATATTTATGAGTATACTAAGCTGAAAATATAATGTAATATTTATTAGTAAATGCGTATAATGCTTATGTAGTAAATGTGTATAATTACTAATAGTACATGAATGTTATACAAAATTTGCTTGAATGCTAGACAATGAACTAGTTAGTATACTTTTACACGATGACAATTAGCTTAAAAAAAAAAAGGTAAGATATGGTTACTTTTTCCTTCCAACTTTACATGTTTTTTCGTAAAGTAACTTTAGATGCTTTGTAGAAAGGTTAGACAATTTGAAAATTCCTCATGGAATTAGTGTGTTTCAAAACATTCCAATTAATCTAACATGTAATTGATTGATCCTAAGGAACATTAAATTCTGATTTAATATTAACCTTACGTGGAAATTTATATTTAAGCTACACGGGACCATTTAGGTCTATGTTAAATTAATTCAAATCAATATGTGTACATTAGAACAATCAAATCCAAGCAAAAGAAAACACCCCCAAAAATATATTTTGTAGTATTTAATTCCTTAGAGAACTAACAAAAATAGGTAAAGATGATTCATGCCTACAAGTTTTACGTTCAATCCACAAGTAGGATGCTTCTAAACAATTTTGGAGACAAAGCATAGATTGTAGACAATAATGGTTTCCAACGCACCTAAAATTGAACCTGCTACAACATTATGCATGAAATGCCTACCAAGCAATATCCTTGAGATCAAATTTGCAATGGACCACATCATGAATATCGCAATAGCAACTTTAATAAGCCCATCATCATCAAGCTATAAATTTGTATCAACACCCATTACTTCAACAACCCCAAAGTTGAAGCCCAATTGAACTCTAATCTATTGCTATGTTGACAAACATAGATGGAAAAATGAGCCAATAAATAAAGCCCTAGAAACATGATCACTTGGAAATGACCCATGATCAACAAAAAGCACCAAATACATGCCTTTATTTTATGCAGGTTTAGGCCTTTTAATGAAAGACTTGAGAATCCTTGTCAAGATTAGATAAAAATGAGACCAATAAATAAATTGAGGAAAAACCATCTGAGCTTAGAGAATCCAACAAGACGAAGAGGGGCAAGTTAGAGGGTAACAATGGCAAGGATCCAAAACAACCCATCTTTGAAAACTTCAAGAGTTGTCAGGATTGGCCTTAGTAATTCCATGGACTTTGTGTGAAGGTACCAAGACCATCTCATATCTAATTCAATCAAATTCATATTATATAGAATTGAAATGGGTTGATAGTAGTTTGTTGAAGGTGAAGGCACAAAATGTTTAGAAGAGATCGATATAAAGTTATTGCCTACACACAAATATCACGACTTACAAATTACCAATTTTTAAGTAATGAAAAATATTGGGAAATCTTAGATTTGGTAGTTTTGTATGAGTGAGTATTAGAAAAACAAAAAAATAAAACTGGACCAATAAAAGTGCATGTCTTATGTCAATCATAACACATAGCGAATAGCATGGCCTGGTAGTATGCACAAACTCAACAACATGTTTTGAATGGAAAGATAGCGAATAACATGCTCTCGTAGTATGCACAAACTCAACAACATGTTTTGAATGGAAAGATAGCGAATAACATGCTCTCGTAGTATGCACAAACTCAACAACATGTTTTGAATGGAAAGAAAGAAAGATAGGAGGTGGCACATGTTTTTCATGCATATATAACAGAAATTCCACTCAACTAGAAACTCAACAACATGTTTTGAATGGAAAGAAAGAAAGATATGAGGTGACACATGTTTCTCATACATATATAACAAAAATTCCACTCAACTAGAAAAAGAAGTATGTAGTTGTCTTTCTCTCTTGCTCAATTGTGTGCATTAACAACATAAGAATAGAATAAAAAAAGCCCTCAAGCCTAAATCCTCTTGAGCAAATAGCATCAAGAAGTAAGTAGTTGTCTTTCTCTCTTGCTCAATTGTGTGCATTAGCAACATAGGAATAGAACAAGAAAAGTCCTCAAGCCTAAATCCTCTCAAACAAGTAACATCAAGCCTCAAGTCATCTCACAATTAGCTTAAGGCCACCACTACGTACATGTATAAATTGAGTGCTCTAGAACTAACTAAAGACCAAATAACATCAAGCCTCAAGTCATCTCACAATTAGCCTAAGGCCACCACTAAGTGCATTTATAAATTGAGTGCTATAGAACTAACTAAAGACCAAAGCTAGTCCAACAACTAATTAAAGCCTAAAAAGATAACCTTTCTTGTAGAAATCACCTCTGAACATAATCAGACACACCCTTAATCAATGATGATCTTAGAAAATATGGGTTAGCTCAACCTGTAGAGGGTAGAGATTGGATAGAACGGCTTAGATGCCCGCCAAATATTCACTCCAAATTTCTCAAAAATCCTCCACTCCAGGAGAGAAGGGGGCATTCCGAGAATTGAACTCGGGACCTCTCGCACCCTAAGCGAGAATCATAGCACTAGACCAAATGCCCGTGCAGAATTCTTTTATACATTTGTTGATCTCAAAGGTCATGATACATTTGTTGAATTCGTAAATAACGTCAAAACATACCTATCGCTTTCTGTCAGAAGTGGGATTTGAACCCACGCCCTCTCTCGAAGACCAGAACTTGAGTCTGGCGCCTTAGACCACTCGGCCATCCTGACAACTACATTGCACAATCGGCGGGAAGATTTATTTTATCCATTTTATATAAATTGGCGGGTATTCTGTTACTCGATAAATTGCTCTCCGTCGTTTGTATTGAAAGCCACGAAAATATGGCCACGAAAAAGCAATATCAGCTGGTGCTTTGGTGTAGTCGTTTGTCACGTCAGTCTTACAGACTAAAGGTCCCCAGTTCGAACCTAGGCAGCACCATAATGTTGCAGATTTGTTATGAACATAGCGTTAACTGTTTCATTTTTGGGAAAAAAAAACTCAACTTTTATTTCGGCCATTAAATAAATTTATACTAATTTATGATTTGTTTATATTCAAATTCAAAAAGGAGTTGGTTAGTTGTTCTATGTCACTTAAATTTATGAATCCAAATAAATTTATACTAGTTTATGATTTGTTTATATTCAAATTCAAAAAGGAGTTGGAGTTGGTTAGTTGTTCTATGTCACTTAAATTTATGAATCCTAAATCCAACATTTTGTTGACTGATTTCGGGCAAATATCTAGTTAACTATATCTCTCAATATGTTAATTTTTTTCTATTCATCTCTTCTTTTTTTAATTATTGCCATTTCATTTTTGTAAAGTTTGAACCTTGGCAGTAACATAACGTTTTGCAACTATCTCGTTTTTTAGTCCCTGCCGAAGGTAAGTCGGGGACACAAGCATAGAGATTACATTAACAATGGGAGAACAAAGTGTATTCTAACTTTTAGAATTAGAGAGATGTGTAATATTATTGTTTTTAAAAAATATTAAGGGGTATTTTTTAATTTATCATATCATTGGATTATTATTCTTTTGTTCTCTAAAATAATAATTTCTCTTTTTCAGATTCCATGCATGTTTATTTATCACTCTTTTTCACTTTTTTCTTCTTATTTCTAGTAATGTTGACAATATAGTGTGATAATATTTTGATAATATAATGTCATGGTAAAGCAAGAATGGGGTATGCTCAAAATATAAATATAAGATGTAGTGCACATACATCGTATGGATTCATAGATTACATCCTCTCTTATATGGGCGTTCAAAAAAATGTTTTATTTTGTGATCATGTCTAAAGTTAAATTTTGTCATTTTTAACACTTTGAAATTCCTCCAAAAAAAACATGGCTCAATGATTATGGATTTTTATTACTAATGTATATATAACCCATCAAAATGTTATATTTAGAATTACAAAGAATGCTTATTATTATTTTTTATTGAGATTTCAACTTGTCTATCTATTCATTAAATTTTAACGTTTTAAATAATTAAAAGGAAAATATTTTATTTAGATATTTTATTTTGAAGTGTATATCTAATTTAATACAATCACTTTTTCAACTTTTCATCATAAAAAAGTTAAATGGATGTATACCTTTCAACTTAAAATTAAAAATAATCATTGGTCATGATCCATCTTTTTTTTTGTAAGTAAGAAGTAAAATGTATTAAAAACCTTCCAGAGGCAAAAGGTAGATACCAAGTACAGTGGTGGTCCAATTATGCTTATTGGGCTGCCCCAACAGAGGGGAAACCAACCCAATCAGCATCTTAGTCATCATAAGTTTCAAAATGCCTACTAACAGTAAAGTCTGAGATTACATGAACAACAACTAGAAATTGAAAACAATTGACACGACCTCTAAAGCCTAGACGCTTGACAATAACCTGGCCAGGTGCCTTGGAGATCCCCGGGCCAAGGTTCCTCTTCGATTATCGCAGTTTCGTCCTCCCATTGCACTTCGTCCTTTGCAGTGGTGTCGATGTTCTGGCTGCTCCTCACGGCGTCCTGCATCTGAGGCGTGGCTACAGTCTCACTATCATTCTGTTTCCTCCTGAGCTCTTCTGCAAACTGCATCACAACATCCTCGCCGTGGGTGGTTGCGCCGGGTTCCTGCCTCAATTCCGTGCTCCGCTTATCCTCTTCATCGACAACTGTATCAACATTTGGTCCAGGCTTGGAGGTCGCTTCTCCCGTGTCTGAAGTGACAGCCTCATGCAGAGAGGAAAGAAGCTGGAGGAAGAGCGCAATCTTCTCATTGTTGAGCTGTAGTCGGAACTGCAAATCCTCCACCCCCTGGCGAAGTTCGAAGACTAAGCCATAGAGGATGGACAACTTGTCCTTTAATTGCTCGTCGTGGACTGTATCCTCCGAAGGGTGCTGCTTATGAGCTTGGTTGCGCGAGAAAGAAGGGTTCTGGTCCTCTGAGATTCCTGGAAGAGCCGAGGGAGGTGGGTGGGGTGGTGCAGCCATCGGTGGCGATTGAAGGATGCGGAAGGCCGAGCTGAGCGGCCGAGGGACAAGTGCAAGGCTATGGACAGACTCCATCGCTTCTGTTGGAAGACTAAGTGAGGGACGAGTGGAAGGTTGCGCAGAGGGGGGAGCCGAAGGCCGATGGGGTCTCCAAGGAGAACCCCTTCATGGCCTCCCTCTCAGTCATGGCTTGTGGTTAGGCATGGGAGGTTCGTTGCAGCAGGCGAAGGTCCAGAAGTGAGGG
Source organism: Picea engelmannii (assembly GCA_009831015.1). Lineage (NCBI taxonomy): Eukaryota > Viridiplantae > Streptophyta > Pinopsida > Pinales > Pinaceae > Picea > Picea engelmannii. The sequence continues at coordinate 133,244 of ML783935.1, read as the reverse complement.
GGAGTCTCCAGGGAGCTGCCAACACTATCCCGCATCGGCCATGGGCTCGGATGGGAGAGCTCCTCCAGCCACCAGCATAAACAATGAAATAAGACCAGAGCCATCGCCATGGAGAATACGTAGGAGGGGAAATGAATTAATGTCCGTTCCATTTGACAAGAGGTGTATTAAAGTCGCAGGAGGGTGGCGGGTGGTGGCACGAGCCCATCACATGGCTCTGTGCCCCGCTGTCGTGCACCGTTCTCCTCTGATCGCCAGGTGTCCTCCAATAGCACCCCATCCGGGGTACCATCCACCATTCTAGCTTTGCATATGCACTGCTGGAGAATGGGGTGATCAGGTTCCAGGGCTGAGTTGCATATGAGTTCTGACTCTCTCCGACTGATGCCTATATTGGCTAGTGTATCCGCCACTTGATTCGCCTGTCTTCTGACGTGGGTAGGGATGATAGCCAACTCCAGTCACAATGAATCAGTGATACTCTGTAGTCCATGCAAGAGTCGCCAGCTGGGCGAGATTCTGTCTAGGCTGGCTCCGTTTAGAATTTTTCGCAGCAGGTTGATGATAATTCGGGAGTCTCCCTCTACAACTAACTTGGTGAAGTTGTTTTTGATGGCCATTTGCAGTCCCCTTGTAAGACCCCAGAGCTCTGTTGCATTGTTCGTGGAGTGCCCTATGGAACCAGCGCCGATGAGAAGGATGTTCCCATAGTGATTGCGAAAAACTATTCCATAACCTACTGGTCTTAGATTTCCCTTAGAGGCCCCGTCGAAACTGTTCTTGATGAAGTCCTCAGGGGGGGAGGACCAAGAGGTGGGGCTGCTGGGAGGAGGGATTGGTGACAAAGGTGGACGAGTCTGAGGGGAGGAAGGTGGAGACCAGAACCGGAGGACAGGAAGTTCGTCTGGGTGAATGTTGAGGTCTACGTCGGCTCAAAGATGAGGGGAGAGGGATTCCAAGATGTTGCAGTAGCACAGATGCCATCGGTGATGCCACGGGAGGGAGAGACCTTTGAAGAGTCTTTTGTTCCTTTTTTTCCAGGCATGCCAAAGGATGAAGCCTGGTATAAGCTGCCAAACACGATTGAGGAGGGGTGAGCGGAAAGCTTGGTACCGCCAGTTAGCAATGGTCTCCAGGATGCTGTCCCTATGGCGGTCGGAAGTATGCATAGTCAGTGCCGCTTGATCCCATATCTGAGCAGTGTAATGGCAAGAGTTGAGGAGATGGTTCATTGTTTCCTCTGCCTCGCCACAAAGTAAGCACATAGAAGGTCCCACAAAACCTCTTTTCGATAGGTTGTCCCAGGTAAGGATACTGGAATGTGCGACAAGCCAGAGGAAGAGGGTAATCTTGGGCCAACGTTTAAGATCCCAAAGCTTGCTCCAGATTTTCGTGTTAGGGAGGGGGACTGAGGGAGCCCTGAGCCGATATGCTTCTCGCGTACTGAATGTGCCTTGTGGCCTGTGTCCCCACCTCAGAATATCCTCTCCTGCGATTACGGGAATTCTCTGTTTCTCCATCTCTTCCTGCAGAGGAACTAGATTCACGTGTGGCCCCAGGTCAAGGCATTCCTTGTCCACGTGCCACTGGCGCCAAGTATCTTCCTGGGGGTCGACCTTCCAGTAATCGGTCACTCTTATCAGTCCTGCTCGACTGGCCTGAGTACAAATGTTAGGGGCCCATTCCTCCTTACCTAAGACCGGCCATTGTTGCCAAGAGTCTTGCCAAAACAGGGCGATCTTCCCATTCCTGATTTCCCAGAAAGCGTGCTCAGTCACCAGTTGTCTATTCTGCATGGCTGTTGTCCATATTAAGGAACCTGGGTTATCTTCATTCCAACGGACTAAGTTTTTCTCTGCCACATTTGGACCACATTTCTTCCTCCAAAGTCGGGCCCAGAGGTCCTTGGGGCTTTTTAGCCATCGCCACCAAATTTTGGCGCTGAGCACCTTGTTCATTATGAGGGGGTCCCTGAGTCGTAGGCCGCCTTGCTCCTTGGGTCGACATAGTTTGTCCTAGCTGACCAAAGCCATTTTATTCCCTGTATTGAGTCCCTGCCACATGAAGTGTCGTTGAATTCCTTTGATGGTATTGAGCACAAACTTTGGAGCAGCTGTTAAGAACCAAACATCAATATAGCATAGAAAAACCTCAGGAAAAGTACTCAATGCCTTGAAAAAGAGATAATTTCAGATAATAAGCCTCTTCGAGGGGGCAACCTCCTTTTACCCCACTTAAATGTTCAAGTACAAGA
>ML783935.1:56186-86957 GCA_009831015.1 Picea engelmannii | reverse complement strand
AGTGGGATTTCAACCCACTCATATGGAATATGATATGAAGGAACTTGAAACATTCATAAAATTCGCAACAGAAATAACGTGAAAACACTGTCGTTTTCTGTCAAAAGTGGGTTTTGAATCCACGCCAATGGAATATTCATATAATTCGTAATATAAATATAAATAGCGTGAAAGTGGGATTTGAACCCATTCCCTCTTTCTAAGAGAGACCAGAACTTGAGTCTGGCACCTTAAACCATTCAATATTATAGACGAACGAATATGATAATCAACGACTATATTATTTTATCGTAATATTATTTATCTTCGTTTTATGATACATTACCTAGTATATTATTGAGAGTGGGATTTCAGACCAAAGCCTTAATCTGGCGCCTTGGCCATCCTTTCACATTGATATTTATATTTCAATCCAATGGAATGGGAATTTCCACATATCCTTTCACACTGATCTTTATATTTCAATCCAATCGAGTGGGAATTTCCACATATCCTTTCACATATTTCATGGGCTTGTTATACTATATCTTGATCACTGATATTTATATTTCAATCCATTGGAGTGGGAATTTCACATATCCTTTCACAATTGTATTGATGTCAATTTTTTTTACCTGTAATTGTACATATACAAGTGTTAAAAGGGAACAAACAGTGGAGCCGACGGTGTTATAAGGGTAAGTAAACATTGCAGATATAAATGGTTCCTAAACTGTCGCCCGGGCACAAATACCCGAGCGGAACTGCTCGGTGATTGGGCATTGCTCACATTGGCTACTCAGTTGTCATTATAGTCGATTCATGTAATGGGATATTCCAAGATCATTATAGATTGGTTGCGGGGAAAAGGTCGGCTTCAGGTCATCACCCTGGATTGTTGGAAGGACAATATCAATGCTTTAATCACCTCTTTCCATAAGATATCCTTTTCATATGTTTGCAGAGAGGAAAATCAACTGTTGGATATTCTTTCAAAGCAGGTGCTCAACAGGGATCCAAGGAAGCTCACCTATTTTTAGTGTGTCGAGGCACATGAGGGGCCCGACATGTTCCTCAACCTTTACTAGTTTTTTCTGGAGTTTTTTGTTGGTTGCCCATTTCCTTTTTGTGGGATGACATCCGTATGTATATGTTATATCTTTGTTTCTTACCTTTTGGATCTTTCCTGGAAGATGTATGCACGTTTTCTTTTAGAAGAGACATTATGTTAGTTAGAGTTGGGGACTTATTGTGTTATTTTGGGGAGAAAAGACATTTCGGAATGGTCTCTATGAAATCAATTTGTATGGTTTTGAATGTATACGATCAATTTATATTATCAATATAAATATAAAGTGCAATTTTTTGTGGAAAAAAAAAAGTGTTAAAATATTTGATCTATATTAACAAAAAGTTAAGATAGATCTACTTAATTCTAGATAGATCTACTTTAATATATGTTTTTTTTCTTCTTTTGAAAATAATGTTTTTCCTTTTTATTTTCATTTCATATTTTATTAGTGTTACTCTCAATTATATACATATACATAGTAGAAATCACTTTTGGATACACTAAGAACCACCTTTAGTTGATGATCTTAGAAAGTAGCATTATTCTAAGTTAATACAGGGGTTTTCTTGTGAGATTTTTGTTGAAAAAATGATGATCTATTCTAAGTTAATACAAGGTTTTCTTGTGAGATTTTTGTTGAAAAAATGATGATATTAGATTATGGTAAACTCAAGGTGATAATAGTTTTTTTTTTTTTTTTTAAAGGAGAAATCCTCTATGTGAATGATGTTTGGAATGTATTTGGTCTTTTTGTTTGGTAGTTATTCAAAGTGTATCCAAACTTATTCCTTTTTAGATTCAATACATTTATGTTAAGATCTATGTAAGAGAGAAGGATCCAATGGGACCACCAACAAACTTAAAAATTTATAATAAATGAAAAAAATGGTCCATTGTTGCACAAAAGAAATCTATCAATAACAATGAAAATAACACCAAACAATAATGTTGGCCTTAATCCATAGGATTCTTAAAATTAAATTAAAAAGTACCTAGGCAAGTGTTTCTCATCACCTAGGCACCTAAGGGGTGAGAAAGTGCCTAATGTGGACCCTAGTCATTTAATTTGTGAGATGCAAATTAAAAGGTGACTTTTTGAGACTTAGAGAAAGTGGGTAAGTAAAGTAATTTTATCCCCACTGTTGATCTCGTCTAATCTCAACTGTTAGATGAGACGACCCTTGAGATTCCCTCATGAGGTCGATTAGGGTAAGGAGGGAACACCTATTGTTGGTTGTTGAGACATTTTTTGAGAGAGAGAAAGAGAGAATTTTTGAGCTTGAGGAAGTGGCCATTTCTGTAGAGCTAGGGCATGCATTCCAAGGTAGGAAACTAGCATGAAAATCGAGGCAGGAGGTACAACATACACATCAGGACGTACAGTACGGATTTTAGGGTCCGTATAGCCTTCTGTTGGCACAAAAATTGAGAAAGGGGAGCAACATTAAATATTGACCGTAGAGTATAGATTTACACAGTCCGTATGGTTCCGTTTTTGGCACAGATTTCGAGGAATGTACAGCCACTGTACACAGGTCATACAATACAGATTTTTACAGTTTGTACAGTCTCTTTATTGCACATAAATCGAGGATATTTGTTGTGTGTGGTTTTTGGAAAGTTTGGCATGGTTTTCAAGGAGGCCTTACAACCACTAATACACCCAAAAATTTGTTGCTATTGTTGGCACAAATTTCAAGGTATCCGTACAACTAGTTGGAGGCACAAATATTGAGGAGCATGCCTGTACTTTGTTGCAGAAAATTTTGGAAAGAATTTTGAGGAGTTTTGCTCATTTCCTATGTGAAGACTTGGCACGATTATCGAGATAAGTTTGTCATTAAATTTCTGAAGATGAATATGTTGTAACGTAATTTCTCTGAAGCTAACAAATAATAAAAACTCCCTCTCTCATTGGTTTCCCCCTTGTGGGTTTTTCCAGGGTCCCTGTTAGACAAAAAATCACTATGTTATTTTTCTGAGTTTATGTGTTGTTGATATATTTTATTTCTGCGTTAAAACGATGTTCAAAATCCTCATGTTTCAGTTTTGAAATTTATTTTTATGCTGAGTTTAATTGGCTGTAATAAATCTAGGTTTGGGCATTAAACATTGGCTAAAAAGTCAGTGAGACTGAAACTGGGTTGGGGTCTGAAATTTTACATGGCATCAGAGTTGAGTTGAGAGAAGCAGAAATATTTCAGCAAGTCAAAAATTTGGGACAACAGTCACTTCACCAGACAGGATTTTGAATTTTTCATTTTCAGCAGAAAGTTGTCAATGGCTACAGGTTTGAGAGTTGAGGACAGAATTGATGGGGCAACAAAAATTTAGTGCTTGGAAGGAGAGGATGATCTTGTTGTTGCAAGAAAATGAGTTGTGGGACATTGTTGAAAATACCTCAACACATCCTGTGGTTGTACCTACTAATGCTACTCTTCTTGTATCTTACACTAAGAAGAGTATCAAGGATAAGAGGATTATTATTGATGCCATCAAGGACCATTTGATTCCTCACTTGATGAGGAAGGAAAATTCCTATGATATGTGGGAGTCTTTGATGAAGTTGTACCAAAGTACAAATGAAAACCGGAAGATGGTTTTGAGGGGAAAAATGAAGAACATAAAAATGACCAAGGCTGAAAATGTGGTCACATATCTTACCAGGTTGACACAGGTGAGAGATGAGCTTGGATCTATGGGGGAGGCCATAGTTGACAGTGATCTTGTGAGAACATCATTGAATGGAGTTTCCAAACAATGGGTTTTTTTTGTAGAGGGCATTGTAGCTAGGGAAAAGCTTCCCAATTGGGAACGTCTTTGGGATGACTTTGTTCAGGAGGATACCCAGAGAGGTTATGTACATGGTAGTTCATATAAAGGTCATGATGATGAGAATGTGGCCCTTGCTGACAAGAAGAAGAATAAATTCAGAAAGGGTCCTAACGGAGGAAAAAACCCAAAGGATGAAGGGAAGAAGGACATGAGCAAAGTCAAGTGCTTTGCATGCCACAAGTTTGGGCATTATGCAGGTCAGTTTGCTAACAAGAAGAAGAAACAAGCAACAACTTCATCAGTGGTGGAAGAGTTCTCCACCAAGTTTGATAAGGGATTTTCCTTGGTCGTGTGTCTTTCCACAAGGACCACTCATTTAGATATGTGTTATATTGACAGTGGTTTCTCTCTCCATATGATAGGGGTTCGTGAGAACTTGATAGATATTAGACATATTGGAGATGTTGAGGTGGTGCTTGGAGATGATCGGGTGGTCAAGGTAGTTGGTTGTGGGACTGTATCATTTCAGAGGAAGTCTTTTCCTCCCATGTTGTTAATTTTATAAAACAGGACCGCGGAGCAATAAAATAAAACAAATGCGGAAACAAAACACAAAAGATACACAATACAATAGAGACACAGATTTACGTGGTTCACCTAGTGTGGGCTACATCCACTAGATAAATTTCCAGTTCCTTCCTTTATTATTATCCAACAAATGAAGGGATACGACCTACAACAAAACCCATTGTAACTTCCTCTTCTTTCTCTCAAAATCTCCTCTCTCATAATACAATACTCGCCATGATGCATAGCCGAAATGCATTTCCCTCATAACAGAGGGTTTCCTTATAGGGAAAAAAAACCCTAACATAATTTATACCATTAGATATGTGACCTTACAATGAACGGTCCAGATTTACAATGAAATTACAATATACATTTACAAGGCAATTTTTCCTTCGGGGGCTTCGCCCTCGAACCCCCATCGTGGGACACTACCCCCAAACCCCCCAGCCAAGGGGATAGCTCCCTGGGACCTCGCAGAGGGGATACCCCTCCTATGCACTGCCCTGTGTGGAAGAGTGTACATACTTCTAGGGTGTAAAGTCTTCATGGGTTATAAACACGGCTGAAAGCAAGGACCTCTGAATCAGGAAGATAATCAGGCTCCATAACCAATAGTTGAGAGAGGTCCTATATGTTTCAGGCTTGAAGAAGAACTTAGTATCAGTTTCTACTATTGAGGTGAGTGGATATGAGGTCTTGTTCCATGATGGGAAGGTGCTCCTTTTTCCAAAGGGGTTTAGTATCAATTTGGCCAAAGTGATTGGGACTCGACACGAGAAGCTATACAAGCTCATGTTTCAGCCAACGAGAGCATTGTTTCATTCTACCAGTAGCAGTGACCTATGTGAGCTATGGCACATGAGGATGGCACATTTGCACCATGGGGATTTGAGGGTACTGCGGGAGATTGTGAATGGAGTTCAAGATTTCAGTATAGAGCACTAGGATTTGTGCAAGGGGTGTGCTTTGGGAAAGTACACCAAGACTACTTTTCCTAGCAATGACATCAGAGAAACAGGTATCCTTGATCTTATTCATTCAGATGTGTGAGGCCCGATGTCTTTGGCATCGTTGACTGGCTTTTTATATTATTTTATAGTCATTGATGACTTCTCGTAGAAGTATTGGATTTTCTTCATGAAGACCAAAGAACAGGTCTTCAGTCGATTCCAAGAGTTCAAATCTCTTGTGGAGAACCAGACAGGGAAGAAAATCAGAGTTCTGAGGATAGACAATGGGGGTGAGTATACCTCCAAGGAGTTCATGGACTTCTGTGCAAGAGAGGGCATCAAGAGAGAGTTGCTTGTTCCTTACAACCCACATCAGAATGAGGTTGCTAAGAGGAAGAACAAGGGCATTGTTGGGGCTGTGAGAGACATGCTACATGATCAGGGGCTACCACTATTTCTTTGGGCTGAAGCATGCTACATTACAGTTTATCTGCAGAATAGGAGTCCACACAGGGCAGTGGGGACCATGACTCCTGAGGAGGCATTTTCTGGGAAGAAGCCTGAGGTGGGGCACTTACAGATTTTTGGGTGCATCACATATTCATATGTCCATTCTGAGAAGAGGACAAATATAGATCCCATGACAAAGAGCAGGATCTTTGTTGGATAAAACAAGAATTCAAAGGCTTTTCATATATACCTTCCTTCCTTGAGGAAGACTGTCTTGAGGAGGGATGTGAGATTTGAGGAGGACAGAGCCTTTAGGAAGTCACGAGGGACAAAGAGGAGTGAGAATTCTTCACCTTAGATTCAGGTGAGTCCGCAGTAGACTACAGTGACACAGAGTTCAAGGCCACCAATTTTAGTGACGACTGGTTCACAAATGACAGGGCCACAAATTTTAGGTTCATAGGTTACCGGTCCACAAGGTTCAAGATCGAGTACTCCGGGGTCTACTTTAGGATCACAGTCTTCAGGAGATGGGTTTGATCAGGGAGAGTCCCCTCCACAGGACACTACTTCAGAGAAGAGGAAGCCCAAGTGGCTTCAGGATACTTTGAGGGAGGCACAGGGTTCAGTGGGGAATCCAAGACAGGCAGTGAGGGAGATTAAACCTCCCGAGATGTTTTGCAACTACATCATGATGGTGAGCAGTATTCGGGAGTCTGAGCCTTTCACTTTTGAGGAGGCTACTGGTAGACAGTTTTGGAGAGATGCCATGATGGAAGAGTACAATTTCATCATGAATAATGATGTATGGGAAGTTGTTCCTAGACTTGAGGGGAAGTCAGTGGTGACTTCCAAGTGGCTCTATAAACTCAAGTATACTGCAGATGGCAGCATTGAGAAGTACAAATCTCACTTTGTGGCTCGGGGGTTTTCACAAGTTGAGGGAGTTGAATATGATGAGACCTTTTCACCGGTTGCTAGATATACCTCGATCAGGTCGATGATTTTCATTACAATAGAGATGGGTTGGAAGATCCACCAGACGGATTTGAAGACCACATTTATGAATGGTATTATATAGGAGGAGGTGTATATTGAGAAGCCATTGGGATTTGAGGTGAATTGGAAAGAGTCTCATGTGTGTAGACTAAAGGAGGTATTGTTTGGGCTGAAACAAGCTCCCAGAGCTTGGTATTCGAGGATTGATGCCTATTTGCACCAGTTGGTGTTTGAGAAGAGTGAGGCAGATCCCAACCTATACTTCATCGTGGTTGGAGAGGATCCTCTCATTCTCTTACTATATGTGGATTATCTTTCATTACATGGGCAGAGAGACTCATTAGCATCTGCAAGGAAAGCCTTGCTTCATAGTTTGAGATGACTGATATTGGACTGATGCACTATTTTTGGGGATTGGAGGTTTGGCAGGAGCCTGGACACATCTTCCTGGGACAAGGGAAGTATGTGTGTGACATTCTAAGTAGATTTCAGATGGAGGATAGTAGGCCCATAACCACTCCCATGATTACCAACTGGAAGAAGATTCATGCTTCTGAGTCACATTTGGTGGATTCCACTTTATATCATCAGTTGATCGGGTCATTGATGTATCTGGTCAATACGAGGCCATATATTTGTTTTGTTGTCAACACTCTCAGTCAGTTCATGGTGGAGCCTAGGAGAGTGCACTGGGTGGTAGAAAAACATTTGCTCAGGTATCTTTTTGGTATGGTAGATTATGGTCTGGACTATCAAAAAGGATACAGAGTTCGTTTGGTTGGCTATACAGATTCAGATTGGGCAGGATGTGTCAGTGACAGGAAGAGTACTTTAGGGTGTTGTTTCTGATTGGGCTCAACAGTTGTGTCTTGGTTCAATTGGAAGAAAAATTCAGTGGCTTTGAGTTCTGTAGAGGCTGAGTAATGGCATCCCATCTAGCTAGCTGTGAGGCCCTTTGGATTCACAAATTGCTGGTGGGATTTTTTGGTGTGCAGTTGAGGCTTACCTTGATTTATTGTGATAATCAGAGTTGCATTAAATTCTCAGAGAATCCAGTTTTTCATGACATGTCTAAGAATATCAAGATTCATTATCACTTCATCCCTGACTATGTTCAAAGAGGAGCAGTGGAGCTAGAATACATATCTACAGATGAGAAGGTTGCAGACATGCTCACCAAAGAATTGGCCAGAGAGTCAAGTTTGTATTTTTTAGGGACAAGCTTGGAGTGGTGAGTAACACTTTCCTTGGTAAGAGGGAGTGTTAAAATTAAATTAAAAATTACCTAGGCAAGTGTTTCTCATCAACTAGGCGCCTAAGGGGTGAGAAAGTGCCTAATGTGGACCCTATTCATTTAATTTGTGAGATGCAAATTAAAAGGTGACTTTTTGAGACTTAGGGAAAGTGGGTAAGTAAAGTGATTTTATCCCCTCCGCTGATCTTGTCTAATCTCAATGATTAGATAAGATGGCCCTTGAGATTCCCTCATGAGGTCGATTAGGGTAAGGAGGGCGAACCCATTGTTGGTTGTTGAAACATTTTTTGAGAGAGAGCAAGAGATCATTTTCGAGCTTGAGGAAGAGGCCATTTCTACAGAGCTAGGGAACACATTCCAAGGTAGGAAACTAGATGGAAATCGAGGCAGGAGGTACAACATACACAACAGGCCATACAGTACGAATTTCGAGGTCCATATGACCTTCTGTTGGCATAGAAATCAAGAAAGGGGAGAAACATTAAATACTGGTCGTATAGTACAGATTTAGACAGTTCGTACAGTTCATTTTTTGGCACAGATTTCGAAGAAGGTACAACCACTATACACACGTCATACAATATGGATTTTTATAGTCCGTACAATCTCTTTATTGCACAAAAATTGAGGAGATTTGTTGTGTGTGGTTTCTGAAAAGTTTGGCACGATTTTCAAGGAGGCTGTACAACCATTAATACACCCAAAAAAAATTTGCTGTTATTGGCACAAATTTCGAGGCATCCATATAGCCAGTTGGAGGCAGAAATATCAAGGAGCAGACCTGTACTTTGTTGCAAAAAATTATGGAAAGAATTTTGAGAAGTTTTGCTCATTTCCTGTGTGAAGACTTGGCACGGTTATCGAGATAAGTTTTTCATTAAATTTCTGAAGATGAATATGTTGTAACAAAATTTCTCTGTAGCTCACAAATAATAAAAACTCCCTGTCTCACTGGTTTTCCCCTTGTGGGTTTTTCCAGGGTTGTTGTTAGACCAAAAGCCACTATGTCATTTTTTTGAGTTTATGTGCTGCTGATATATTTTATTTCTGCATTAAAATGATGTTCAAAATCCTCATGTTCCAGTTATGAAATTTATTTTTATGTTGAGTTTAATTGGTTGTCATAAATCTGGGTTTGAGCATTAAACATTCGCTGAAAAATCAGCTAGACTGAAACTAGGTTGGGGTATGAAATTTTACAAGGAGCACTAGAGAGAGATCACAAATATGATAATGAAGCAACCACAAAGATCACACTAAACAATGGGAGAACAAAAAGGTATGTGTTACCAATAGAATTAAAACAATTTTAGAGAGAGAAATAAATTTATAAATGACTCTTTTATGTGCATTTATACACAACTCAATAAGGTATGAATCTCTTTCGAAAACCCTTTCCAAAATTTTTAACAGTGCACATATAAATTCACTCACCCATCCTTAAGCATAACCTAGTATAACAATAAATGAACATCAATTAACATTAACCACATACATTAATGATATAATTTGAATCCACTATAGCCATATATAGTTACATCATTCTCAACCATTTAAATGGTGTATCCCATAAAAAGAATAAAACAAAACCTCCTCCCCCCCTTTTTCTTGTAAATAAAAAAAAGGGGTAAATCATATTATTGTGCTGTCACTGTACAAAAAAGACACATGTCATTGGCCTACTACCTGTTCTACCAAACTAGTGGAAAACCGAACAGATGGACGCCTGTTATACTTTCAGCCAAAAAATCCATCTGCCACTTGCCCTTCCAATTGGAAACCAGAGCAGGTGGTTGATGTTTGTCCTAACAGATTTGTCTTTGCAAGCTAGAACAAACTAACAACTGCTAAAAAAAGAAAACTAGAAAGGAATTATGCAAAGTCCCATTACAAAAAAATAGACAGGAGTTATGCAGAGTACCGATACAGAATAAAAAGAAGCTAATCATTGACACTAAGGGATATGTCATCTGAAGCTCCAGGAAGAGTGTCGTCTCTAGGTTGTAGCATGAAGGGCTATGCAGAAGTCAAGCAACGTTGCTTAGTTGGTGCATTCGAGAATGCGTCGAAGAGGATGTCAATCCACTTGCTAATGAGGGTGTCCTGATGAAGTTGGTCCACTATGTAGCTTCTGAGATCGAAAATGAGTTCCAACTACTCCGAGTTGAAGAGACTAGGGGGAGCTGGGTCAAATTCCAGAATTTCATTTAGCGGTGGAGGCGCCAAGATGGGGAGGTTCTCCTGCATGGTGTCGATGGCTCCATCCTTGACCGCCTCAGCTCTTGCATCAACCTCACTGGTGTTGTCCTGGAGGGAAGCATCTAGAGTTATGTGGAGGACTTCATTCGAGAATTCCTCCTCTACAACGCATGTAGCACCTTCCATGGCAACCTGGGTACATATATTAGCTTTGTTGGTGCTGTGGAACAAGCAATCATTTGGGACCATGTAGAGGAGGGATTCTAGTGGAACCTTGATAGGTTCCTCCGGAAATTCCTCCTTGATGTAGGCCATCGATGGATTTTGTGGCCTCGCGGTGCGTTGAGTCTTGACAATGGACAGGGCTCATTCCAATTGTTGCAGGTGTCTCTATCGGAAAACTTTGTTGTACCAGGCAGGTCCACGTCTTAGCTTATCTCTCTCTCTCGGCATGGATGAGCCAGGGGGGCGAAGAATCCATTGAATTACTTCCAGGAGAACCCAATGCACAATAATCCAATTCTCAGAGCGAGCAAGGTGACAGAGCTTGAAGGAGAAATAATGCCAGCCAGGGCTGGGTGGGAGAGATATCCCCGAGGTAGACATGACTGTTGTAATCAACCGCCTCCTACCATTAATACATAAGGCCACCATTAATCTGACTCAAGGGAGTTGTCCTCCCTTCCTCTGCAAGTAATTAAGGTCACCCTCCATTCAACACTGAGGTGAGGGATGACGGTTGGCCATATTTATGGTTGAAATCATGGGAGGGATGTGTGGCGTCCTTTCGCTATGTGGAACCCCATCTAGGACCGGATAATATTTTCTGGCCAAGCCCAAACAATGGTCTAGTAGCTTGGTATGTGCAGAGGTTTGAGCGTTCCATTAGATCAACTCTTCCTTAGAATCCACACCCTCATTTTCCAAGCAATCAACTATTTTGTTAACATGTATTTTCACATGGGAGGGGGTGAGAGTGAGATGGGGTTGTAATAGGGACTTGAAGTCTTCCAATAGTCCTAATAGTCGCCAGTTGGGTGAGACATCCGAGGGGTTTGAGTCGTGAATGATTTTAGTGATAAGTTGGATGATGATCTGAGAATCACCTTCCACTATGAGTTGGTGGATGTTATGATCAGTTGCTAGCTTGACCCTCTGAGAAGGCTCCAAATATCTGTTGCATTGTTTTTGTTGAGTCCCAAATAGCCTACTGCATAATGTAGAATTTTCCCCTCAACATCTCTTAGGACCGCTCCAAAGCCTGCCGGTCTCATATTCCCTTTTGAAGTAGGAGGGGGGGACCAAGTGCACAAACTATGACTGATCTTGGTATTGCAAGTATCCTTCTTTCTCGATCCATCAGTGAGATTGAACTGTCAGGCCTGTAGGATGTGGCCTTCTCCAAGATTTCATTTAAGGTCCTCCTAGGTCTAATGCTCATCCCTGATCATTTCCCAAATCAGGTTTATGATTCTAGCCCAGATTGAGTGAGGGGGGAAAGAAGTAGAGAAAAAAATCCTTTTGTTTCTCTCTTTCCAGATTTTCCAAACTGTGAAGCCTGGTAATAACTTCCAGATGCGGTCCAGGATTGAATTTTGGTAGGAGATCGAGTCCCAGTTTTCCACAGTGCTTATGATGCTAGCCCAATTTCTATTGGAGCGACGCATTAGTTGTGCAACCATGTCCCAGACGGCCTCACTGTGGTTGCAGTGGTTAAATAGGTGCTCCATTGTCTCTTCCTGTTGCTGACAGAGAGGGAAGATTGAAGGGCCTACAAACCCTCGTTTTCAAAGATTGTCCAAAGTAAGTATGTGGTTTTGGGCAATAAGCCAAAGGAATATTAACACTTTCGGCCAAAACTTTGAATTCGAGATCTTGCTTCAGATGTGCTCCTTTGGTTGCTCTTGATAATTTTGTTGTAGATGATAAGCCTCTTTGACTGAGAAGTTACCTACTAGGGAATGCCCCCATCTGAGGATGTCTGGTCCTTCCCTGCAAAACCTGCCCCCCTTAAATGTTGAAAAAAAATCCATATAAAATGAAACTTAACTTACATTAAAAAAATCTTTATGAAATTGATATTTAATTTACATTCCCTATTTAAAATGTAACAACTCCAATGTTCTTTAACATGTGCAATTCACATTATTTCTTTCACCTTTTATTATTAAATTGGAAGAAGAATGTTCTTTAACATGTGTTCAAACATTCCCCTTTCACTTTTATTATTAAATTGGGAGGAAAAACATGTTGTTGCATTTCTTTGGGGTGTACATTATTTCTTTCACTTTTTATTATTAAATTGGAAGAAGAATGTTCTTTAACATGTCACTTTTATTATTAAATTGGGAGGAAAAACATGTTGTTGCATTTCTTGGAGATGTAGAAAAGTCCATGATGAAATGTACTATTAAGGTACTTAGTTATGTGAAGTGTTATAAATCCATCTTTTGAATGGAACCCTTGAACAAAGTAAAAATCAGTACATGTATTTGGATGTCTTTTATATTTTAGACTATGTTTATATAGGTTTCTTTCTATTTTTATGAAACTTAAGACATGAGTTCTGTGGAAAACCTCAAGGGATTTATCTTCATGGAATAAATAAAATAACATAAAACATAATAATAGGAATATATATTTGTGCAAATGTTTGGTTTCTATTATTTTTCTTGCAGAACATGGGATCATGGAAACCCTAACTTAGGACCATTAAATGATAGTGCTTGAAGTGTGCATAGTATATTGCATAGAAGATCGGTGGATGCATATACAATGTTATGAATTTTCTGATCTAGGACCCAACATTAAGAAGATATTGTTATTTATCTAGCATAGATCCATTTTGATCCAAAATTTTCTTATGCATTTAGATATTTAAAAAAAATTCTAAATTTCTGACTACTTAAAAATCTAACGTTATGATTACTTTAAAGATTTGCGTTATGATTACTTAAAAGATTTGTTTTTTTTATATGGTATTTTTTTACATGGAATTGATGGACTTTTTTCTATTTTAATTTGTTAGCGTTACATATACATATCTATTCCACCTAGAATTGTAAGAGCAATTGGTTTCTTTGAAGTAGATTATGTCTAAAGCTAGAGGTCCCGACTGAGATAAAGGTTGGCCTTTTTCTAACTAATGGCTTCAATACCCATCATATCCTGAAACTCGGGGTTGGAATTGGAGAATTTCAAGCAATACAGTAATCCTTTCTGCACAAATTGGATCCCTGAGGAGGGAAAGTTTTCTTTTCCCATCAACTCAATTAACTCAGTTTATAGAGCATGTTTTGATCAGGAAATCAACAATATTCTGATGTCACTGAAAATAGTGCCATGAAGAGTATCTCTTGAGGATTTGGAAGTATAGGTTTTCGTCTGAAAACTGACAACTGATCTCCTTCATGTTCAATTGCATGGGCAAAAATGTCATCTTATGGAAGACAAGTTAATTGAGAAAGGAAGCATTTTCTTCTTTTGGATAAGTTGGTCTTTAAGCCCAACATTTGGAGTAAGAGTTGAAGATATTGAAATCCAACCATAGTCTTTGGGGTGTTTCAAATTATGAAGATATTGAAAGCTAACCATTGCCCACGAAAAAGCGATTCCATCACTAATATTTCAAAATTGCCTTCAAATGGTGCTGTGGTGTAGTTGGTTATCACGCCAGTCTTCCACACTAAAGGTCCCCAGTTCGAACCTGGGTAGCACCATCACGTTTTCTAACTGGTCTTCAATTTTACAGTTAATCGATAATGTTATGGAGTTGTTAGTAGAGGTCAGAATGTTGCACCAGACTCTTATCGAGTTGTTAGATTTCGACCCAGATTGTTACTCAGAAGTTGCCAGGACTTCCTTCTTATGTCCAGGCTTTCTTTAAGATGGGTTAGCATGCCAACATGTTCCCTTTCATCTCTCCCTGGGCATGACTTTAAAGAGAAATAAACTCTCCCTAGGCCCTGGGATGGACTAGTAGTATTCTCTATTTGGTTTATGGGCTTCCATGACCTTGCAAATCAAGCCAGGTTCAACACACTCATTCAAAAGGAAAATTAAAATGTTGAGAATGCTGGATTCCATTTTCTCAAGGATATCAATGGCTACAATTTCATTTTCTCAAGGATATCAATGGCTACGAAATGCAAGTAAGCCTGGGTAGACTTTGTAAAATGCATGCATACCATGGAAGAAACAAAGTAAAACTTATCCAGTTACAATTGTTAAGAAAATATATTGAAAATTTGCAAACAAAAGGAGTATGTGAATGATTTACTTCTACATACTATCATCAGCTTGGTTAATCAAATTAAAATCAACAAAGTAAAACTTATCCAGTTACAATTGTTAAGAAAATATATTGAAAATTTGCAAACAAAAGGAGTATGTGAATGATTTACTTCTACATACTATCATAAGCTTGGTTAATCAAATTAAAATCAATGGAGACAAGTTACAATTGTTAAGACGATATATTGAAAATTTGCAAACAAAAGGAGTATGTGAATGATTTATTTATACACATTATCATGAGCTTGGTTAATCAAATTAAAACTAATGGAGACACTCTTGGGGATCATTGAATCATTAAAAAAGTATTGAGAAGTATTTCTTCCAGATTTGATCTTATTGTTGTAGCAATAGAAGAATCAAAGAATTTAACTCAAATGTCTCTTGAGGAGCTTGCAGGTTCCTTGCAAACCCATGAACAAAAGTTGTACAGATCCATTGCCATTTTTTTAATCAAGCTTTTAGATCTCCAGTTTCAATGAAAAGTGGAGGGAGATCATCCAACTATAGAGATGTTGCTAAACAAAGTGGAAGTTAAACTTTGTCAATAGGCATGAAGGAGGACAAATTAGTTTTTTAGAATCACATGGAAGAGGAAGGCACAATGACACATCACCCATTTTTTCAAGGGTATAACAAATTCAATGTTGAATGTTGCTATTGTAAAATGTTGAACGCATATGAATATAGAAAAAACAATATAATATGGATAAACAAAATGTAAATTTCATTAAGAAAAATGAAACTAAAAGTGAAAATAATAAAATCATTTGTATACACCATGAGTGGGCCTAATGGTTGAGAACATGTGGGTTAAGTTTGAGAGTGAAGAATGGAAGGGATATAGGGTTAAGTTTGAGAGTGAAGAATGGATTATTTTTATAAAAACATGACAGTGTCAGTCAAATTACAGTGGTCAAAATGACAAAAGCAAGGATGTTTCCTTTAATCATGAAAAATGAATTTTCAGCTACATTCAACATTGGTCACTTGAACTTTAGTGGGCTGAATTTGTCGTATAAGAAGCAAATGGTAAGAGGATTGCCTAATTTGTTGTATAAGAAGCAAATGGTAAGAGGATGAAAACAACACATAAATGTTTTTTTTCCTTTCGTAAATTGTGGAGAGCAAGAGATCCACTTGAGTTGATTCTTTCAAATCCATGTGGTCCTATGCAAACCCCCTCTTTTGAAAAGAGTTGGTATTTTATAACATTCATAGACGATTTCAGTAGAAAAGAATGGGTCTATTTCTTAAAGAATAAATATGAGGCCTTTGGGATCTTCAAGTAATTTGAGGCTCTAGTGGAAAAAGATAGTGGATACGTTCAAAAGGTTTTGAGCATTGACAAAGGGGAAGGATATTTATAAAATGGGATTTTGAACTTTTGCAAAGAACATGAAATCAAGAAGCACTTTACTACATGTTATAAACCATAATAGAATGGTGTGTTCAAAAGGAAATGTGGAATCGTTCAAGAAATGGCTAGGAACATTCTCATGGTTAATAGATTGACCACTGAATTCTAGATTGAAGCAATAACAATGAGAGTTTATTTGTTGAATAGATGCCCCCAAAAAAGAGTTCATAACATGATTCCACAAGAGGCATGGATCAAGAAAAAACTAGTGTTGAACACTTTGGTTGTGTCACATATGCACATATACCCAAGGAAAGAAGGAAGAAATGGGATGATAAAAGAGAAAAATGCACAATTATTTGAGATAGAGAGTAGTGAAAGGCATAAAACTATACAACCCTAACACAATTGTGTTAATAATCAATATAAATGTGATTGCAGATGAAGTATGGGATGATCAACCAGGAACAACATAAGGTGTTTCCATATCAATACCTTATACGGATTTTTCAAATGGTACACAAGATATCGCTGCAACAATGCCTCAAAATATTGGCATTCAACATGGAGCACAAGATGTTTCCCAAGTGACACCTCTATTGACAAGATTCCAAGTCATTGCCTAGGCAATACCTCCATTTGGTACTTCCAACAGAAGAGGAAGAAATGAGTCATTTCCAGGAAACCAAGAAGCTTAAGGAGATATATGAAGCATCCAAGTATGAAGATGATCATAATGAATTGTTGAATTTCATTATTTTTTTTAATTTGATCTTACTTATTTTGTTGATGCTATAAAAGAAAGAAAATAACATGATGCCATGGACAAAGAAATGCAAGCAATTGAAAAAATGAGACATGCGAGCCAGTGCCCAGTATATTATTGAGAGTGAAATTTCAAACTAAAGCTTAAATCCGACACCTTAGATCATCTCAACCATCCCAACAACTAACAGAAAAAATGAGGGTGTATCTAGGGGTATTTTACCACAACATGGATTAAAAGAAACAATAGTCATAACAAGTGATTTCAATTCGTTGTAAGTATTTTCGTCTCGATGGCCTTAATTTCCATAAATAAATAAAGATCTTAAACACTTAATGCTCTTTTGGAAGGTCAATCCTCACATACTATAACTAATTAAATGAATAAATAAACAGTATACTTTAAACATCAACTAACCAAATTTAATGGCATTAAAGGGTGATTTTTTTATGCATCTAGTCCCTTCCTTCACAATAAGGAAGAAAAAAAAACACTTATATGCCATTTAACATATTGCTAATCCTGCTCGAAGTCCTTTCCCAAGATTGGGGACTTTACAAAACCAAAGTGTGTTAAAGGAACCAAAAAGTATGTCACTTGGTGGAAGCCCACCTTTCTTGAGTGTTATTGGGTCAATACCAGAACCAAACCTTGCAAACCACACCCTGGTTATTCAATAACACACTTCCAAATATTAAGGCTCGATTAGGTAGTATGATCGATCATTTCAAAGAATCACATGGGTGTAGTTTGTCTATGTACAATGATAGATTTGGTTTCCACTATTGAACTTATGACTTTGAAAATTAAAGCAAAACCTTAATGATTGCATTGTGAATGTTCAATGAAACTTCCACAACCATACAAATTGGCACCTTTAATATTTAAGAATGATTTTGCAAAACATTGTTGTAATGTACCAAGGGGTCCCATTTAATTTAAGGGATTGTGAATTGACAATTAAATATTAAAAACCATCCTAAAAATGACTTCAAATAAATACAGTGAAATCACACTACACTTGTACAATGTAGCGTGCGTGTGGCTACCCCCAAAAGCTAAAATCAATTTTTCCACGACAAACAAGGCCAAGGCCTTAAGGCTAGACAACACCATAGTTTGTTTGTTAGAAAGCTAAGTCTATGGCAAGTTTTTATTATGGAAAATTCCCAAGAGTAAAACTGAACGAGTTGAATCACAAGCTCCAAACTTAGGTCACTTGGTTAGAATTTCGCTAGTTGCATATCAATGTAATATTTTGCCCATAATATAAAGATTACCCACTTATTAAAAAAATAAAATCTCTCCATGAATACTCTATTAATATTTTCAATAAAGTATTGGATTTAAAAAAACTTTCTAACAACATTAAATATGAGAGCTGGTAGACAAGGGATATTGACCAAGAATCTGAAAATAGAAATATTGGCCAAAACAAATTCCCATAACTTTCATATATAACTACATTATTATATTAAAAATAAAAAATCAAATGACAAAATTGAATAACAATATTTACTCTAACCTCCTTTAATGAAAATGCATTACCCTAGGTATAAAAAAAAGGGTCCATCCAAAAAGTTTGCATGTTGTAAACAGTAGGATACTAAGCCAAAAATATTATGTAATATTTATGAGTAGAACCAACTTTTGACAACCTATCCAATTCGTGGATATGTAAAGTCTCAATGCTTATGTAGAAAATGTGTATAATTACTAATAGTACATGAATGTTATACAAAATTTGCTTGAATGCTACACAACGAACTAGTTAGTATACTTTTACATGATGACAATTAGCTGCAAAAAAGAGGTAAGATATGGTTACTTTTTCCTTCCAACTTTACATGTTTTTCTATAACTTTAGATGCTTTGTAGAAAGATTAGACAACTTGAAAATTCCTCATGGAATCAGTGTGTTTCAAAACATTCCAACTAATCTAACATGAAGTTAATTGATTGATCTTGAGGAACATTATATTCAGATCTAATTTTAATCTTATGCGGAAATTTACATTTAAACTACATGAGACCATTTGGCTCTATGTTAAATCAATTCAAGTCAATATGTGTACATTAGAATAATCAAATCCAAGCAAAAGAAAGCACCCAAAATATTATAGTTTTGTAGTATTTAATCCCTTACACAAAGAACTAACAAAAATAGGTAAAGATGCTTCATGCCTACAAGCTTTACGTTCAATCCACAAGTAGGATGCTTCTAAAAATATTTTGGAGACAAAGCATAGATTGTAGACAATAATGACTTCCAACACACCTAAAATTGCACCTGCTACAACGTCATGCATGAAATTCCTACCAAGCAATATTCTTGCGATCAAAGTTACAATGGACCACATCATGAATATCACAATAGAAACTTTAATAAGCCCATCATCATCAAGCTATAAATTTGTATCAACATGCACTACTTCAACAACCCCAAAGTCGAAGCCCATTTAAACTCTAATCTCTTGCAATGCTGACAAACATAGCCAAAAAAAATGAGCCAATAAATAAAGACCTAGAAGCAATACCACTAGGAAATGACCCATGATCAACAAGAAAAACACTAAATACATTGCTTTATTTTATGTAGGTCTATGCCTTTTAATGAAGGACTTGAGAATCCCTCTTAAGATTAGATAAAAATGAGACCAATAAATAAATTGAGGAAAAACCATATGAGCTTGGAGAATCCAACAAGAGGAAAAGGGGCAAGCTAGAGGGTAATAGTGGAAAGGATCCAAAACAACCCATCTTTGAAAATTTCAAGCGCTGTTAGGATTGGCCTTAGTAATTCCATGGACTTTGTGTGAAGGTACCAAGACCATGTCATATCTAATTCAATCAAATTCATATTCTATAGAATTGAAATGGGTTGATAGTAGTTTGTTGAAGGTGAAGGCACAAAATGTTTAAAAGAGATCGACATAAAGTTATTGCCTACACACAAATATCACGACCTAGGGTTTCACTTAGCCGACCTTAGTTTTCCACCCTCCTCGTCATTATTTATTATGGGCTCCTCTCTTATTTTTCCTCAAGATTTTTTGTCCTGAAGATGGATCCTATTGTGGATCCGAAACGTCAACGACAAGCTATCAATAGCACTGTGGTTCTTTCGACAAATTCTAAACAAATCTCTCACCACAGAAACCTAAATGAGCAGACTTACAAATTACCAAATTTTAAGTAATAAAAAATATTGGGAAATCTTAGATTTGGTAGTTTGGTATGTGTGAGTATTAGAAAAACAAAAAAATAAAAATGGACCAATAAAAATGCATGTCTTATGTCAATCATAACACATAGCGAATAGCATGGCCTAGCCTGGCCTGATATGCACAAACTCAACAACATGTTTTAAATGAAAAGATAGGAGGTGACACATGTTTCTCATGTATATATAACATGAAATTCCACTCAACTAGAAAAAAAAAGTAGTGGTCTTTCTCTCTTACTCAATTGTGTGCATTACCAACATAAGAATAAAAAAAGAAAAGTACTCAAGCCCAAATCCCCTCGAGCAAGTAACATCAAGCCTCAAGTCATCTCACAATTAGCTTAAGGCCACCACTACCTACATATATAAATTGAGTGTCCAACAACTAAGTAAGCCTAAAGCTAGCCTTTCTTGTAGAAATCACCTCTGAACATAATAAAAAACACCCTTAATCAATGATGATGTTAGAAAATATGGATTAGCTGAACTATTTGTCGAAGCCTGGGAGAGGGTAGAGATCGGATAGAACGCCTTAGATGCCCGCCAAATATAAGTTACATCACTCCAAATTTCTAATAAATTATCCATCCGAGGAAAGAATGGGGCATTCCGAGAATTGAACTCGGGACCTCTCGCACCCTAAGCGAGAATCATACCACTGCCCTTGCACAAATTTTTCTTCTGGGTTGAGTTAAAAGTTCATGATACTTTAGTTCAATTCGTAAACAACGTCAAAAACATACGAATTGGTTTCTGTCAGAAGTGGGATTTGAACCCACACCCTCTCTCAAAGACCAGAACTTGAGTCTGGCAGCTTAGACCACTCGGCCATCCTGACAACCACATGACACAATTGGCGGGAAGATTTATTTTATCCATTTTATATAAAACTGAATTTTTAATTCTGTCATTAAATAAATTTATACTAATTTATGATTTGTTTATATTCAAAGTCAAAAAGGCAGAAAACACAATAATAAGAAAAGAATATACATAAGTTGTTCCTTGTTGGAATTAGAAGTTTGACAATTCATATTTTAATATTTTTAATATGTATGAGCTATATTAACTGTTTCCCAGAGCTATTAGTTGTGTTTGTTATGTATTTGTTGTAGTTGAGATAGACTTTATGTATTTTTGAATCTGATCTATCAAACCTTTTAAATAGAATTGGTCTCGCCTATGTGAGGGAATTGTGTGATCTTCCAGTTAGTTGGAGAAAAATATGTGAGGGAATTGTGTGATCTTCCATTTGGTTGGAGAAAAATGAAGTTTGTGATATTAACAATTTTTTTTTGTTTTTTTTTAAATCTTTGTTTTATTGATTTAATTACATCTAAGATGTTTTTTGAGGGGAAGTTTTTATGGAGGCTTCGTCGTCTGTCCAAAAACTATAATAACATGACATATGTTCATCAACTATGAACGAATTTCTTGTCTCCATGTATCTTCTCCTTCACCGACTCCAAGGTATATTCTCCTTCACCAAATCCTCCAAAGCGGCGTTCCTTCTTCATCCTAGGTGAAGACTTCCAAGTTTCTTTAATATGTCCTTTACTTCCACAACATAAAAAACATAGATATCCTTTTCTTCGACAACATAAAAAAATCCAACGCAGATCTGGAGAGGGGTTTCCAAAATCGATTCCAGTCCCTATTCCTTTATGCTCACACTGCACTTCTTCCCATGGAGTTTCAAGAATACGCTCCAACAACACACAGTGTCCAAACCTGAGTAGGAAGGAGGAAGCGAGGATCGTTGTACAACTCGGGCTCTGCAAAGGAACCAGAGACATGCTCAAAACCCTCAACAACATCCTCTCGAAGTTAGAAAGCTCATTCTATTCTATATCATTGGTTCTGTGTTGATGGAAACTAATCTCCTCAACCAAACCCTATTTTCTACCATGAGTTTCTTGGACTGTTTTTTGTTTCCGGTTCACTCTTTACAGAAAAGGTTTTTTTTACACATAGCTTTGTCTATTTACAAAATATTAGGTAAGCACGGGTAACTTGAATGTTTAGATAAGAATTTTATTAATAGCACTTCAATGTTACTGATGAAAATTTCATCAGTATACAAGGTTAAGCTTCTTTATACAATTTTGTAAAAAGTTGTCGAACTCTGTCAAAATATGTCCATTAAAATTTGTTAATTCTTGGCCGACCTAAACATTGAAAACCTATAACTTCAATATTCTGACCATGATTTTCAAAGAAGAAAACCTATAGCATAAGGCTTAGTTTCTTTGTGAGTCATTGTAAACACTACCGAACTATGTCAGGGTGTGTCATTAGGGTCCGTTCTTGTTACACATTGCTACAACACGCAGAGATTTCCTGAAAAATAATACAATGGCACATGAAAAATTGCATGAAAAATGCTCATTGAAAAAGAAAACACACGCATTGGTGAGTGTTTCAGTGAACAAGGAAGTAAGCAGAACGAGGAAGCATTAAAGAAGAGGGAAAAAATCCAATCTTATAAGGTGACTGAACAAAACAATTACCATAATTTAAATGGTATATTTGCAAGCTTGTGCACTGAAGAAATCCATGAGTCTATCTGGGTTGCTGAGCTTCCTGTAAATGAGTTCGAGAATGCACCTTGTAACACATCATTGGAACCGATTCTTAGAGACTATAAAATCAAATATGTGCATGCTTTGCCAAAGTAACCTCTCTCGTCAATGTCATGTACACCATTGGCAAGAAGTTATAGAAACCAAGATATTGACTTGAGCGTTCATGTAAGTAACATCCAAAAAGATAAACCCATTTCACGAACATGTTTAACAGTCTGACGCAACCTGCCCCTCACCAAGCAAGCTGCTCCCACCAGGACCTTCTTGACACACGGGCCCGAAGAGTCTAAGTACTCTTCCACCCCTCACGGGAGTGCTCTCCACCCACAACTCTCCTTCTCGGCGATCCCCCCTATCGGAAAATCGGGAAATCGCGCTTCGGGAGTTCGCGGTTCATGCGAGCACAATTCACATGTAGCTCCAAACCCCGAACCCCGATGGTCAAAGGGTCAACGTTCTTCCCTTGTCGGGGATTTCCCTATCGGGAAATCGACGGTTGAAATACCGTGATTCACTTACTCTATGAATCCTCGAACCCCGATCTCTGATGTGCTTCCACCTGTACTCCACTAACGATCGTGGTCCCACCTGCCACGTCACTTCGGGATTTTGCAGATCGCGAATCCGCGATGCAAATTTCCTTGTGGTAGAAAACCCCGAAACGCCGAATCCCCGAAGTCCGATGACACCTGTCCTCCCCCTCGCGCTATCGGGAAATCATGATTCGGGAATTCGCGGTTCCTGATGCACAAGGTCACAGTCCTTGCAAAGTCCCGAGTCCCGAATCCTCAGGATCTTGCGCCACGTGTCTCGGTCCAGATCAACGGTGCAGATCGGTTCGAGGAATCGTGACTCATGATTCCACAAGGTATAGAACTCTTACCTCGCCAATCCCCGAACGCCGAAACCCCGAAGTCCGATGGGATTCTATCTCCCTCGCCTGCGCTCATGGTTAAACCCTGCGTAGTTCTTCCTTGATCTGATGATCCTCAGGGTTTCGCAAACCTTCACGGGGATTTCCCGCCGTCGATTTCCTCCCTCTTGAGAATCCTCTGGATTCTAAGCTTTTCCTTGGTTCGATCTCTCCTAGGCCTGTTCCTACGATGCTTGCAAGGAACTATCCCTCCTGAGTTTTGTCTCTCTCTGACTCTTCCAGAGACTTCTCACGTTCTCCCTGTGCTCGACTTTCAACGGCTCTCAAAGCATTGAAGCCGTCTAGACCTGTGCAATCCTGCTAACCCGGTCTAGTCCTCCTTCTCTCAGACTCGGCTCTAAGACTTCAATCCGACCTGCGCTTCATCTGCATGGCTCGGATAACCCGACATGACTCTGGGCAAAGGAGAACAAAGGTTCAACTGCTTAGCCTCCTCAACGCACTCTATGCGGAGGAATTCGATTGCACTCTATGCAGGACTCTCTAGACTTAAGCAGAGAAACAATTGAAACTCATTCCCTCATTCTCTCAGGTTTCGAACCTGATATGCAATCACATATGCAGCATATAGAAGATAAGCATAAAAATAAGCAAGTAAACAAAAGCATAACATCAACAACACAAAGGTATCAAACACATCCATGGGAATTGAATCAAAGCTCTTCTATTAATTCAATGTCTGTACACGGAGGTTCTTCACAAGCTCTCTGCTCTGCTCTCTCTTGCTCCTGTATGAACGAATGTTATGTTACAATCACAAGTGAGGGTGTCTATACTCTGTTTTCCCTCTCGAAAGTAAACTGTCTAATCTACAGTTAATTATTCTATCTACTTGCATTAAATCTAAGTAAATGCCTCAGCTACCTAAGGACGAGAGCTTATCCGCTCAAGGTCCGTTACAATGTACAAGTGCGCTTCATCACATCAAAACATTAATGTTTGGCGCAACCATATATCACAATGGTTCAAAATTTTAATGCTGGCGCTTTCCAGCTGTTCCTCTGTCTCCCCGCGCTGGCTCGCTTGATGAGGCGTGGATGCTCCTGCATCACAGTCTCTAAAATGAAAGGGGATTTTAAGCTAAAAAATCTGACAGAGATACAATACATGTATACAATTTAATATCCAAACCTGATATGAAAAAAATTATTTGTAAGCATATATGGTATTCACTGTAAATTTCATCAAGCCCGTATGCTACAGTATGGAAAACCAATCTCTGAAAACCCAACAACCCTGAAATTGATATCCCACCAATATTTGAAAACCCCAAAACAGTGAAAATGATATTTGACATCTATAGAGTCCAAGGCCCTCTATTACAAAAGGAGTCTTGGCACATCGAACTGTTGTGTAAAATGTGCAAGAATATTTCTAGTGCAAACCCCGCAGATTACAAAGGTTTGCACTTTTATATTAATAATAATATAAATTGTTTACATATCAGTTCCATACTGAGCAGTTCTTCAAAACTTTTGTTTCAAAAAGGATGATCTCTAAACATGGATCATTACATAGCAATGGTCTATAACCCTCTAGCATTTACTGCATAAAACATAATTTATCTTCATGAAAAAGGAAAAAAACCAGACTGATGACAAAAAAGCTAAGGCTTGAAATCAACCCTGAAATAACTTAGGACATATGTATGAATAGTGGGGGACCTCCTGGCCATCTTTTCATAGGTTGTATGCAACAAGTCCCGGACATTGGTAAAAGGCCTTCTTTGATTGTAGGTCAACCTGCTTATTTCCTTCTCTGTAGATATGTGCAAATGATATAGTTCTGAAAAAAAGAATGAAATCCATAATTCTATCCTTCCATCCTTCTAGATTGAACACTAATATAGCTCTTTTTCTATTGAGCCAATCTATAATGATTTTAGAGTCGCCCAACACATGTAGCTCATAAATAGAAAGTTTAGTAGTAAGTAATAAGGTTACCCAAACTCCCATAAGCTTAGCCCTGGAAGTGGTGCCCCTACCACAATTTAATGTCCCCAGCTGATTACAAAAGGNGATTTTTTTTTTTTTTTTTTTTAAAGAATATTTCATAGGTGTTTAGCTTTTATTGGTAATTACGGATGATCCTATAACATTTTTATCAAGTTGAAAATAATTTTATAGATTTTTCTTTTTTAAAAGAGTATTTCATAGATATTTGGGTTTTATTAACACATTTTTTTTAAACTGTTTTTATATTTTGTTCTTTACTAATGATAAAGTTGTTTTTATTTTTATTTTTTTAATAATTATTAAATATGTTAATGTTATTTTTTAAAATTATAATTTTCATTCAATTATACATCTATTATTCATTTATAATGTTATATATTTTTTTAAAAATAAAAATATTATTTTTAATGTTTATTTTATTTTATTATTGTACATAATACATATTAAAAATAATCATTAATTTTAAATATTTAATCAAAAGATTTACATTTAAATGTTAATTATAATTAAATATATAGTTATTTTGTTTGAAATAATGTGTGAAATAAAAAAATTAGAGTTAAAATTGTACAAAGAAATTACTTTATTTCTTTACTTTTGTTTTTTAGTACTATAGAGAGAATGTACCCTTAGTGAAATCAATTGGCCTATTACTCAATTCAATTGCATAGATTAGCTTTTTAGGCTAAAAAATAATTGTAAACTTGAACTTGAAAGCAAAGATTCGGGACAACAATCCATGGATTATGCAGGATGAGGTGCTTTCATTTTTCATTTGCAGAGAG
This sequence comes from Picea engelmannii, assembly GCA_009831015.1. Taxonomy (NCBI): domain Eukaryota; kingdom Viridiplantae; phylum Streptophyta; class Pinopsida; order Pinales; family Pinaceae; genus Picea; species Picea engelmannii. The sequence goes on along the minus strand of ML783935.1, from coordinate 60,804 downwards.
GGAAAGGAAGGAAGATGCGAGGATCAACAAGAAATCAATATGGATGCAGTCATTGAGTGGTGAGTTGTGCCCAAAGGAGAGGAGGTATGGTTCTGAAATAAACTCTCAGAAAATTTCATTAGACGTAAGCGTTGATTCCACTGGCCCTAACATTACATCCAACTTGTTATAGAGGTCCCCAGACAATCTCTAGGTGTTCACTTATGCAGAGCTCAAGGTTTCAACCAGGAATTTCAGTTGCGTCCTCATGCTTAGAGAAGGTGGATTTGGCTTTTTGTATAAAGGTTTTATCCAGAGCCTTTACCATCCCCATGCCAAAGTTGAGGTAGATGTAAATCAACTCAACAGAAAAGGATTACAAGTAAAAACTAGGTTCCTAACCTTTTTCTTCTTTCGAGATCCATTTTTCAATACCCCTTCCTTTCCTCTTTTCATAAATCTGTTCATCTCAATTAGATATTTACATTAATGTCTTTTTTTGGGACTGAACATTTATTTATGGTATGGCATCAATAGGTTCAATTACAACATTATACAATAACTCAGAATTGCAAGTGCCCAAGCACAAGAATTCCAAGAGTCTTTAGCTTGGTTAATTACTCTTATCCTCTGAGCATGAGATTCAAATGATCTTTGGCCCAGTTATCAGTTGCACCAAGAGTGTAGTTGTTGATAGTGAGAGGATGGAACTCGCAAACTATATCCGGTGGATTGTTGACTTTTATGTTACACCACAATCTCATGTGCAAGTTGGGAAGATGTTTTACCAACATTTTATATGCCAACAATGCATGAACCCAATTTTAAATTTTAACCGAATATGTCCTCCAATGTATGAATCCAGTATCAAATTTTACTCAAATGTATTTTAGCACTCAATCCAATGCTGAGAGGATTTGACTAATTTATGGGAGAGTGAGGGTTGGAAATACATCAAGTTTGTTTGAATCAAGTTCACTTGTGGGCCATTACATGGATGATTTAGATCAATTGATTAACTAATTAACAATGGCTTGGGTGGTCCACACTATCTGCTTAGATATTTCATCTTCATCTTAATGTGTTTGGACGTAGTAGTGATTGATTCCAATTTTTGCATTCTTAATTGTGATATTGCATAAAAGAAATAACTTGTTTGAAGTTTTGATTGCCTGTAATAATGCTTTGTTTCTTCTTCCCTCTACCCATTTGATACATTTTCATTCAACACAGATTAATTGCTTACATTGATCAAATTGTATTGTCACAAATGAAACTTGCAACAAGTCTAATTGTTGTTGTCTTCTACCCTCTATTGACCACAATGATTGGACCAATTATATAAGGTAAATTCAAAAGATTTTGTGGTGGCATGAAGGCTTATAGAAAGAAATTAGTTCATTCGCATGATCAATTTGTTTCTTTTGTGATTGCACGTCCAAAATTTTTGATTCACCCAATTGGAAAAAAAGGTTATACCATCTTCAGTAGATGCATTCCATGTACCTGTAACTCAAAATAGGGATCTAAATCACTGGTCTAAAACTTTGAACATTTACTACCTATGACTACATTGCTTTAAATCCTCCCGAAGACAAAATCTCATTGCCTTTAAACAAAGTAACCACCTTGCCCCAATTTACTTCGATGTTTCCTTTCCCCTGCTTCGGGGGTATGCTAGTGTTACTACCAATAGTAGTCTTTATTTTGTTTATTCTCAAATTCATCAAATTGATATTAGAGTAGGTTCTAGGTGTTTTTGGTGTTTGTCTCGTGGTTTTATGACATGGCTAGCAGCAACAAATTGTTGCAACAACTATCACATTTTGATGGCAAGAATTATGATGTTTGGATTATCAAGATGAACAATATTTTCTTCCCTCAAATTATGGGAGCTTGCTGAAAATGGATTCCTTGATCTTGCAAATCAAGTCGTGTTCAACAAACTCACTCAAATTAAGAAAAACATGTTGAGAAGGATGCCAAGGCTCTTTACATTATACAAACGGTGTTGGGAGACCCCATTTTCCCAAGGATAGCAATGGCTACAAAATGAAAGCAAGCATGGGACACTTTGCAAAATGCATACCAAGGTAGTGTCAAGGTAAAACGTGTTAAGTTACAATTGTTAAAACAAGATATTGAAAATTTGCAAATTAAAGAATATGAGTCTGTGAATGATTTCTTTACACACACTATGAGCTTGGTTACTCAAATTAAAACTAATGGAGATAATCTTGAGGATCAATTAACCAGAGAAAATTTCTTGAGAGGTATTCCTTCCATATTTGATCCTATTATTATAGCAATAGAAGAATAAAAGGATTCAACTTAAATATCTCTTGATAAGTTTATCAGTTCCTTGCAAATCCATGAACAAAGGTTGAACATATCCATTGTTTCCTCTTTCAAGCAAGCTTTAGATCTCAAGTTTCACTCAGACATAGAGGTAGATCATCCAACAATAGAGGTGTTGCTAAACACAATGAAAGTGGAAGACTCGATAACAACCATGCACAAGGATGCAAATTATTTTTTTAGAATTGCATGGAAGAAAAGGCACGATAGCACTTCACTTGGGAGATTTTATGAAAGTATCACAAATCCAATGTCCAATGCCACTATTGTAAAAGGTTTGAACATTATGCATATGAATGTATAAAAAAACAATATGATATGGATAAACAAAATGCAAATTTCATCAAGAGAGAAGAAACTAAAAGTGAAAATAATCAAAATCATTTGCAATATATCATAATAAAGTAATAAAGATGTATGGTTGTAATATCTTGGTTTGACTCTCTTGAACACTTTGTGTTTAAGTATGTTTTAAATTTTTTTCTCTGCATGAATATGTTATTGCCATGTTTTATTTAGCACCATGAGGTAGATATACCATGGTTGCTTAAACATTTCGAACACTTGTAAATATATGTATTCGATAGAATTAATAAAATGACAAGGCTAACTGAGGTAGGAGACCCTAAAGGGGCTATGATACCACAAGAGGGGAAAGATGAGGGGGTCTAAGAGACTTCTACATCCCTAGAATCCTATGCCACTTTTCTACACAGCTTGTCATTAACCTTCACTCTATTGAGCCTAGCCTATAGTCCAACATTGGAGATACAAGAAGTGAATTAAACCAATTCCTATATCTAAGCCATTGCCTATTACATTTTGGGAAATTCCCCCCCCAACAAAAAGAAGTTGGTTTAGGAATCTTGTGGCCATTTTTCACTCATGAAAAGAAAGGAAAAATTTGAATTAAAGGGAGAGGGGGATTTTTGAAGAGAAAAAGAAGAGTGGAAAAGGGAGCTCTTGCTGAGAACATAATACCATAGTATGTGATGAAATGACCATGAAAGAAAGCCACTGGAGCCATGAGAATAGATAAGGACCAAGTTAAACCATTTTGGAGTTAATGAACATCAACCTGGACCTTTCTATGCACACTCAAAAGAACTGGAGAGAAGGTGCTTCTCAGGGGTTGTCGAGAAGAGAAGGAAGGCTCTCCTTGTGTTCTGTGGATCAAGTATTGAGGGTGATAAGAGCTGATTTGTTTTAAAAAATTCAACAATGGAATATTGGTTTAGTAATCTCCTTTCTCTAGGTTTGAGAGACTAGCCCAAGTATTATGTATTACTTCTTCACCCTGGTGGTATCATAGCCTGACTAGGGCATGGCCTATTGTAGAAAACCAAATGAAATAGAGAATATGGTTGGCATATATGGGGCAGCGAGGGGGGGGGGGTGTTATTAGTGGAACAATTGTTTTTTCTTTGTAACCGATTACACTACAAGAGGCCTTTCCTTTTTATGATGATAGATGATTATTGTTGACTTTTCATAAGATATGATATTGTATACGAAAATATTATTACAATGATGAGTGTTCCATATATATAGAACATATGGTGACTGTCCATGAAAGGATGTGCCCCTTAGATAATAAATAACTACATATTTATTATATATATATGCAAGAATGTCTTCCCGATGTTGTTCAAACATCAACAATCCCTCTCAACCAGGGAGACATTGTTCATCATTCCAAATATTGTCTCTGAAGTATACAAACTTCACTCTAGACTTATCGGATATCCATGGTACAACATGACTTCACAGTCAATGCATCCAAGGCCTATGGGCTCTCAAATAGCTTCAATAATTCACCATGAGATCCACTACCTTGCATTGCATTTGTACCTCATTATGTGCACCCCCATGACTTCACAGCCAATGCATCCAAGGCATGTGAGTAGCTCTCAAATAGCTACAATATGTCCCTAGGACATCCACTACCCCACAATGCATTTGTACCTCATCATGTGCACCCCTGTGACTTCACAACCAATGCATCCAAGGCCTATGGGTAGCTCTCAAATAGCTACAACATGTCCCCAGGACATCCACTACCCCGCAATGCATATGTACCTTGTCGCTCCCTATGAAGAGGGACCATGCCAAGCTATCTCTCTTATTTTGCCGAGCCCTCTTGTGAGGGAGTTAAGCCCGGTCCCGCTCTAATACCATGTTGACTTTTAAGAAGAGATGATATTGTATATGAATATATTATTACAATGATGAGTGTTCCATATATATAGAACATATGGTGACTATCCATGAAAGGATGAGT
>ML783935.1:42268-56136 GCA_009831015.1 Picea engelmannii | reverse complement strand
TATATGCAAGAATGTCTTTCCGATGTTGTTCAAACATCAACAATCCCTCTCAACCAGGGATACATTCTTCATCATGCCAAATCTTGTATCTGAAGTATACAAGCTTCACTCTAGACTCATCGGATATCCATGGTACAACATGACTTCACATCCAATGCATCCAAGGCCTATGGGCTCTCAAATAGCTTCAATAATTCACCATGAGATCCACTACCTCACATTGCATTTGTACCTCATTATGTGCACCCTTGTGACTTCACAACCAATGCATCCAACACATGTGGGTAGTTCTCAAAAAGCTACAACATGTCCCTAGGACATCCACTACCCCACAATGCATTTGTACCTCATCATGTGCACCCCTGTGACTTCACAACCAATGCATCTAAGGCCTATGGGTAGCTCTCAAATAGATACAACATGTCCCCAGGACATCCACTACCCCACAATGCATATGTACCTCGTCGCTCCCTATGAAGAGGGACCATGCCAAGCTCTCTCTCTTATTTTGTCGGGCCCTCCTGTGAGGGAGTTAAGCTCGGTCCCTCTCTAATACCATGTTGAATTTTTAGAAGAGATGATATTGTATATGAATATATTATTACAATGATGAGTGTTCCATATATATAGAACATATGGTGACTATCCATGAAAGGATGAGTCCCTTGGATAATAAATAATTACACACACACACACACACACACACACACACACACACACACACACACACACACATATATATATATGGAAGAATGTCTTCTCGATGTTGTTCAAACATCAACAATTACTACTTTTGAATCCCATGGCATTTCTGTGCACCTTATTATTTTACACCTTTATCAACACCTCAAATTCAATCTATTGAGGGATTTGGTGTAGATGGGATACAAAGTATCACTAAATATATAAAATTAATAAAATTATCTTTGTATATGTTGTGAGGAATTTCATGCATCAAGGTAATTGGAAATGGTTTATTTAACTATCTTAGATTTAGTCCATATCCGAAGGCAAATGGGGAAAATAGAGAATCAAAATTAAATCAAATTTTAGTCATGTTTTGATTATTTAGTGGATGGGGTATATGATAGTGGTACTTAGATGGTGGTTGTAGCAACCACATGAGTAGAAAGAAAGAAATATTGTCTAGTATTCATAAATTACTAAACTCTGAGGTGAGAATGGGAAATAACAACAAAGTACCAATCATAGGTAAAGTAGTTATCAAGGCATTTTCACTAAGCAAGGTGACAAGAAACAAATCCATATGTCCTTGGTTTAAAATTCAACCTTATTAGTGTGGACCATTAGTTGAAAAGGGATATAGGGTTAAGTTTGATAATAAAGAATACATAATTTTTTTTATAAAAATAGTAGTAATAGTCTAATTGTAGAAGAAACAATGACAAAAGCAAGGATGTTTCCTTTAATCATGAAAAACGAATTTACAACTACATTCAACATTGACACAATAAACCAATCCAATTTGTGGCATCTAAAATATGGTCACTTAAAATTAAGTGTAAAGCAAATGGTAAGAGGATTTCATTTGATTGAACAACCTAATAAAATTTGTGAGTGTTGCATTTTGAGAAAACAACATAGAAATTTTTTTCCCTCTGGTAAAGTGTGGAGAGCAAGAGCTCCACTTGATTTGATTCATTAAAATATCTATGGTCCTATGAAAACCCCCTCTTTTGGCAAGCATCAATACTTTATAACATTCGTAGATGATTTTTTTAGAAAAACATGGGTCTATTTCTTAAAGAATAACTCTTAGGCCTTTGCGATCTTCAAGTAATTCAAGGCTCTAGTTGAAAAACATAGTGGAAACATCATAGAGGTCTTGAGCATTGACATAGGGGACATATCAAATGAGTTTTTAAACATTTGCAAAGAACATGAAATCAAGAAGCAATTTACTACAAGGTATAAACCACAGATGAATGGTGTGTTAGAAAGGAAAAATGGAACCATTCAAGAAATGGCTAGGAGCATGCTAAAGGATGAGGGATTGACCAATGAATTACGGGTTGAGTAAATAGCAATGAGAGTTTATTTGTTGAATAGATGCACTGCAAGAAGTGTTCGTAACATGATTCCCAAGGAGTCATGGAGTAAGAAAAATCCCAATGTTGAACACTTTGGTTGTGTTGCATATGGACATATACCCTAGGGAAGAAGGAAGAAATGGGATGATAGAAGAAAAAAATGCATCTTTATTGGATATAGTGAGTAGTGAAAGGAATAAATATATACAATCCTAACACAATGAAGTTAATAATCAATGGATATTTAAATGAAGATGAAGCATGGGATGATCAACAAGGAACAACATAAGGTGTCACCACAACAACACCTTCTATGGAAATTTTAAAATGGTACACAATATATCACCGCAACAATACCTCAAAGAATTGGCATTCAACAAGGAGCACAAGATGTCGCCCAAGCGACACCTCCATTGACAAGATCCCAAGTTGTTGCCTAGGAGACACTGCAGCTGGTACTTTTGACAAAAGAGGAATAAACAAGCTATCTTCAAGGAAAACAAGAAGCTTGAAGAAGATATATGAATCATCTAGGTATGAAGATGATGATAATGAATTGGTGAATTTTGCTATATTTTTTTAAATTTGATCATATTTATTTTGATGATGCTATAAGAAAAAACAAATGTTGTGATACCATGGATGAAGAAATGAAAGAAATTGAGACAAATGGAACATGGGAGTTAGTAAACCTTATAACAAGAAAAGAAGTTATTGGTGTGAAGTGGGTTTATAAAACCAAAAAGTTGTAGAAGGAAGAATTGAAAGACATAAAGCAAGGGTCGTGGTCAAAGGGCATAAACAAATGCATGGAAGAGATTATAATGAAACTTGTGTTCATGTATCAAGGATAGAAATAAAATGAGTTAGCTTGGAAACAACTACTTAACATAAATGGAAAGTGCATTAGATGGATGTAAAATCATATTTTCTCAATGCCGTGTTAAAGGAAAAAGTATTTGTTGAACAACCACATGCTTTTGATATTTCAAGACTTGAGAATAAGGTATATAAGCTAAAAAAATATTTGTATGGGAAAAAGTAAGTGCCCAGAGCTTGGTATATCCATATTGACTCATACTTGTTAAGTAATGATTTTGATAAAAGAAAACGTGAGCCAACCATCTACATCCAAGTCCAAAATCAAGGTGAAATGCTAACTATTTGCTTATATATAGATGATCTATTTTTTACTGGATTTGAAATGATAAATATGGATTTATTGGCTACTTTCTTAGTGTCAATGTTTCATCGAATCCTGCACATGAGATCTAGCTAAATCAAGTACAAACAAAGATTATCAAGAAAGGAAGAGAGATTCAATATGGAAGAATAAGAAAATATATTCAAACTACTCCAATGAGTTGATGATTGATACATAAATGATGATCAATATGATACAATGAATAAGTGGAATACACTCATATTTAGGACATAACATTTCATCATAGCAGAATGCATGCATGCATAATAGCATAATAGTGATGATCTAAAATAGAACTAGTCAGTTAACTCCCAATGAAATATTGTGCCAAAAATAGAAATTTCTCCAACACCCCCTCCTGAACATCACTATGGAGTAAAAATGAGTCCCGATTACTAGTCCATATTAGGTACTCATGTACAATGCAAGTAATGAACAATGAATAAAAATGAGGAAAGGGGGAAAAACACGTGGGAAATCCCTCCCCTCCCGTCAAAGGACAATGCATCAAAAGAAGAAAAGGCAGTTGCTAGGCAAATGTGTTCGTCACTACAAGATGATCCCACAAAGTCTGAAACTTATGCTCACTGAAATTCTTCATGAAGATATAGAAATATGTGTGGATATGATGAAGTCCTTTGGAAACATGTCTAGCCTTGTACCTCTTGATCCCATGGACCCATATGCACCAGAAAATATTCCTTTCTGGTGGAAATGGAACCAGATCGCGAGTCTAATTCTCTAGGAGTGAGTCATACTCCTTCAGCATGGCTTCTTTCCATAATGGATTTCCCACAACCTCACTGTAGATATGTGGATCAGAATATTGAACCATATAGCAATGCATGGGCATCGTAGGTTCTGAAGCTGAAAGTACATGAGAAGGCTCCTCATGCTGAGATTGATTCCTCCTCAAATCCAATGGATTCCCTACAAGGATACTTGTTGCATGGAGTGTTAATTGTACCTTCTTTGGCATCTGTTGAAGCTTCAACATTGGCTTCTTATCTGGATGTACTACCTGTTTATTTCCATGTACAAAATCTGAGTGTATGGAATCATCTCTGATGTCTGAAACTAATGGAAGCACAAGAGTATATGCATGTTGCACTAGAGGTGCATGCAACGTACTCTCTTCATGTGTAAGTAAAAAAGAGGAGTCATCGTTAGAAAACTTGGTGAATTTATACAACATTGACTTGCGATCCACCTCACCTATTGCAATGATGGAATTGTCATGCATGTCAATTAATGAAACTGAATCTGATGTAAATTCAACCTTTTTACCTTTTTTAGTGATCTGATAAACTGAGAGATGATTGATAGAAAGATTTGGAACATGTAAAACATTCTCAGAACTGCCATTATGGAGTTCCACTCTCCCCTGTCATGCTACTGTTGTTGGAGTATCATGCCCCATGAGAATAGGGGGTCTTGAGCATGGAATCAAAGAAGATAAAACTTCCTCTTTCGCTGACATATGATGGGATGCACCAAAATATATAATCCATGAATCAGATGAGGAATTAATTGCAACAAGAGCATGATGATTACCTTTCTTAGGAGCATGATCTTCTTCCTTATGCTTCTTGACTCCCTCTAGAATGAAGCTTCCAAGGTTGTTATGTTGAAGTGTCTGTTCCATAAGATTGATTTGTTTCTTCATGCATGTTGATTATTCATGATTTGGTTTATTGTAGTAAGTGCATTGCTTTCCCTTCTTCTTCTTCTTGGAATCTGAAGATTCTTTGGAACATGAAGAATCATTAAAGGGTTTGGAATATCCCTCCTTGTTGTGTTTGGATGATCCTTTTCCATCATACATGGTGAGTGCATGTAATTTGGGATCCTTGATTAGGCCCGTCTTAATGAGTTTTTCCTACTCATGCGTGAGAGAATCAATGAATTGATCCATGGTAGGAATCTTCCAATTTGTTCCCAGGAGATACCTTCCTGAATATTGGAAAGTGGAAACATAGACATCATATTTTGGTCCTAGCTTGGCCAATATTGTTAGAATAAGTTGGTCCACTTGTTTAGACTTATCAATACCACAAGTTTCTAATCTCAATATCAAAGATTTAAACTTATTAAATAAATCTTGTATATTATAAAAAATTTTAGGATCCAAAGTATTGAACTCTACCTCAAGCATAAGACCTCTCATCTCATCCTGCTTTCCAAACAAACTTTCCAAGGTCGTCTAGATCTCATTTGGAGTCTTGTATGTTGTAACATGAAACCATAGATTAGTTGAAATCAATTCATTAAGAATTCATGTGGCTCCATCCTTTCGGTTCGCCCATCTCATCTTCTCAATTGCTAATGTAGGTTATGTTTATGTCCCCATCGTCAAGTTGTACAGTCCTTTCCTTCTGAGTTGGAATTATGCCTTGGGATTCCAATCAAAATAATTGTATGGTGTGAGGATTACCACCAAGTTTGAATGTATAATAGGTTTCCTATCCATATTTCCCACTATTTCTGAGAACCCCTAAAAATTTACTCTCAATCTACAAGTGAAAAACTAGGAAATCACTACAGAAATGACACTTTAAGTGAAAATTCGTATCGATTTCAGGAGACGATCTTCCTACTTATTTTCTGAGAAAACGGTGAGGAATATTGCCAAACAATTCAAAACCCACTTGCAGAATGGGTCGATTTACTTCTCCCACATGTTGTTTCCTCAAACAGTTAATATTTTTGGAGAAATCACTACAAAAGGGTGTACACACAAATTCGTATAAGTTTCAAGAGGTGATATTCTAGCTTACTTTAAGAGAAACGGTGAGTAATTTCACCAAACGATTGAAAATCTACTTGCATAATGAGTTGATTTACTTCTACTATAAGTCGTTTCCTCAAAAAGTTAATATTTTGGGAGAAATCATTGCCGAAAGGTACAACCATGGATTTTTCTCACCGAAACTACGATTTTCCTTATTCTCTGGCTTGTCTAGCTTTCTCCAAGCAACGTAAATCTGATACCATGTTAATGTTTCATCGAAACCTGCACATGATATCTAGTTAAAGCAAGTACACACAAAGCTTATCAAGAAAGGAAGAGATATTCAATATGGAAGAATGAGAAAATATATTCACACTACTACAATGAGCTGATAATTGATACATAGATGATGATCAATATGATAAATATGATACAATGAATGAGTGGAATACACTCATATATAGGACATAACATTCCATAATAGCAGAATGCATGCATGCATAATAGCATAATAGTGATGATCTAAAATATAAATTCTAAAATAGAACTAGTCAGTTAACTCCCATTGAACTAGTGTGCCAAAAATATAAATTTCTCCTAACACTTAGTATTATGAAAGTATTTTCATATATCAAGCCAAATATGCAAGAGATATTTTGAAGAAATTTATGACATTGAAAATTAGTAAGCCAACACAACTACCAAAAGAACAAGTCTAAAGCTAAGCAAAGATGATTGTTGTAGCGATGTGGATCCAACATTAATTAAAAGTATGCTTGGAAGTTTTATGCATTTAATAGAAACTCTAAAGGAAACACATTGGCAATCATGAAAGATAATTTTGCAATATGTAAATGACACCAAAATCCATGGAATCTAGTATTCTACATCAAATAATCTCAGAATGATTGGTTACATGGGCAATGAATTTTCAATTAACATTGATGATAGAAATAGTACATCTAGAAATATGTTTCATCTTGGTTCAAGAGCTATTTCATGGGCTTCAAGGAAACAACCCATTTTTTCACTCTTCACAACAAAAGTTGAGTATGTGGCAACAAATGTAGCAGCTTGTCAAATTGTATGATCAATGAGGGTACCATTAGATTTGAATTAGGAGAAATTAAAAAGAACAACAATCTTGTGTAGTAATATATCCTTTATAGCTCTATCAAAGAATCTAGTCTTTCATAGTCACAACAAACACATAGCCATAAGGCACCATTTCATAAGAGAATTGGCTAATATTGGAGAAACAAATTTGGAATTTTGTAGATCAAAGGAGAAACCCACAAAGATATTCACAAAAGCATCGTTGAAAGAGAATTATGAGAAATTGAGAGAAGAGTCGGGACTCATTGACCTCAACAATCGTTTGAGTGATACCTAAGTTATCACTTCAGTCTAGCGATCCTCAATTTGCATTACAATGATACCTCATGGAGTCATTACCAATTTAGGGAAGTCAAGCTTAAGGGAGAGTGTTGGAATTATAAGCTTGACACCTAATATTTTATATTTACAAAATGTATCCATTATATTAGCATTATTTTAATGAAGTATTCGTTGTATTTGTTGTGTATTAACTATAGCTTAGACAAACTTCTATATTTCTAGATCTAGTCTATGAATCTCCTTCTTTTAAATAAAAGTAATGTGATCTATGAAAATCAATTGTGTGATCCTCCACTTGATTGGAGAAAAATAAAATTTGTAAGAACCACAATTCTTTTATGGTTTTTTTTTTCAAATCTTTGTTTTATTGATTTAGTGTTGTTAACAACAATCATCTTTGTTTTGTTTATTCTCAAACTCATTTTGTTTATTTTCAAACTCATCATTTCTCGTCTTTTGTAAATTCTTTTAGTTGCATATAATGGAAACCATGGCCTTACAATCATGAAATGATTGTGCGTCAAATGTGCATGGTAGACAACTTAGGAGATCAATATTTGCATATACAGTATTACAAAATTGTTTTTATAGTCGAGCATAATTTTGTTGAAGAAAAGATTTTGCAGATTTTTCCATAAATAAAGGTAAGAGAAGATAATTGCTACTTAAAAATTGTTTGCCTATGTATGGTCTTGGACAAGTTTCCACGTGTTCCAAATTGTTATTAACTCGAACTTATGTTCATATCTATGGAGTGGGTGTAGAGGTCAGTTACAAGTTTGGGATGATTTTCATAGAATAGAGACACCTTTCATAATCCAATGGATTAACTTTAAAATAGTTGTGCTGAGAGTCTCAACAAAGAAAAATAATCATTGAAGATCAAGATGTAGAGGGATCTCTAGAAAAAAATAAAAAACTAAAAAGTTGGTTTCAAATCTATCATATCCTGAAATTCAGGGAATTGTTTTTTAACGTATCAACCTGAAATTTAGGGTCAGAGACCAAGTAGGAAAATATTTTTTGACCTATCAACCCGACTCCAAGTAGGAAAATAGTTTTTAACCTATCAAACCCGACTAATTATATGTTTTTTAACCTATCAACCCGACTCCAAGTAGGAAAATAATTTTTAACCTATCAAACCCAACTAATTATATATTTTTTAACCTATCGACCTGACTCCAAGTAGGAAAACAGTTTTTAACCTATCAAACCCAACTAATTATATATTTTTTAACCTATTAACCCGACCCCAGGTAGGAAAATAGTTTTTACCCTATCAAACCTGACTAATTGTTGTTTCTCATGGAATTAAATTAGTAACCCAACTCCAAGTAGGAAAATAGTTTTTAGCCTATCAAACTCGACTACTTATTGTTTCTCATGAAATTAAATTAGTGAAAAAGGGGTCTTCTGAGAATTGAACTTGGGACCTCTTGCACCCTAAAAGATAATAATACCACTAGACCAAATGCCTTGAAAGGACTTTGATTTTCAAGAATTTAATAGCAGTGTATACCATGCTACACAAGCTAATCTAGTTATCCAACCTGCCTGACCATAATACATTCCATGCACGCCAAGGATTTTAGCACTCTGCAACTCTTGTGTTGTTAATCTAAGAACAAATTTATTTCTTAGTTATAGTGAGAAAATGGGTTCTTTAAATAAATGGCATATATAGATGGTCTCAACGTTAAATGCAAAATCCCTGAGCTATATTTTTCAAGAGAGCGTTCAAAAAGTTCAGGACTAAGTGAGATTTTTCAGTTGTTCAAGAAAATAATTTCTCCATGCAGATTTATCATAGATTTGGGAATGCTATTTTTCTTTTCAATGAAATATATATATATATATATATATATATATATATATATATATATATATATATATATATACAAGGTACAACTATTGGAGGTGAGGGCGCGAGGGTCAAATTGTATGTCTCAGAACTTTTTGAGTGAAAAACACATAACATGGAAGAGGGCACAATAGGACAGCCCAGAGGGAAATTTGTGTATCGTGGAAGTCCGGGTAATGTTTGCAGGACACAGAACAATGGAAGTGCAAACGTAAGCCCGCCTATTCGAGAACCCACAATCGAAAAAGTGGCTCAAGTATGGAATAGAGAAACGATTGGGCGGATTCGTTTTTGCTAATATATTGAAACTTTTAATATATATCCCATTGCATGGAAAGATCTTTTCTACATGTCTTTGGGAAGAAAAGAGAAAATAAGAGAAGATAAATTAATTTAAATTCGAGGAGTCGAGCTTCATTTAAATTTCACTGTCTCATCGACGCTTTTTCTTTTTAATGACAGTTTGTATGATTGTTGCATGATGAAATAGTATCATTAAACCTTGGTCGGGCACAATAAACAATGCCTAAGAATTGGATATTTCGTGAACCCGCCAACTCGAGGAACTGCAAAAGAGATTCCATGAAATGGGCAAGTATGGAAAGCCATCGGACGAGCTTCAAAATTAGGGTGACAATGGTTCCCCATGAGACGTGACTTCTCGAGGGTCAAATTTTATGTCTCAGAACTTGAATGCAAAATGTGTACCATGGAAGAGGGGATGATATGGGAGTCTGACAGTAAATTTGTATATGGCAGAAGTGTGGGAGATATCCTCGAGCCTTTCACTCATTAATGACATGTTTAAGGTTCATGCACGATGAAGTGCTAGCATTAAAGCTTTCCAATTGCATTTATAGAGAGAAGTAGGAAGGTGGCGGGGACAGGGAACATAAATTAAGGAATGGATAATTATCGAAAGAGGTTGGTGACACTTCGAAATAGGGCTACAAGATACAACCAATAGAGGTGAGGGCTCAAGGGTCAAATTGTATCTCTCGGGAGTGTTGACCGCAAAACATGTAACACGAAAGAGGGCATGATGGTGCATTCCTACAGACAAATTGTATATTCCGAAACTTTGGGTACTGTTTGCTAGTCATGGAATGTTTGAAACACAAGCCTGAGCTCGCCAGTCTAGGAACCCACAATCGAAAAAGTGTAAGTATGAAACAGGGAAATGGTAGGCTGGAATCGATACACAGTAAATGTACAGTGTCATGGAGATACAACCAACTTGGGGCTAAGTATTGAAAGGAAGGGTGAACGGTTGGGCTTGTGACGAGCCATTCTAACGGACAAATTGTATATCACGGAAATCCGAGCATTGTTTGCAAGTCACAGAAGATTCGAAACACAATTTTGAGGCCATCAATCCAGGAGCCTGCAATCGAAAAAGTGTCCAAGTATGGAATAGGGAAATGATGGCCCAGACTTGTTTTTGCTAATATATTGAAATTTGTAATAGCTTTGCCATTACCTGGCAAGATCTTCTTTGCATGTTTCTGGACAAGTTCTGTAAGGATGGTTAATCCTTGAGACTTTTGCTTATTAATGACGATCTTTATGGTTGTTGCATGATGGCATTTTAGTATTAAACCTTTGGTGTTTCATATTTGGAAAGAAGTATGAGGATGGTAAGAACATGAAACAATGACTAGGAATTGGAGATTTCGTGAACCTGCCAATAGGAGGATCCAAAATAGGGTGACAAGGTCTCCCCATAAGACGTGAGGCCTCGATGGTCAAATTGTATCGCTCGAAACATTTGAATGCATAATGTGGAACATGAAAGAGGGGACGATGTTGGAGTCCGAAAGTCAATTTGTATATGGCGGAGGTCCGGGTCCCAATTGTTTCGTACCACTGTGTTTAGTTTTCACTAGTAAGACCATGATTAATGTATATTAGGAAGGACACGAATTTAGTGGGGATGGAAGGCAGTGACAGATACTTTGAAACATTTGTGAACCCTAGTAGAGTGAAGCTTGCGAGTTCGAGGAGTCCACAATGGCATTGTAGATCATAAATTTTTTGAGTGCAAGATGTATATCACGGAACAAGAAGTAACAAAGTTCGAAAGCGCCAACCTAGCAACCGTGGCCATAAAATTGGCTAAGTATGGAAAGGAATAGCGGTCGGTTGGATTAGTCATGTGAGGATATAGATGGAGATGAAGATATGTCAGCCCGCCAACCCTGGAACCCACGGTCATAGAAAGGTGACTAAGTATATAACCAGGAAGCAATAATAGACGGGAAGAAGAAAAGGGAAAAAGGGCTAAGTATCTCACAGAAGAACATCTTCTGTTCATTTATTAATGTCAATCTTTTTGAACCCCTGGTGAGTTCTCACTAGTGAAATCATAAATTGCATATCATGAAAGTTCTTTGGGTGCAATATGTATATGATGGAACATGGGACATAAGTGTTGGATACCACAAACCCGAGACCTGGTGGTCAGATAATTGGCTAAGTATTGAAAGGGAACACAGTCGGTAAGGCTCATGGTGTGAAGATATAGATAAAGATAAGCATATGTCAATCTGTGAATCCAGGAGGACATGATCATAGAGATGTGACTAAATATAGAACCACAAAGGGATAATAGAGGGGGAGAAAATAGGGAAAATTTAAAGAGAGAGTTTTTATATTTATTCCAATAGTATTCATATTAATATATATTAATAGATTATTTCTGGTCCAAATGTAAATCATCTTCCAATTTGCAGAATGTTGTTCGATTCACAAATTTCGTTGAAATCCATAAGAAATAGAAAGAAAAAAAGTGGCAGACGACTAGGCTCATGATGGGGCATTCCAGTGGACAAATTATATATCACGAAACTTCGGGCACTGTTTGCAAGTCATGGAAGATTCAAAACAAAATTTTGAGTTCGTCAATCTGGGAACCCGCAATCGAAAAAGTGTCCAAGTATGGAATAGGGAAATGTTGGCCCATACTTGTTTTCACTAATATACTAAAATTTGTAATAGCTTTGCCATTACGTGGAAAGATCTTCTTTGCATGTTTCTGGACAAGTTCTGTAGGGATGGTTAGTCCTCGAGACTTTTTATTATTAATGATGATCTTTACAGTTGTTGCATGATGACGTTTTAGTATTAAACCTTTGGTGTTTCATATTTGGAAAGAAGTACAAGGATGGGCAGAACAGGAAACAATGACTAAGAATTGGAGATTTCGTGAACTCGCCAACGCGAGGATCCAAAATAGGGTGACAAGGTCTCCCCAGAAGATTTGAGTACTTGACGGTCAAATTATATCATTCAGAACATTTGAATGCATAATGTGTAACATGGAAGAGGGGACAATGTCGGAGTCCGACAGACAATTTTTATATGGTGGAGGTCCGAGTGCCAATTGTTTCATACCAGTGTGTTTAGTTGTCACTAGTAAGACCATAATTAATGTATATTAGAAAGGACGTGAATTTAGTGAGGATGTAAGGCAGTGACAGATACTTTGAAACATTTGTGAACCTTGGTAGAGTGAAGCTTGCGAGTTCGAGGAGTCCGCAGTGGAATTGTAGATCACAAATTTTTTGATTGCAAGATGTATATCATGGAACAAGAAGCAACAGAGTTTGAAAGTGCCAACTCAACAATTGCGGCCATAAATTGGCTAAGTATGGAAAGGAACAACGGTCGGTCGGATTCATCATGTGAGGATATAGATGGAGATGAAGATATGTCAGCCTGCCAACCCTGGAACCCATAATCATAGAAAGGCGACTAAGTATATAAATAGAAAACGATAATAGATGGGAAGAAGAAAAGGGGAAAAGGGCTAAGTATCTCATAGAAGAAAATATACTGTTCATTTATTAATGCCAATCTTTTCGAACCCCTGGTGAGTTCTCACTAGTAAAAGCATAAATTGCAGATCACAAATGTTCTTTGGGTGCAAGATGTATATGACGGAACATGGGACATAAGTGTTGGATACCACAAACCCGGGACCCAGTGGTCAGATAATTGGCTAAGTATTGGCTAAGAGAAATGTTTTATATTTATTCCAATAGTATTCATATTAATATATGTTAATAGATTATTTCTGGTTCAAATGTAAATCATCTTCCAATTTACAGGATGTTGTTCGGTTCACAAATTTCGTTGAAACCCATAAGCAATAGAAAGAAAAAAGAGAGAGAGAGAATATATATATATATACACATATGACGCAACATTTTTGTATATGCACATATATTATCAAATAGAAGAAGCAATAATATATGAAAAATATTCAACATGAACATGACGTCAACACTTGAGTTTGTTGGGTATGTGTTATATTCTTTGCACGAGTAGTAGTGTCTGAGCGCCTGCGTCGGGTGCGCAGGGGGGTAAGAGGGGGGTGTAGGGGGGCGGAGCCCCTCGCGCGGGGGTTCGGGGGCAGCGCCCCGGAATTTTGTTTTTTGGGCCGATATATTTTCGCCGGGCCGACATATTTCCGGGACGACATATTTCCGGGACCACATGATATTAGGTGGTTTTCGGCACATGGTTTTTGCCGATGGTTTTCTATTTCCGGTTAAGGAATTAGGGTTTTGGACTAATCCAGGTCACTGGGTTAGGGTTTTGGATGCCGCTGGCTCCTAT
>ML783935.1:10437-34787 GCA_009831015.1 Picea engelmannii | reverse complement strand
GACGTCACATAAAACCATTCTCTCATCTTTCAACTGGACCTCAATGGCATCTCTAAGTTGTCTCACATGTCCATGACCAAGAACATTACAACAAAGGCACCTTAAATCCCAACTCTTCGATGATAGAGAGAAATGGGAATAAGTATTTAAAATCAACGCTGGAGGATGACAGTACAATATTCGGTAGATTTTGGTTTAATTTGTCTTAATGGAAGATTCCCTCGATATTTTCGCTGATTAATGCCAATATTTTCGAATATGTGCACTGAATAGTCACTAATAGCATGTATTAACATTCCCATATCCAAGCAGATTCTCAAATATGACAACCTGTAACATATGCACATTATTAAAGAGGGACATGACGTCAAGACCTCTGTGGATGACACGTTCGTGGATGACAGCGTGGTAGTACAATATTGCATTGTTACTATGATGATGCCTTTAAAAAACTAAAATAGCCAACACTTTTTGCAAATTCAAAATGCACGCAAAACAAATTATCAGATCCCATAATATTCCCCTGTTTATGCATTTTAATGGGAGATGTCCTCGAGATTTCTTCTTATTAAATCTAATCTTTTCGAGCCTGTCTGGTCAGTTTTCACTTTTAAAAGAATAATTAATGTGCATTGGGAAGGGCAGAAGGTGGCGGGGATGGAGGGGAGTGAAAAAATGCTTTTAAACTTTTCTAAACCCAGGAATCCGTGAACCCACGAAACTTTGAAGACTCGACTAAGTATGGAAAGGTAGGTTGGATAGACAGAGTCATCATAGGTAGAGGCAGGTTTGCAAATTTGAGGAGTCCAGGGTCAAATTGTAGAGCACAAAGTTTTGGGTGCAAGATGTATACCTCAAACACGAGTTACCAGAGTTCGATAGCACCTATCCGCGAACCCGCGTTCATAAAATTGGCTAAGTATGCAAACGAACAACAGTCAGTCGGAATCGTGATGTGAATATATAGATGAGATGATGATTTATCAGTTCTCCACACTAAGAACCCATGAGCATAGAAACGTGACAAAGTATAGAACCAGAAACACATAATAGAGGGTAAGAACAAAAAGGAAAAGCATGCAAGTTTAGAAGAAATTAGATAAATATGCAAACGAACGAGGATCAACCAGACTCGTGATGTGAAGATATAGATGGAGATGAAGATTTCTCAATTGGCCACCCCAGGAACCTACGACCAGAGAAACGTGGCAAAGTATAGAACCAAAAATGCATAATAGAGGGGAAGAACAAAAGGAAAAAATGGGCAAGTTTACAAGAGGAAAAATAAAGGGAGAGAAGAACTTTATCACTCACACAACAACACTTACTCTCATAACTATGAAGCCATAGAAATACATTAACTATGGGAAAAACATCATCAGCTATGAAATATAGTTGGATCCTGACAAACTTTGGTTAAGGCCATAAGAGATGTAATTTACATCCACTGCAAAATTTTGCATATTATTTTATCTTAATAGTATTTTCTGGGGAGACAACTGTAAAACCATGTAACAATAGATCCAACTACATATGCAGTACTCCAGCATTGCAAAGTTTAAGAAAACAAGAGCAAGAAACAAATAACAACCTAGTTAAGAAGCACCAAAAGGCCCAACTGTAGCCACAGGACCTGAACCCTGCACAGTTGAATCAAACAAAAATAAGTAGCATCCAACGAACCAAGAAGCAAGCACCAACTAGCCGACCATGAATGCCGGTGAAGAACAATATTGGCCAAATTCACTGCACACAAGATTGTATCAAAAAATTTGGAGAAAATGTATTGTAACACATTTGTTAACCAAATATTTCAGGATGTGAGACCTGTCAGGTAAAATTCAAAGCTGACAGGACCATCCAAAGGCCTGCCACTATGCAAGAAATTAAGAAAGGTGCGGTTTTCACGGTTGGTATTTTTCAATACTGGGAGCGATCAAAATCCTCTTGCAATCCATCTTTGTATGTGATTACTATGACTAGAGAAGCAAGACTGTAATGATATCTTCGTCTCGTTCCTTATCACCAATGTTCGACACAAAACCTACCTCCATCACAGCCATAGTGACGCATAGGAAAAGGGAATCATATTTTCTTCTCACATACAAAGATGTTTTGCAAGAGGGTTTAGACTCAGGCATGCCCATCAGTCAAATTTCCCACCTACAAACTACATATAGCAAGAACCCAAACCTACCCGTCAACGTGGAACGACAAGAGGCCAATGTTCGACATAGAACCTACCTCCATCACAACCACAGTGGCACATCGCAAAAGGAAATCATATTTTTCTCCTCACATAAAAAGATGTTCTGCAAGAGGATTTCGACTCAGGCATCCCTAACATTCAAATTTCCCACCTGCAAACTGCAAATATAAAGTGAAGCTAAACACGACACCCAAACCCGCCCGTCAATGGGGAACGAAAGAAGGGTAGTTCCAATTGCAATTGCAGAATCCCAAGCGTGCAAACTGCAACAAGACCAACAGGAAAACAAGAACAACAACAACAAGCAAATAAGAAATTAGTGAACATGCAAGAAACAAGCATGAACCAATGAACCAACAATGTCATTGAAGAACAACATTGCCCACATTGACTGTAGAGAACATTGCATATAAAAAAAAACGGAAGAAAATGTATTGTAACAGGCATGTTAAGTAAACATTTCACGTTGTGAGGCATGTTAGGTAAAAGTTTAAATAATCATGACACCCAAACTCGCCTATCAATGGGGAATGGCAGAAGGCCAATGTTCGACACAAAACCTTCCTCCATCACAGCCATAGTGATGCATCACAAAAGGAAAACATATTTTTCTCCTCACAAACAAAGATGTTCTGCAAGAGGAATTTGACTCGGGCATCCCCAACAGTCAAATTTCCCACCTGCAAACTGCAAATAGCAAGCAAAGCTAAACACGACACTCAAACCCGCTTGTCAATGGGGAACGACAGAAGGGCAGTTCCAATCGCAGTTGTAGAATCCCAAGCATGCAAACTGCAACAGGACCAACACAAAAACAAGAACAACAACAACAGGAAAATAAGAAATCAGTGAACATGCAAGAAGCAAGCATGAACTAGTGAACCAACAATGTCATTGAAGAACAATATTGCCCACATTGACTGTAGAGAACATTGCATATAGAAAAGAAGAAGAAGAAAATGTATTGTAACTGGCTTGTTAAGTGAACATTTAAGGTTGTGAGGCCTGTTAGGTAAACATTTAAGTATGTCATAACTGCTCTGTAAAGATTTAAGAAAGAATGCAGTGTGGCAGGTCTCTTATGTATGAAAAAACATTTTTATATTATTTTATAACAATAATAAAAAAAATTAGTAACAATAGTTCAAGCAGTAGAGGATATGTAAACACACACACACACACACACACACACACACACACACATATATATATATATATATTCAAAGGACGAGCTAATATGAAGTCAACTGATAAAAAACTGACTATCTATCTTCAAAACTTTGGATATCCAAACATTTCAAGAAAAGAATAACAACTCAGAATGACCTTATATGATAAAAAAACTTTGGATATGCTAACATATCAAACATTGGGAATAGCGAAGCTGGCAATAAGACCTCCAATCTATTATCCAATGAGATCATGACATATATGGTATTTTTTGTTATATAAAAATCAATGTTTTTAGTTCCCTAGTTCCAACAATAGATATTATGCAAATATTTTTAGTCAAAGGATAAACTAATATGAAGTCAACGAATTATCGATCACTATAGTCCCTCTATGCCTTCGGCAAGGACTAATAAGATAAAACCATTAAAAATAAAGTTATAACATCAAAATTCTCATCAATACAAAAAAATATATATTACCTTCATACATAATTTTTAATCATTAAAAAAAATACTTAAAAAAAGAAAATTATTAGCTTACTCGTTAAATCATTAAAAAACTCAACATGTCACTTACATAATTGAATCTGGATGGAAGAGAAAACACCCCTCAACACAAACTACTAGAACTAAATCCAATTAACACACACACACACACACACACACACACACACACACACACACACACACACACACACACACACACACACACACACATATAAGTTGACCACTATATTTGACATACAATCACTAATATATCATCGATATTAGTGGGATTTCAACCCACTCATATGGAATATGATATGAAGGAACTTGAAACGTTCATAAAATTTGCAACGGAAATAACATGAAAACACTGTCGTTTTCTGTCAAAAGTGGGTTTTGAATCCACGCCAATGGAATATTCATAGAATTCATAATATAAATATAAATAGCGTGAAAGTGGGATTTGAACCCATTCCCTCTTTCTAAGAGAGACCAAAACTTGAGTATGGCACCTTAAACAATTCGGTATTATAGACGAACGAATATGATAATCAACGACGAGATTATTTTATCGTAATATTATTTATCTTCGTTTTATTTTAATCTGGCACCTTGGCCATCCTTTCACACTGATCTTTATATTTCAATCCAATGGAATGGGAATTTCCACATATCCTTTCACACTGATCTTTATATTTCAATCCAATCAAGTGGGAATTTCCACATATACTTTCACATATTTCATGGGCTTGTTAGTACTATATCTTGATCACTGATATTTATGTTTTAATCCATTGGAGTGGGAATTTCACATATCCTTTCACAATTGTATTGATGTCAATTGTTTTTACCTGTAATTGTACATATACAAGTGTTAAAAGGGAACAAATAGTGGAGCCGATAGTGTTATAAGGGTAAGTAAACATTGCAGATATAAATGGTTCCTAAACTGCAGCCCGGGCACAAATACCTGAGCGAAACTTCTCGGTGCTTGGGAATTTCTCACATTGGCTACTCGGTTGTCCTTACAGTCGATTCATGTAATGGGAGATTCCAAGATTATTATAGATTGGTTGCGGGGAAAAGGTCAGCTTTAGGTCATCACCCTGGATTGTTGGAAGGACAATATCAATGCTTTAATCACCTCTTTCCATAAGATATCCTTTTCACATGTTTACAGAGAGGAAAATCAATTGGTGGATAGTCTTTCAAAGCAGGCTCTCAACAGGGATCCAAGGAAGCTTACCTATTTTCAGTGTGTCGATGAGCATGAGGGGCCCGAAATGTTCCTCAACCTTTACTAGTTTTTTCTGGAGTTTTTTGTTGGTTGCCCGTTTCCTTTTTGTGGGATGACATCTGTATGTATATGTTATATCTTTGTTTCTTACTTTTTGGATCTTTCTTGGAAGATGTATGCACGTTTTCTTTTGGAAGAGACATTATGTCAATTGGAGTTGG
The DNA here is from genome assembly GCA_009831015.1 of Picea engelmannii. Lineage (NCBI taxonomy): Eukaryota > Viridiplantae > Streptophyta > Pinopsida > Pinales > Pinaceae > Picea > Picea engelmannii. The sequence goes on along the minus strand of ML783935.1, from coordinate 29,462 downwards.
GGACTTATTGTGTTATTTTTGGGGAGAAAAGACATTTCTGAATGGTCTCTATGAAATCATTTTGTATGGTTTTGAATGTATACGATCAATTTATATTATCAATATAAATATAAAGTGCAATTTTTTGTGGAAAAAAAAAAGTGTTAAAAGATTTGGTCTATATTAACAAAAAGTTAAGATAGATCTACTTAATTCTAGATAGATATACTTTAATATATGTTTTTTTTCTTCTTTTGAAAATGATGTTTTTCCTTTATATTTTCATTTCATATTTTATTAGTGTTATTCTCAATTATATACATATACATAGTAGAAATCACTTTTGGATACACTAAGAACCACCTTTAGTTGATGATCTTAGAAAGTGGCACTATTCTAAGTTAACACAAGGTTTTCTTGTGAGATTTTTTTGAAAAAATGATGATCTATTCTAAGTTAATACAGGGTTTTCTTGTGAGATTTTTGTTGAAAAAATGATGATCTTAGATTATGGTAAACTCAAGGTGATAGTAGTTAGTTAGTTTTTTTTTTGTTTTTTTTTAATTAAGGAGAAATCCTCTATGTGAACGATGTTTGGAATGTATTTGGTCTTTTTGTTCGGTAGTTTTTTTTTTTTTTTTGTAAATAAGAAAGTTATATTATGTATGGTGCCTGCTATGGCTGGAAAGAGGTTCCAAAAATACAAAAGTAACAAGCTGGAGTTGCTGGACTGCCCCAACAGAGGGTAAACCAGTCCAGTCAGCTTCCAAGTCATCTGTCTTAGACATTTGCTGAAATTCAAAACAAGTAAAATTCAAAATATAAGCCACCTAGCCTAAGACAACAACTGAGAACTAGACACCTGGCGAAAAGCCCAGCCATGCAGCGCCGAGATCCTCTGCCCAGGTTTCTGTCGTAGGCTTGTTCGACTGTTCGTCCCCACGTTGTTCCCTGCGCTCCTCTCGTTCAGTGTGCTCTGGTGGGTCGCTGTGCTCCGGTTCCTTCTGCTGTGCTGCCACTTGCCGCAGCATGTCATCTAAACCTGTGTCAATTTCCCCCCCCCCGGTGTGATGCCAGTAGGGTCCAAGGAGAGGTCCATTTGCATGATCGAGAGGATCTGTAGAAAGGTGGCCACATTGTCTTCGGTGGCTTGCAGTCGAAACTTGAGGTCCGCCACCTCTCTTCTGAGCTCGAAGACTAGGTCGTATAGGACGCCCAGTCTGTCTCTGAAAGGTTCGCTGTCGGGGTGGTTCGCCTGGTGGAGATGCAGTCGTTTGGCTGCTCCGAGAGCCCGTGGTTCACTTCGCCAGGTACTCGAGGAATCCGGGAAGGACATGGACGCAAAGAATTGCATCCGGGGGTCTGGAGGATAGCGTGGAGTCGTGGGGGTACCGCGCGGAATGGAGGCCATGGCTCACGGGAGCTGAGACTGCTGAGGAGGCGTGGTGGTCGAAGGTCTGCGACGTTTAGTCTACGCTGGAAGCGGAGAGGCGCTAGGGGACAGAATTGGGGGATGGGTAGAAGAGCCTATGAGCGAAGAGGTCGAAGGCGAGAGAGCTGGTTTACAAGGCTTCCAGGGGGAGCCCCGCTTGGGCTTCCCTCTAATACGTTCTCTCATGGGTGCAGGTGGATGGTGATTTGCGCGAGGAGCAAGGAGCCAGAACTGGTGGTAGCCAGTGGACCAAATTGCAGAGCGAGCCGGGTTGTGCCTGCGTCGTGAGGGGAGGAGCCCTTCCAAACACAAGCAGGGAGGAATAACAAAAGCCACAAGCCAAGCCATGTTACAGATAGTGGGGAAGCAAAGGGTGGCGTAAATGCCCCTGACCTCGCCCATCAAATCCATTATATGCGCCTTAATTCCGCAGGACAGCATTGCCCTGCTGCACGGGGCGGTCACGTGCCTGCGTGTGGGTCTGCAGCGCGTCCGGTCCCGTTCTGTGCCACAGGGATTCCATTAGCACCCCATCCGGGGACTTTTTGTTCGGTAGTTATTCAAAGTGTATCCAACCTTATTCCTTTTGAGATTCAATACATTTATGTTAAGATCCATGTAAGAGAGAAGGATCCAATGGGACCACCAACAAACTCTAAAATTTATAATAAATGAAAAAAATGGTCCATTGTTGCACAAAAAAAACCTATCAATAACAATGAAAATAACACCAAACAATAATGTTGGCCTTAATCCATAGGAGTGTTAAAATTAAATTAAAAAGTACCTAGGCAAGTGTTTCTCATCACCTAGGTGCCTAAGGGGTGAGAAAGTGCCTAATGTGGACCCTAGTCATTTAATTTGTGAGATGCAAATTAAAATGTGACTTTTTGAGACTTAGAGAAAGTGGGTAAGTAAAGTGATTTTATCCCCACCGTTGATCTCGTTTAATCTCAACCGTTAGATGAGATGACCCTTGAGATTCCCTCATGAGGTCGATTAGGGTAAGGAGGACACACCTATTGTTGGTTGTTGAGACATTTTTTGAGAGAGAGCAAGAGATCATTTTCGAGCTTGAGGAAGTGGCCATTTCTACAGAGCTAGGGCATGCATTCCAAGGTAGGAAAATAGCATGGAAATCGAGGCAGGAGGTACAACATACACATCAGGACGTACACTACAGATTTCAGGGTTCGTACAACCTTCTATTGGCACATAAATCAAGAAAGGGGAGCAACATTAAATACTGACTGTACAGTATAGATTTACACAGTCCGTATGGTTCAGTTTTTGGCACGTATTTCAAGGAATGTACAACCAATGTACATAGGCTATACAATATAGATTTTTATAGTCTGTGCAGTCTCTTTATTGCACATAAATCAAGGATATTTGTTGTGTGTGGTTTTTGGAAAGTTTAGCACAGTTTTCAAGGAGGTCGTACAACCATTAATACACCCAAAAATTTGTTGCTATTGTTGGCACAAATTTCAAGGCATTTGTATAACCAATTGGAGGCACAAATATTGAGGAGCATGCCTGTACTTTGTTGCAGAAAATTTTGGAAAGAATTTTGGGGAGTTTTGCTCATTTCCTATGTGAAGACTTGGCACGGTTATTGAGATAAGTTTGTCATTAGATTTCTGAAGATGAATATGTTGTAACATAATTTCTCTGAAGCTAACAAATAATAAAAACTCCCTCTCTCACTGGTTTTCCCCTTGTGGGTTTTTCCAGGGTCATTGTTAGACCAAAACTCACTATGTTATTTTTCTAAGTTTATGTGTTGTTGATATATTTTTTTCTGCGTTAAAACGATGTTCAAAACCCTCATGTTTCAGTTTTGAAATTTATTTTTATGCTGAGTTTAATTGGATGTCATAAATCTGGGTTTGGGCATTAAACATTGGTTGAAAAATCAGTGAAACTGAAACTGGGTTGGGGTCTGACATTTTACATGGTATCAGAGTTGAGTTGAGAGAAGCAAAAGTATTTCAGCAAGTCAGAAATTTGGGACAACAGTCACTTCACCGAATAGGATTTTGAATTTTTCATTTTCAGCAGAAAGGGGTCAATGGCTATAGGTTTGAGAGTTGAGGACAGACTTGATAGGGCAACAAAAATTTGGTGCTTGGAAGGAGAGGATGACTTGTTGTTGCAAGAAAATGAGTTGTGGGACATTGTTGAAAATACCACAACACATCCTGTGGTTGTACCTACTTATGCTACTCTTCTTGCATCTTACACTAAGAAGAGTATCAAGGATAAGAGGATTATTCTTGATGCCATCAAGGACCATTTGATTCCTCACTTGATGAGGAAGGAAAATTCCTATGAGATGTGGGAGTCTTTGATGAAGTTGTACTAGAGTACAAATGAAAACCGGAAGATGGTTTTGAGGGAAAAACTGAAGAGCATAAAAATGACCAAGGCTGAAAATGTGGTCACATATCTTACCAGGTTGACACAGGTGAGAGATGAGCTTGGAGATATGGGGGAGGCCATAGTTGGCAGTGAGTTTGTGAGAACATCATTGAATGGAGTTTCCAAACAATGGGTTGTTTTTGTAGAGGGCATTGTAGCTAGGGAGAAGCTTCCCAATTTTGAACGTCTTTGGGATGACTTTGTTCAGGAGGAGACCCAGAGAGGTTATGTACATGGTATTTCATATATAGGTCATGATGAGGAGAATGTGGTCCTTGCTGCCAAGAAGAAGAATAAATTCAGAAAGGGTCCTAAGGGAGGAGAAAAAACAAAGGATGAAGGGAAGAAGAACATGAGCAAAGTCAAGTGCTTTGCATGCCACAAGTTTGGGCACTATGCAGGTCAGTCTCCTAACAACAACAAGAAACAAACAATAGCTTCAACAATGGTGGAAGAGTTCTCCACCAAGTTTGACAAGGGATTTTCCTTGGTCGTGTGTCTTTCCACGAGGACCACTCATTCAGATATGTGTTATATTGACAATGGTTCCTCTCTCCATATGCCAGGGGTTCGTGAGCACTTGACAGACATTACACATATTGGAGATGTTGAGGTGGTGCTTGGAGATGACCAGGTGGTCAAGGCAGTCAGTTGTGGGACTGTATCATTTCAGAGGAAGTCTTTGCCTCCCATGTTGTTGATGTTAGAAAAACAGGACCACAGAGCAATAAAATAAAACAAATGCGGAAACAAAACACAAAAGATACACAATACAATAGAGACACAGATTTACGTGGTTCACCCAGTGTGGGCTACGTCCACCAAAGAAATTTCCAGGTCCTTCCTTTATTATTATCCAACAAATGAAGGGATACGACCTACAACAAAACCCGCTGTAACTTCCTCTTCTTTCTCTCATAGTCTCCTCTCTCAGAATACAATACTCACCATAATGCATAGCCGCAATACATTTCCCTCATAACAGAGGGTTTCCTTCTAGGGAAAAAAACCCTAACATAATTTCTACCGTTATATCTGTGACCTTATAATGAACGGTCCAGATTTACAATGAAATTGCAATATACATTTACAAGGCAATTTTTCCTTTGGGGGCTTCGCCCCCGAACTCCCATCATGGGATGCTGCTTCCAAACCCCCCAGCCGGGGGGATATCCCCCTAAGACCCCACAAAGGGGGTACCCCCCCTCTGCACTCCCCCACGTGGAAGAGTGTACATACTTCTGGGGTGTAAAGTCTTCATGGGTTGTAAACATGGCTGAAAGCAAGGACCTCTGAATCAGGAAGATAATCAGGCTCCATAACCAATAGTTGAGAGAGGTCCTATATGTTTCGGGCTTGAAGAAGAACTTAGTATCAGTTTCTGCTATGAGGCGAGTGGCTATGAGGTCTTGTTCCGTGATGGGTAGGTGCTCCTTTTCCCAAAGGGGTCTAGTATCAATTCAGCCAAAGTGATTGGGACTCGACATGAGAAGCTATACAAGCTCATGTTTCAACCAACGAGAGCATTGTTTCATTCTACCAACATCAGTGACCTATGTGAGCTATGGCACATGAGGATGGCACATTTGCACCATGGGGATTTGAGGGTACTGAGGGAGATTGTGACTGGAGTTCAAGATTTCATTATAGAGCACCAGGAGTTGTGCAAGGGGTGTGCTTTGGGAAAGTACACCAAGATTGCTTTTCCTAGCAGTGACAATAAAGAAACAAGTATCCTTGATCTTATTCATTCAGATGTTTGTGGCCTGATGTCTTCGACATTGTTGACTAGTTTTTTATATTATGTTATATTCATTGATGACTTCTCACAGAAGTATTGGATTTTCTTCATGAAGACCAAAGAACAGGTCTTCAATCGGTTCCAAGAGTTCAAACTTCTTGTGGAGAACTAGACAGGGAAGAAAATCAGAGTTCTGAGGATAGACAATGGGGGTGAGTATACCTCCAAGGAGTTCATGGACTTATGTGCAAGAGAAGGCATCAAGAGAGAGTTGATTGTTCCTTACAACCCACATCAGAATGAGGTTGCTGAGAGGAAGAACAGGGGCATTATTGGGGCTATGAGAGCCATGCTACATGATCAGGGGATACCACTATTTCTTTGGGCTGAAGCATGCTACATTTTAGTTTATCTGTAGAACAGGAGTTCACACAGGGCAGTGGGGACAATGACTCTTGAGGAGGCTTTTTCTGGGAAGAAGCCTGAGGTGGGGCACTTTCGGATTTTTGGGTGCATCACATATTCATATGTCCCTTATGAGAAGAGGACAAATATAGATCCCATGACAAAGAGAGGGATCTTTGTTGGGTAAAAAAAGAATTCAAAGGCTTTTCGTATATACCTTCCTTCCTTGAGGAAGACTGTCTTGAGGAGGGATATGAGATTTGAGGAGGACAGAGCCTTTAGGAAGTCATGTGGGACAGAGAGGAGTGAGAATTCTTCACCTCAGTTTCAAGTGAGTCTGCAACAAACTATAGTGACAAAGAGTTCGGGGTCACCAGTTTCAGTGACGACTGGTTCACAGATGATAGGGCCACATATTTTAGGTTCGTAGGTTACTGGCCCACAGGGTTCAATATCGAGTACTCCAGGGTCTACTTTAGGATCATAGTCTTCAGAAGATGGGGTTGATGATGGAGAGTCCCCTCCACGGGACACTACTTCAGAGAGGAGGAAGCCCAAGTGGCTTCAGGATACTTTGAGGGAGGCACAGGGTTCAGTGGGGAATCCCAGACAGGCAGTGAGGGAGAGTAAACCTCCCGAGATGTTTTGCAGCTACATCGCGACGGTGAGAAGTATTCGGGAGTCTGATCCTTCCACTTTTGAGGAGGCTACTGGTAGACATGTTTGGAGAGATGCCATGATGTAAGAGTACAATTCCATCATGAAGAATGATGTATGGGAAGTTGTTCTTAGACCTGAGGGGAAGTCAGTGGTGACTTCCAAGTGGCTCTATAAACTCAAGTATGTTGCAGATGGCAGCACTGAGAAGTACAAAGCTCTCTTTGTGGCTTGGGAGTTTTCATAGGTTGAGGGAGTTGAATATGATGAGACCTTTGCATCGGTTGCTAGATATACCTCGATCAAGTCGGTGATTTTCATTACAACAGAGATGGGTTGGAAGGTCCACCAGATGGATTTGAAGACTGCATTTATGAATGGTATTATATAGGAGGAGGTGTATATTGAGAATCCATTGGTCTTTGAGGTGAATGGGAGAGAGTCTCATGTGTGTAGACTAAATGAGTCATTGTATGGGATGAAACAAGCTCCTAGAGCTTGGTATTCGAGGATTGATGCCTATTTGCAGCATTTGGGGTTTGAGAAGAGTGAGGCAGATCCCAACCTATACTTCATTGTGGTTGGAGAGGATCCTCTCATTCTCTTGCTATATGTGGATTATATTTTCATTACAGGGGAATAGAGACTCATCAACATCTGCAAGGAGAGCCTTGCTTCATAGTTCGAGATGACTGATATTGGACTGATGCACTATTTTTTGGGATTGGAGGTTTGGCAGGAGCCTAGACATATCTTCCTGGGACAGGGGAAGTATGTGTGTGACATTCTGAGGAGATTTTAGTTGGAGGACAGTAGGCCGATGACCACTCCCATGATTACCAACTAGAAGAAGCTTCATGCTTCTGAGTCACATTTGGTGGATTCCACTTTATATCATCAGTTGATCAGGTCATTGATGTATCTAGTCAATACCAGGCCAGATATTCGTTTTGCTGTCAACACTCTCAGTCAATTCATGGTGGAGCCTAGGAGAGTGCACTGGGTGGTAGAAAAACATTTTCTCAGGTATCTTTGTGGTACAATATATTATGGTTTGGATTATCAGAAAGGAGATGGAGTTTATCTGGTTGGCTATACAGATTCATATTGGGAAGGATGTGTCAGTGATAGGAAGAGTACTTCAGGGTGTTGTTTTGGATTGGGCTCAGCAATTGTTTCTTGGTTCAATCGGAAGCAAAATTCAGTGGCTTTGAGTTCTGTAGAGGCTGAGTATATGGAAGCCTGTCAGGCCAGTTGTGAGGTCCTTTGGCTTCACAAATTGCTGGTGGGATTATTTGGTGTGTAGTTGAGGCCTACCTTGATTTACTGTGATAATCAAAGTTGCATTAAACTCTCAGAGAATCTAGTTTTTCATGACATGTCTAAGAATATCGAGATTCATTATCACTTCATCTGTGACTATGTTCAGAGAAGAGCAGTGGAGCTAGAATACATATCTATAGATGAGCAGGTTGCAGACATACTCACCAAAGAATTGGGCAGAGAGTCAAGTTTGTATTTTTCAGGGACAAGCTTGGAGTGGTGAGTAAGACTTTCCTCGGTAAGAGGGAGTGTTAAAATTAAATTAAAAAGTACCTAGGCAAGTGTTTCTCATCACCTAGGTGCCTAAGGGGTGAGAAAGTGCCTAATGTGGACCCTAGTCATTTAATTTGTGAGATGCAAATTAAAAGGTGACTATTTGAGACTTAGGGAAAGTGGGTAAGTAATCCCCACCGTTGATCTTGTCTAATCTCAACGATTATATAAGATGACCCCTGAGATTCCCTCATGAGGTTGATTAGGGTAAGGAGGGTTCACCCATTGTTGGTTGTTGAGACATTTTTTGAGAGAGAGCAAGAGATCATTTTCGAGCTTGAGGAAGAGGCCATTTCTGCAGAGCTAGGGAACGCATTCCAAGGTAGGAAACTGGCATGGAAATTGAGGCAGGAGGTACAACATACACAACAAGCCAGACAGTATGGATTTCGGGGTCCATATGACCTTTTGTTGGCATAGAAATCGAGAAAGGGGAGAAACATTAAATACTGGTCGTACAATACAAATTTACACAGTCCATACAGTTTAGTTTTTGGCACAGAATTTGAGGAAGGTACAACCACTGTACACAGGTCGTACAATACAAATTTTTACAGTTCGTACAATCTCTTTATTGCACAAAAATCGAGGAGATTTTTTGTGTGTGGTTTCTGGAAAGTTTGGCATGATTTTCAAGGAGGTCGTACAACCATTAATACACCCATTAATTTGTTGTTGCTATTGGCACAAATTTTGAGGCATCGGTATAGCCAGTTGGAGGCAAAAATATCGAGGAGCAGACCTGTACTTTGTTGCAGAAAATTCTGGACAGAATTTTGAGGAGTTTTTCTCATTTCTTGTGTGAAGACTTGGCATGGTTATTGAGATAAGTTTGTCATTAAATTTCTGAAGATGAATATGTTGTAATAAAATTTCTCTGTAGCTCACATATAATAAAAACTCCTTGTCTCACTGGTTTTCCCCTTGTGGGTTTTTCCAGGGTCGTTGTTAGACCAAAAATCACTGTGTTATTTTTTTGAGTTTATGTGTTGTTGATATATTTTATTTCTGCGTTAAAACGATGTTCAGAATCCTCATGTTTCAGTTCTGAAATTTATGTTTATGCTGAGTTTAATTGGCTGTCATAAATCTGGGTTTGGGCATTAAACATTCGCTGAAAAATCAGCGAGACTGAAACTGGGTTGGGGTATGAAATTTTACAAGGAGCAATAGAGAGATATCACAAATATGATAATGAAGCAACCACAAAGATCACACTAAACAATGGGAGAACAAAAAGGTATGTGTTACCAATAGACTTAAAACAATTTTAGAGAGAGAAATAAATTTATAAATGACTCCTTTATGTGCATTTATACAGAACTCAATAAGGTATGAATCTCTTTCCAAAAGCCTTTCCAAAATTTTTAACAATGCACATATAAATTCACTCACTCATCTTTAAGCATAACCTAGTATAGCAATAAATGAACATCAATTAACCTTAATCACATACATTAATGATATAATGTGAATCCACTATAACCATATATAATTACATAATTCTCAACAATTTAAATGGTGTATCCCATAACAAGAATAAAACAAAACCTCCTCCCACCCTTTTTTTTGTAAATAAAAAAAGGGGTAAATCATATTATTGTGTTGTCACTGTACAAAAAAGACACATGTCATTGGCCTACTACTTGTTCTGCCAAACTAGTGGAAAACCGAACAGATGGATGCCTGTTATAATTTCAGCCAAAAAATCCATATGCCACTTGCCCTTCCAATTAGAAACCAGAGCAGGTGGTTGATGTTTGTCCTAACAGATATGTCTTTGCAAGCTAGAACAAACTAACAACTGCTAAAAAAAGAAAACTAGAAAGGAATTATGCAGAGTCCCACTACAAAAAAATAGACAAGAGTTATGTAGAGTACCAATACAGAATAAAAAGAAGCTAATCATTGACACTAAGGGATATGTCATCTGAAGCTCCAGGAAGAGTGTCGTCGCTGGGTTGTAGCATGAAGGGCTATGCACAGGTCATGCAATGTTGCTTAGTTGGTGCATTCGAGAATGCATCGAAGAGGGTGTCAATCCACTTGCTAATGAGGGTGTCCTGATGAAGTTGGTCCGCTATGTAGCTTCTGAGATCGAAAATGAGCTTCAACTACTATGAGCTGAAGAGACTAGGGGGAGCTGGGTTGAATTCCAGAATTGTATTTAGCGGTGGAGGTGCCAAGATGGGGAGGTTCTCCTACATGGTGTCGATGGCTCCATCCTTGACTACCTCAGCTCCTGCATCAACTTCGTTGGTTTTGTCCTGGAGGGAAGCATATAGAGCTGTGTGGAGGATTTCGTCCGAGAATTCCTCCTCTACAACGCATGTGGCGCCTTCCATGGAAACCTGGGTACATGTATTAGCTTTGTTGGTCCTATGGAACAAGTAATCGTCTGGGACCGTGTAGAGGAGGGATTCTGATGGAACCTAGATAGGTTCCTTCGAAAATTCCTCCTTAATGTAGGCCATCAGTGGAGTTCGTGGCCTCGTGGTGCGTTGAGTCCTGACAATGGACATGGCTCATTCCAGTTGTTGCAGGCGTCTCTGTCGGAAAACGTAGTTGTACCAGGCAGGTCCACATCTCGGCTTACCTCTCTCTCTCGGCATGGCTCAGCTAGGGTGGCAAAGAATCCATTGAATTATTGCGAGGAGAACCCACTGCACAATAATCCAATTCTCAGAAAGAGCAAGGTGATAGATCTTGAAGTAGAAATAATGCCAGCCAGGGTTGGGTGGGAGAGATATGCCTAAGGCGGACATGATTGTTGTAATCACCCGCCTCCTACCATTAATCCACAAGACCACCATTAATATGACTCAAGGGAGTTGTCCTCCCTTCCTTTGCAAGTAATTAAGGTCACCCTCCATTCAAGACTGAGGTGAGGGACGACGGTTGGCCATATTTATGATTGAAATCATGGGAGGGATATCTGGTGTCCTTTCGCTACGTGGAACCCCATCTAGGACCGGATAATATTTTCTGGCCAGGTCTAGACAATGGTCTAGTAGCCTGGTTTGTGGAGAGGTTTGAGCATTCGATTGGATCAACTCTTCCTTAGAATCCACACCCTCATTTTCCAGGCAATCAACTATTTTGTTAACATATATTTTCACATGGGAGGGGGTGAGAGTGAGATGGGGTTGTAAGAGGGACTTGAAGTCTTCCAACAGTCCTAATAGTCGCCAGTTGGGTGAGACATCCGAGGGGTGCGAGTCGTGAATGATTTTGGTGATAAGTTGGATGATGATCTGGGAATCACCTTCCACTATGAGCTGGTCGATGTTATGATTATTTGCTAGCTTGACCCTCTAAGAAGGCTCCAAAGCTCTACTGCATTGTTTGTGTTGAGTCACAAATATCCTTCTGCATAATGTAGAATTTTCCCCTCAACGTCTCTTAGGACCGCTCTAAAGCCCGCCGGTCTCGTATTCCCTTTTGAAGTAGGAGGGGGGGACCAAGTGCACAAACTACGACTGATCTTGGTATTGCAAGTATGTTTCTTTCTCGATCCATCAGTGAGATTGAGTTGTCAGACTTGTAGGATGTGGCCTTCTCCAAGATTGCATTTAAGGTCCTCCTAGGTCTAATGCTCATTCCTGACCGTTTCCCAAATCAGGTTTATGATTCTAGCCCAGGTTGAGTGAGGGGGGAAAGAAGTAGAGCGAAAAATCCTTTTGTTTCTCTCTTTCCAAATTTTCCAAACTGTGAATCCTGGTAATAACTTCCAGATGTGGTCCAGGATTGAATTTTGGTAGGAGATCGAGTCCCAGTTTTCCACAGTGCTTATGATGCTAGCCCGATTTCTATTGGAGCGGCGCATTAGTTGTGCAGCCATGTCCCAGATGGCCTCACTGTGGTTGCAGTGGTTAAATAGGTGCTCCATTGTCTCTTCCTATTGTTGACAGAGGGGGAAGATTGAAGGGCCTACAAACCCTCGTTTTCAAAGATTGTCCCAAGTAAGTATGTGGTTTTGGGCAATAAGCCAAAGGAATATTAACACTTTCGGCCAAAACTTTGAATTCAAGATCTTGCTCCAGATGTGCTCCTTTGGTTTCTCTTGATAATTTTGTTGTAGATGATAAGCCTCTTTAACTCAGAAGTTACCTGCTGGGGAATGCTCCCATTTGAGGATGTCTGGTCCTTCCCTGCAAAACCTCCTCCCCTTAAATGTTGAAAAAAAATCCATATAAAATTGAAACTTAATTTACATTAAAAAATCCTTATGAAATTGATATTTAATTTACATTCCATATTTAAAATGTAACAACTCCAATGTTCTTTAACATGTGCCATTCACATTATTTCTTTCACCTTTTATTATTAAATTGGAAGAAGAATGTTCTTTAACATGTGTTCAAACATTCCCCCTTACACTTTTATTATTAAATTGGGAGGAAACACAAGTTGTTGCATTTCTTTGGGGTGTACATTATTTTTTTCACTTTTTATTATTAAATTGGAAGAACAATGTTCTTTAACATGTCATTTTTACTATTAAATTGGGAGGAAAAACATGTTGTTGCATTTTCTGGGATGTAGAAAAGTCCATGATGAAATGTACTATTAAGGTACTTCGTTTCGTTATGTGAAGTGTTAGAAAGCCATCTTTTGAATGGAACCCTTGAACAAAGTAAAAATCAGTACATGTATCTGGATGTCTTTTATATTTTAGACTATGCTTATATAGGTTTCTTTATGTTTTTATGAAACTTAAGACTTGAGTTCCGTGGAAAACCTCAAGGGATTTATCTTCATAGAATAAATAAAATAACAAAAAACATAATAATAGGAATATATATTTGTGTAAATATCTGGTTTCTGTTATTTTTCTTGCAGAGATCATGGAAACCCTAACTTAGGACCATTAAATGATAATGCTTGAACTGCGCATAGTATACTGCATAGAAGATCAGTGGATGCATATACAATGCTATGAAATTTCTGATCCAGGACCTAGCATTAAGATTGTTATTTATCTAGCATAGATCCATTTTGATCCAAAATTTTCTTATGTATTTAGATATTTTTAAAAAAATCTAAATTTTTTACTACTTAAAAATCTAACGTTATGATTACTTTAAAGATTTGCGTTATGATTACTTAAAAGATTTGTTTTTTTTATATGGTATTTTTTTACATGGAATTGATGGACTTTTTTTCTATTTTAATTTGTTAGCGTTACATATACATATCTATTCCACCTAGAATTGTAAGAGCAGTTGGCTTCTTTGAAATAGATTATGTCTAAAGCTAGAGGTCCTGACTGAGATAAAGGTTGGCCTTTGTCTAACTGATGGCTTCAATACCCATCATATCCTGAAACTCAGGGTTGGAATTGGAGAATTTCAAGCAATACAGTAATCCTTTCTGTACAGATTGGATCCCTGAGGAGGGAAAGTTTTATTTTCCCATCAACTCAATTAAATCAGTTTATAGAGCATGTTTTGATCAGGAAATCAACAATATTCTGATGTCACTGAAAATAGTGCTATGACACGTATTTCTCGATGATTTGGAAGTATAGGTCTTCCTCTGAAAACTGACAACTGATCTCCTTCATGTTCAATTGCATGGGCAAAAATGTCATCTTATGAAAGACAAGTTAATTGAGAAAGGAAGCATTTTCTGCTTTTGGATAAGTTGGTCTTTAAGCCCAACATTTGGATTAAGAGTTGAAGATATTGAAATCCAACCATAGTCTTTGGGGTGTTTCAAATTATGAAGATATTGAAAGCTAACCATTGCCCACGAAAAAGCGATTTCATCACCAATATTTCAAAATTGCCATCAAATGGTGCTGTGGTGTAGTCCGTTATCACGCCAGTCTTCCACACTGAAGGTCCCCAGTTCGAACCTAGGTAGCACCATAAAGTTTTCTAACTGGTCTTCAATTTTACAGTTAATCGATAATGTTATCGAGTTGTTAGTAGAGGTCATAATGTTGCACCAGACTCTTATCGAGTTGTTAGATTTCGACCCAGATTGTTACTCAGAAGTTGCCAGGACTTCCTTCTTATGTCCAGGCTTTCTTTAAGATGGGTTAGCATGCCAACACGTTCCCTTTCAGCTCTCCCTGGGCGTGACTTTAAAGAGAAATAAACTCTCCCTAGGCCCTGGGATGGACTACTAGTATTCTCTGTTTGGTTTATGGGCTTCCATGACCCTGCAAATCAAGCCAGGTTCAACACACTCATTCAAAAGGAAAATTAAAATGTTGAGAATGATGGATTCCATTTTCTCAAGGATATCAAAGGCTACGAAATGCAAGTAAGCCTGAGAGACTTTGTAAAATGCATGCATACCATGGAAACAACAAAGTAAAACTTATCCAGTTACAATTGTTAAGAAAATATATTGAAAATTTGCAAACAAAAGGAGTATGTGAATGATTTACTTCTACATACTATTATAAGCTTGGTTAATCAAATTAAAATCAACAAAGTAAAACTTATCCAGTTACAATTGTTAAGAAAACATATTGAAAATTTGCAAACAAAAGGAGTATGTGAATGATTTACTTGTACATACTATCATAAGCTTGGTTAATCAAATTACAATCAATGGAGACAAGTTATAATTGTTAAGACGATATATTGAAAATTTGCAAACAAAAGGAGTATGTGAATGATTTATTTATACACATTATCATGAGCTTGGTTAATCAAATTAAAACTAATGGAGACACTCTTGAGGATCATTGAATCATTAAAAAAGTATTGAGAAGTATTTCTTCCAGATTTGATCTTATTGTTGTAGCAATAGAAGAATCAAAGAATTTAACTCAAATGTCTTTTGAGGAGCTTGCGGGTTCCTTGCAAACCCATGAACAAAAGTTGTACAGATCCATTGCCAATTTTTTTTAATAAAGCTTTTAGATCTCCAGTTTCAATGAAAAGTGGAGGGAGATCATACAACTATAGAGATGTTGCTAAACAAAGTGGAAGTTAAACTTTGTCAATAGGCATGAAGGAGGATAAATTAGTTTTTTAGAATCACACTGAAGAGGAAGGCACAATGACACTTCACCCATTTTTTCAAAGGTATAACAAATTCAATGTTGAATGTTGCTATTGTAAAATTTTGAACACATATGAATATAGAAAAAACAATGTAATATGGATAAACAAAATGTAATTTTCATTAAAAAAAATGAAACTAAAAGTGAAAATAATAAAATCATTTGTATACACCATGAGTGGGCCTAATGGTTGAGAACATGTGGGTTAAGTTTGAGAGTGAAGAATGGAAGGGATATAGGGTTAAGTTTGAGAGTGAAGAATGGATTGTTTTTTATAAAAACATGACAGTGTCAGTCAAATTACAGTGGTCAAAATGACAAGAGCAAGGATATTTCCTTTAATAATGAAAAATGAATTTTCAGCTACATTCAACATTGGTCACTTGAACTTCAGTGGGTTGAATTTGTTGTATAAGAAGCAAATGGTAAGAGGATGAAAAAAACACATAAATATTTTTTTCCTTTCGTAAATTGTGGAGAGCAAGGGCTTCACTTGAGTTGATTCTTTCAAATCCATGTGGTCCTATGCAAACCCCCTCTTTTGGAAAGAGTTGGTATTTTATAACATTCATAGACGATTTCAGTAGAAAAACATGGGTCTATTTCTTAAAGAATAAATATGAGGCCTTTGGGATCTTCAAGTAATTCGAGGCTCTAGTTGAAAAAGATAGTGGATACGTTCGAAAGGTTTTGAGCACTAACAAAGGGGACGGATATTTATAAAATGGGATTTTTAACTTTTGCAAATAACATGAAATCAAGAAACAATTTACTATAAGGTATAAACCATAATAGAATGGTGTGGTCGAAAGGAAACATGGAATCGTTCAAGAAATGGCTAGGAGCATTCTCATGGTTAACAGACTGACCACTGAATTCTGGATTGAAGCAATAACAATGAGCGTTTATTTGTTGAATATATGCCCCCCAAAAAGAGTTCATAACATGATTCCACAAGAGGCATGGATCAAGAAAAAACTAGTGTTGAGCACTTTGGTTGTGTCACATATGCACATATACCCAAGGAAAAAAGGAAGAAATGGGATGATAAAAGAGAAAAATGCACAGTTATTTGAGATAGAGAGTAGTGAAAGGCATAAAACTATACAACCCTAACACAATTGTGTTAATAATCAATATAGATGTGATTGTAGATGAAGTATGGGATGATCAACCAGGAACAACATAAGGTGTTGCCATATCAATACCTTCTACATATTTTTCAAATGGTACGCAAGATATCGCTGCAACAATGCCTCAAAATATTGGCATTCAACATGGAGCACAAGATGTTTCCCAAGTGACACCTCTATTAACAAGATTCCAAGTCATTGCCTAGGCAATACCTCCATCTGGTACTTCCAACAAAAGAGGAAGAAATGAGTCATTTTCAGGAAACCAAGAAGCTTAAGGAGATATATGAAGATGATCATAATGAATTGTTGAATTTTGCTATTTTTTTTTTAATTTGATCTTACTTATTTTGTTGATGCTATAAAAGAAAGAAAATAACACGATACCATGGACAAAGAAATACAAGCAATTGAAAAAATGAGACATGCGAGCCAGTGCCCAGTATATTATTGAGAGTGAAATTTCGAACTAAAGCTTAAATCTGGCACCTTAGATCATCTCAACCATCCCAACAACTAATAGAAAAAATGAGGGTGTATCTAGGGGTATTTTACCACAACATGGATTAAAAGAAACAATAGTCATAACAAGTGATTTCAATTCGTTGTAAGTATTTTCGTCTTGATGGCCTTAATTTCCATAAATAAATAAAAATCTTAAACACTTAATGCTCGTTTGGAAGGTCGATCCTCACATGCTATAACTAATTTAACTAATAAGGAAGAAAAAAAAACACTTATATGCCATTTAACATATTTCTAATCTTGCTCGAAGTCTTTTCCCAAGATTGGGGACTTTACAAGACCAAAGGGGGTTAAAGGAACCAAAAAGTATGTCACTTGGTGGAAGCCCACCTTTCTTGAGTGTTATTGGGATTTGACTAGTGTTATTGGGTCAATACCAGAACCAAACCTTGCAAACCACACCCTGGTTATTCAAGAACACACTTCCAAATATTAAGGCTCGACTAGGTAGTATGATCGATCATTTCAAAGAATCACATGGGTGTAGTTTGTCTATGTACAATGATAGATTTGGTTTCCACTATTGGACTTATGACTTTGAAAATTAAAGCAAAACCTTAATGATTGCATTGTGAATGTTCAGTGAAAATTCCACAACCATACAAATTGACGACTTTAATTTTTAAGAATGATTTTGCAAAACATCGTTGTAATATACCAAGGGGTCCCATTTAATTTAAGGAATTGTGAATTGACAATTAAATATTAAAAATCATCCTAAAAATGACTTCAAATAAATACAGTGAAATCACACAACACTTATACAATATAGCGTGCATGTGGCTACCCCAAAAACTAAAATCAAATTTTCCACGACAAACAAGGCCAAGGCCTTAAGGCTAGACAACACCATAGTTTGTTTGTTAGAAAGCTAAGTTTGTGGCAAGTTTTTATTATAGAAAATTCCCAAGAGTAAAACTAAACGAGTTGAATCACAAGCTCCAAACTTAGGTCACTCGGTTAGAATTTTGCCAGTTGCATATCAATGTAATATTTTGCCCATAATATAAAGATTACCCACTTATTAAAAAAAATAAAATCTCTCCATGAATACTCTATTAATATTTTCAATAGAGCATTGAATTTATAAAAACTTTCTAACAACATTAAATATGAGAGTTGATAAGCAAGGGATATTGGCCAAGAATCTGAAAATAGAAATATTAGCCAAAATAAATTCCCATAACTTTCATATATATCTACATTATTATATTAAAAATAAAAAATCAAATGACAAAATTGAATAACAATATTTACTCTAACCTCCTTTAATGAAAATGCATTATCCTAGCTATAAAAAAAAAGACCATCCAAAAAGTTTGCATGTTGTAAATAGTTGGATACTAAGCCAAAAATATAATGTAATATTTATGAGTAGAACCAATTTTTACAACCTATCCAATTCGTGGATATGTAAAGTTCCAATGCTTATGTAGCAAATGCGTATAATTACTAATAGTACATGAATGTTATACAAAATTTGATTGAATGCTACACAACGAACTAGTTAGTATACTTTTACACGATGACAATTAGTTGCAAAAAAGAGGTAAGATATGGTTACTTTTTCCTTCCAACTTTACATGTTTTTTCATAACTTTAGATACTTTGTAGAAAGGTTACACAATTTGAAAGTTCCTCGTGGAATCAATGTGTTTCAAAACATTCCAACTAATCTAACATGAAGTTAATTGATTGATCTTGAGGAACATTATATTCAAATATAATTTTAATCTTACGCGGAAATTTACATTTAAACTACATGAGACCATCTTGATGTATGTTAAATCAATTCAAGTCAATATGTGTACATTAGAACAATCAAATCCAAGAAAAAGAAAACACCCAAAATATTATAGTTTTGTAGTATTTAATCCCTTACAAAAAGAACTAACAAAAATAGGTAAAGATGCTTCATGCCTACAAGCTTTACGCTCAATCCACAAGTAGGATGCTTCTAAAATTTTTTTGGAGACAAAGCATAGATTGTAGACAATAATGACTTCCAACACACCTAAAATTGCACCTGCTACAACGTCATGCATGAAATTCCTACCAAGCAATATCCTTGAGATCAAAGTTACAATGGACCACATCATGAATATCACA
>ML783934.1:1289454-1313869 GCA_009831015.1 Picea engelmannii | reverse complement strand
ATCATTGATATCTAATATCCCCCCCTGTTATGTGCAAGGTGAGAAGTTTGTTGGAGTTGGTTGAAGGGAGCCAAGCTTGAGCTTTGGATTCTTCATGTGGTGGTTTTGTTGGTTGACCACTAGCCATCTTCCATTGATACTTGAACAATGTGGTGGTTTTGGATGAACACTAACCAATTTGATTATAATGTGGTGGTTTTGTTTTATCACTAACCATCTTCACTCCCCCTGAAGGTGTAAGATAATATCCTTTTCATCAACGTTCTCCCCCTCTTGAGGCACAGAGAGTACCATCTTTGATTCATGTTTTAATTTCAGAGAACATATAGAATTGGACCCAGATCATGCCCAAAATCATATGGAATAGTTGTTTTAAATCTTTTTGCTTTTGTCATTTCTCCATGCAGCTATGGATTTACCTTTGTCTTGACTAGACGGTAAGACTAATGCAACTTCTTTACTTGTTGATTCCATATCCATGAATTTATCCATCCATAATGAATTGTTTTCGTAATCTTCTTCTTCTTTCGACACTTTTCAGAGAGGTGATTTGTTTTTCCACAATGAAGACAAGGATGGAGATCAAAACATTCTATCTTTATATGACCAATTCTTTGATAATGTTGGCACTTCTTACCGAGATTCTTCACATTTTCAAGAAATGCTTCACTCACAAACTAATTTGGTTTGGAGTAATATGGGATATAAAAGTTGTTTCCTTTGTCATATCCTAAGCCATGTCGATCTTTGTTGAAAAATAATTCTTCCCAAGGTCTGACAACCATCTTGGAAATTTCATTTTGTGAATTTTGTCTTTGTTCTTTTGTATCTTGGAATTTACTTTTTCTATTGATGTTGTTATCATTATGTGCTTCTTCTTGGGACTCATATTTGATAAATATTTCCTCCATCAATTGAATGAAAGATTCCATATATTCAATGTATTTTGTATCGGCCATTAAGTCTTATGTGTCACAATTAGCATCAACCATCTGTATTATGCCTTGTGTGTAACAAGTCACATAAACCTTTTGTATGATCTCATTTCTATCACATGTTGCATAATTTTTTTGGATAAGCTTCTCTGTCTCACATGTTGGATGGATATTTTGGTTAAGCTCCTCTATATCACATGTTGCATGAAAATTTTCTGTTAGATCTTCTTTGTCACAAATTGCATCGACCTTTTGGATAAGATTATTTGTTGACTGTATTGTATCAACCATGTGATCAATTATGTTTTGATTTTGAATTAATTTCCACTCAAGTGTTTCAATTTGATTATGAAATTCATGTTTGTACACTTGCGATTCCTTGATTTCTTGAGAGACGTTTTGTAAATGCTTTCCGGCTTTACCCATTTGTTATTATTCTCTAGCTCACTTGTACTCAGTCACTTGCACTTGCTTCTTTTATATCATGCTCACTTTATTGTTGTTACACTTAGGTCAGGAAGTATAGATCATGAACCTTAAAGTGTGATTACAATGACTTGAATTTGATGACTCACTTGACCTCCTTATTCAAATTTCAAGTAGGTCTTGATGATATCATTAACTTTTTACTTGAAAGGGTTTGGCACTTTACACTTTGTACAATCTGATTCTCAAATTCAATGATTTATCAAGATTCAATTTTTACAATGTAATGAACAATTTTATGATTCAAAAGACTACCACAACTGTAACACCCCATTTTTGATCCCCTGATTAATTGTAATAAATCATGATTAGCAATGGTCTTATCTCAACATAGAGATAATATTACCATGCCATGGTAATATGAACAATGTAAGTGTATTAAGTGTTTGATAAAGAAAGCCAACAATTGTTTGACAGGTGGAGCACTGGTACAAGCCATGATACCACAAGAGGGAATAGTGAGGGATCATAGAGGGGTGGGTTCATCATGCTAAGGGATCCCAAGCCACCTTGTTGAATTATTTTAGGAATAATCAGTTAATTCCCTTTTTCTTAAAATCAAAGCAAATCGGTTAATAAGAGGGGGTTGGTAGATGAAAAACCAACCACCCATAATGAATATAGGTATGGAGGGATGTCTAGGACAACTAAAGACTATTAGCCAAGGGTGAAACAAGTACCCATATCAATTAGCAAGATTTACCCATGAGTTCCTTTTGACAAAAGGAAGAGGATAAAAAATCGAGAACCTTCTTGGGGGAAGAAGGGAAGAGACACACATGGACATGATGAAAAATTCAGTCTAGGAGATTGAGCGGGGGATAATGCTTGAGAAAGAGAAGAGACACATATGAAATAGGACTATGCAAATAATTTTGGAGAGTTCTCAGAGATTTGGGAGACCGCATGAGAAGAATAGAGAAAATAGGTAGAGAAAGAGAGTTTGTGTGGCTGGGTAGAGAACCCTCAACCCAACTTAATCCGAGAGGGATGTGAGTTTGATGCTTGTTGGGTAATTGAAAAAAGTAATTACAACCAAGATAAGCTGAGATAGTTCCTTCTGTCGAGATAATTCCAGTTGGGACGACGTCTGAGAAAACTCATGGAGGCCCTAGACATGGTGGGTATAGAGGGTTTGTGCCAATGTTTGATGTGAAGGAGAGTGGCCTTTAGACTATCAATTTCTTTGAGAGAATGAATGTTCCCTTGGTGGTATCATGGATTGGAACGCGGGTGACTAGATTGTAGAGAGGAGTAGTGCATATGAGGCTATGGTTGGGTGGAAAAGAAATCACCCCCAGTCAGTTGGCTGGTTGATACTTGTGATATATATGTCTCCTTGTGTTTTTGTTTATGCTCTATAAAATATATAATTATACATGTCTATACAATTGATGGAATTGAATGGTTCTATGTAAAATCCGTGAGGAAAGGGAATGAATCTATGCCCTGTATTTTCCTATATGCCTAGTGATTTATCATTTGTTTATGGTTTCCTATTAATGGAAACTAGATCCATGAAATTGAGAAATGGAATGGATGCATGAGGTTCCTCAAATGCACAATGTTATGTTGTATTGGTTATTTTTCCTCTCAGAGATAATTACTGAGAATCCAAATCATCATATTTCTATTATTCCTTCTAACACCATTTATATGCAGAATTTATTAAGGAAACCCCTGAATTCGGAAAAATATTGTAAGTGTTTCCATTGAGAAGTTCAAAGTTCCAAATATTGGAGGCAGAGCCATGTTAACAAACTACCATGTTAGTCGAGCCACATTGGTAATTTACTTGAGTTAGGGCCACGGTGGAGGATACCGTGGAAGATATTATCAAGATACAAGATTTATTTTAAGGGGCCTTTACCAAAGGCGAGATACTGGATAAGTGGAACCCCATAGATGGAACCAAAAATCCAAAAATAGTGGGATCCAAGATGTCTATAAAAAGGGAATTTTCCAAAAGTTCTGGATCCTGGATATGGAACTCGATGGTGGAACCCAAAATATGGATAGAAAGCGTTTGTAAGTTTCGTAAAGTGGGATTTCTCCAAAGTCCAGATTCTGGATGTGGGACCTAGTTGACGACGTCAAACTAGATAAGAACCCTGATAGAATTGGAACCTTGTAGTGAGCAATGAACCATGCCATATGCCACATTGATGTCATGTCAGAGGCCACAATAGAAATAAGGACCCATCAACAAGGCCACAGTGGAGAGATTATGATAGTGGATGTCGAATGATAGAACCAGGAGGAAGGAACCGTGATAGTATAGAAATATGGAGATTCTAAAAAATGGCCTTTTGAAAAAATGTCAGGTTTCAGATGACACATTAGCATACAGTGATGAAAGTGCCATGCCAACTTGTTGAGTTAGCATACCACATTGGAATTCCATGTCAAAAGACACACTAGAAAGATGTCCTTGTCAGCAGGTCACGATGCAAGTTCATCGGGCATAGGTTGGATGGTGGAAATAGGAACTAGGAAGCGGAACTAAGACCATCTAAAAATCCAAAAATCCATAGTTTTGTTTAAATGGAATTTTGGAAAATTCCAAATGTCACATTGTAGATGGTGGAACAATGCGATGTAACCCAAACGATCTGGATATCCGAAGGTCCGTGGTTTCTTAAATATGGGATTTAAAAAAATGTCAGATACCATATGTTGGATGTGGAACTTCCACACAACGAAACCACAACCCCAAAGTGGAAGGGGGGATTCCAAGTGGATGGACACGTCGTCTTGGCATGGAGGCCATGTATGATGAAACCCCATACTACACAAGCATCTAGAACTAATGAGGAGGTTACAGGTGGAGGTGACATGTAGAAGAGAATATATGCTTTTTCGTGGTGAAGTTAGGACAAAGAGGAATGGTTAATGATCAAACATTGTTTAATCCCTATTTTAATATAGAATGTCATATTGAACATACATCACCCGCCAAATATATCGAATCATGTGACCTCACTAAAGGTCGAGTACCATTAAATCCCACTAAATATCTAGACCATTGATTGGTGTTATTATTCATCATTCGACCTAGTGGATATGCAAGTTATTCCCTGGAGGCATGAGGACATGGGGATGGGACCCACTTATGCCAAAACCAATGGATTAATAATAGATGGAGGCCTATCATTGGATACACATAATAAAGGACAAGAGAATTAGATATTTCTAGGTGGCATCTAGGTATAGGTAGGATATGCGTAGGTAATGGAAGATAAATCAGAAAATTCAGATTTCTATTTAAACGAACTTATAAAAAAGTATGGATCTCATATGAGGAGGAACAATGTAGGTGGAATCAAGATATCAAAAAATATGGGAATCCAGGAATTCTGATAAATGGGTTGAATGGAAAAGTTGGATTCTAAATGGGCAGGTATCCAAAGTCTTGGTAATGTTGGATGAGCGTTGTTGGAGTAGACAATTTTTGGGTTAAGCATAATAAACGAGGATAAGAGATAAGGGATGGACCAAGGAAGTAGCACACACTAGGAAAGAAGGGAAAACAAAGTTACATAATGGAAAATGAAGCAACGTGCCAGGAAAAAATGGAAAGCAATGTGACATAAGGGTAAAGGAAGCAACTCCCTAGGAAAGAAGGAAGATCAACGCATAGTCAATGCAAGGAATGGTTGGATCAAAGACCAATCGTGCATAAGACAGTTAGAATGTGGCAAAGTAGAGTCCACTTGGAATTTAGGGTTTTTATTCAATATGTAAGGGTTTTTACCCACATTTTTGTATAAATAGAGGATGTACGAGGCAAATAGGAGGTAGTAGTTCATTATCACTTTTGCATGAGAGAAGTACTTTTGGAGCACCTCTTGAGTTGTAAATCAAAGTGTTTGTTTGTTGAGAGTTGCAGAGCTCAGATGGAGTCATTTTTGAAATGTAGTTGAGGGTTAGGTCACAAGTTGTGGAGCTTGGGGCAACGTTGGTTAGCTTCACCAGTCTTAAAACTATGATGTAATAAGTGTAGTGCAAGACCTTTTTTGATGAAGAATAAATAAGAAGCAAAAGATCTTTGTGGACATAGCGTATGGGGGTGAACCACAGTAAATTAGTGTCTCTATGTGTGTTGTGTTGATTTTATATGCTTTATGATGAATTAATGGCTAGATGAATGCATCTGTTAGATTTTATTGTTAGCGTGCACTAGAGTAATCATGTAGAATGAATGTTATTGAATGGATAAAATAGTAGATCTGATGAATGTTATGGTAGAATGCATGTTAAAGTAGAAGTGAAAGGAAAATCCCCAATCCCTTCCATGACTGTAGACATATGCATCCTACAGTCACCCATAATCCATCTCAGGTGAGACTGCGTTGTGCACTATGTGCACAGTGTAGCCTTCTAGTTTACCATAAGGGTCGATAGTGAATAGGGTTTTGTTGGAGAAATAAGGTAGAACCTAGGTCAACCCACACATACAACAAATGGTTTCGTTGCTGGTTGGAACTCAGAAGAACAGCTTAGAAGGGGTTTGATGAAGATAATGTCATGGTAAAAGGGGATTTTTAGGCCATGGAATCCTACAAATCAAGATATTGAAATATGGTTGCAGACAAAGCAACTCGATTTTGTGCAGAAAGATAAAAAATTTCTAGATATACATTGCGCCAATATCTACAAAGGTACGTGTTTACTGATTTGCATGAGGCATATTTTTCTTATTTTCCATAGTTATTACAGGAGTGGTTATTGAGGTTGAAGGATATCTATCCAACTAATCGGATAAGGAAAGTAGAATGGTATGTTGAGAACATTGCATGATTGGAAAAGGTTAATAATAAATTCACGCACAATAGATTTTTGGTTAGACAATATTATTGCAGGGTTTATTACTGAATTTGCAGTAGACACAATGAAGTCATATACTGATTCAGATTAGGATTTCTTGAGGGGACCCAGAGGAAGGTACATAAGGTCTATTTACACATAGGTAAATATCCAATTGCATGATAAAGGCATGATGACCATTGAATCATACAACTAAATCACTCTGGGTGCATGGGGAAACTGGGGGAAGCACTGAGGAAGATCTAATATATGGAGAGGGCTCTGGAAAGAGGCTAGAAGAAGGAAGCAATGGACCCTATTATGATGGATGCATAACAAACCAGGGAAATAATTAGGAAATCAGGAGTGACGCACAGTGGACGACCCTACCGGTATAAGATGAATACTATGAAGAGGGAAGTAGTCAAGCGAGAGGGATTGTATAGTGATGAGGAAGAGGTAGAGGATGTCCACACCACATGGTAGATTGAGGATATATTTCTCTCTACATATGAGAGGAAAACTATAGGTCATGGGTCCGACGCAGAAGAAGGCTCCCCATTCCAGATCCGAATTAGTGTGGAACCCACAACCCCATGTGAGACTAAGATAAATGAAGAAGAAAAACCAATTAACCAACAAGTGATTAGTGGTAGAAGGATTTTTGCAGGATGTGGGTCGAGTGGAAGTTCAAGGAGAAGTTTAAGTTCAGTAAACAATAATCAGGTATCTACACCGTGTGACGGTGGTAGTTCAACAACTTTCACAATGGAAGGAGTAGATCCAACTATTAGGTTACTTGAGTTCCGTGGATAAGGGTGTGAGGACCTAGAAAAGCATTTGTTCATTTGTGAGAAGATTTGGGAAGCTAAGAAGATTACATAAAAAGATACAAAGGTTGCGCAATTGGAAATCACATTAAGAGACCATGCATTATACTGGTACATGGGTCTCACAGTAAATAAGACAACACGAGCATCTACAAATGTCGTAAAAGTGAATATGTAGTAAATCAATGAATTTTAGAAACCAAGTTCAGAAGACTAGTTCATGAATGAGATGATAGAGATTAAGCAGAAGCTAGGAGAATCAGTCTCGGAAGTGGACCAGAAATTCAAAAGACTGAAAGGTAAGTTGAAGTTCCCTATTGCTGATCTGCAACATAGACATTTGTTTGTCAATTATTTATTTCCACATTTGAAGTACCCTTTGAGGTAAACAAATTTCCAAAGTTAGGATGAGGCCTTGCAAGCAACTTTGCAATTGGAGGAAAATAAATATAAACATATAGATCCAATTGTGGAAGAGCTAAGACAATATTTGAATAACTTGACATTTCAGTTGAATCAAAATAAAGGTAAGGAGAAAAGAGGGGATTTCTAGTGTACACTATGTAGAATAGAAGGGCACCATAAGAATGAGTGTCCATTATTTGCATAGTACATAGGAGTTGGTATGCCAAATACTTTATCTTCAGGAGGACCATAGTGTGGGATTTTTAAAACACATGGGAATTATCCTTATCATTTTCTCATGATGCAAAAGTATCAGATAGTACTAAAGAGTACATTTTGTAATTTTTTCAATTCAGTAGGACACGAAGATAAGGACTGTAGAACTTTAGAGATGATGAAAGAAATAATTTCAGATACATATAGGGTGTAGGATGAACAAATGATAGGACAACCTACACAACAACCACAGTATAATAATGTGCAATAGTTTGAAGCACAACCACGATATAATTCACAATAGTTTCAAGGGAAACAACAATATAATCCCACATAGTAGTGTGCAATGCAATGTCAGTACAATAATGCGTAGCGACAGTACAATCAAGGACCTCAGTATAATACACTGTGCAAAGATAATGAAGGAAACATAGGAGGCATCAGAAAATGATTCAGAGGAGGAGGTCGTGGAGGAGGTAGAGGATCGATAGTTTGTCATAACTGTTAGAAACCTAGACACTATGACATATATTGTCCACAACCACCAATGACATCTATTTATTGTCGCACATCAAACCATGAGAAAAAATACTGTTCAACACTATTGATGAGGATATAGGACAAGAGGAACCATAACAATTAGAACATGCAATGGATTGTTGTAGAAAACCGAGAAGAGGATGAGAAGAAGATCAACATAGTGACTAGAGGTGGAGCTAAGAAAGAAGAATATGCAACAAAGAAGGATCAGATGGGATAATATACATCAAAGAAGGATCAGACAGGAGAATATGCAACAAAGAAGGATCAATATCAGTACTAGCGAGTTAGGAAGAATACAACACCTGAACAAAAGTTTGATGCGCGCAAAGAGAATGAGACTTCAAAAGAAGCTAGACAAGATATTTTAAAGGAAAATATTGCATCCACTTCAAGAAAAAATTAAGTAGATGAGATACCAGTGTATGACATGCCTCCTTTATTTGATCATACCAAAAAATAGTAACCTTTAGAGCAAGTAAGGAACTTAAGAAAAATTTTGGGATCTAGTGTGAAGATGTTGAATGATAGCAACTCTTTACTGATATTGAAAAATATGTTAGACAAGTGTAATCCTGGGGAAGAAGGGGTAAATATAGTGAATCAGGTCCGGAAGAAGAGAAGAAGAAGCAAGGAATTCAGGTTGAATACAAATATTGGAGATTTTAATATGGGGGATATCATACTAGACTTAGGGTATGAAGTCATTGTTCTTCCAAAGAAGACATGGGAAGCTATGGGAGAACCTCAATTGGGATACTCACCTATTCAGTTAAAGCTATAAAATCAACATAGAGTGGTGCCAATTGGTAGAATTAAGAGGACACTAGTAGATCTAGATGGTGTGCACACCATGGAAGATTTTGAAGTCAATGTCATAGTGGATACCACCTCACCATATCCAACACTGTTGGGTTTGGATTGGGCCTTTGATAACCAGGACATTATCAATATAAAGACAAGTAAGATGATATTTGAGTCTGGAGAATACATAGTTATTACTCCATTGGATCCCTCAGAAGGAGGAAGGTATGTGGAACCTGTGTTATAAAATATCCTTACAGAAGATGTAAATCAGTTATATAGAACTACCACACGCGAAGAGGATTACATCAACCCAAATGCAGATGGAATGATGATTTGAAGGAGTATTAGTTCTTGTGCTTCAGACTCTGAAACAAGACTAGAAAATTGGAAACAACATTTGTATGAGTTATCTACCAGGAGATGTGTTGGAATGATGCGCACGCTAAGATGTGTTGGTACAAAGGTAAGAGAACCTCCTACTTTTTATGGTCTGATTTACTTAGAAGAATTTTTAATGAATTTTGAAGTAGAAGTTTTGGAGAATCATAGATTACCAACATTAGATATTTCTTTGAAAGCTACACCTGAAATATGGTGGGGAACACACAAGGAAAAGATTAATAACTGGGTTTAGTGCAAAAGGTTACTATGCATTAGATTTGGTGCAGAGAGGGAGAACACATTTTTGGAGAATATGATAGATCTGGACAACCTAGAGAACACATAGAAATGTGTTTGTTCCAATGGTGATTGGTACCACTAGAATTATGGTCACACAATTTTATTCACACACTAGAAGGCATCCCAAGGAACTGGTACATAGAACAAGAACAACGCAGGGAAATTGCCAATTGGGAAGAAATGCAACAAAAGATTTTGGTTACATTTTCCTTTGAACATGAGAGTCTAGAGATAGATACAATGCTAAAGGTGGTAAGAGACAAGATATTTGAAGAACCAGAATTTGAAATAGTGACAACATATCGGAAAAAATAGATTGCCATACAACTATTACACTGTTATCACATCATAGAAGAAGAAGATCTAGAAGATGAAAACCCGTGCAATATTTAGATCCTATAATTTGAAGGTGATATGGAGATAGAAGGTCTGAAGCTAGATTCATAATATTATGTTGCACCATTGAATATCAAGAAGGTAAATATTTCCACAAAAGAAAATCCAAATATTTCAAGCATTGGATATTATTGGGATAATCGAACCGTAGAAAGAATCACAGAGTTATTGCACGGATATAGTGATTTGTTTCCAGAGATGAAGGGATAAGCATGAGAACTGGAGAGATGAATATCCCTTTGAAACCAAATGCTAGACCTATAATACAAAGACCTTACATGATAAATCCAATATACAAGGAGAAAGTGAAGGCCAAAATTGACAAGATGTTAGAAGTAGGTGTCATAGAACCTGTTGAAGAATCAAAATGGATCATCCCTATGGTGGTGCAGGAAAACAATAGGGGGGAATCAATATTTGTGTAGATTTAAGGAAACTAAATGATGCTTTCTTACATGATACTTTCCCTACCCCATTCACAGACAAAGTTTTGGAGAATGTAGGAGGTCAAGAAGCTTATTCATTTACATATGGGATTTCAGGATATCATCAGATTATAATAGCACTGAAAGATAGACACAAGACAACATTTTATACAAAATGGGGATCATTTCAATATACAATAATTCCATTTGGATTAAAGAATGCACCTGTAATTTTTTCAAGGGTAGTAGTTGTTTCATTTAAGGACTTTATTCATAAGTTTTTAGAAGTTTACTTATATTATTGGGCAATGTTTAGTTTATTAAAGGATCATGTTGAAGTATTAAGGATGATGTTGTATAGGTGTAGACAGTGTCATATGTCATTGAATATTAATAAATGTATTTTCAACGCACCTTTTGGTATTTTGTTAGGGCATGTGGTGTGTAAACATGGTCTGCTGGTAGATCCTGCTATAATTGTTGTCATGGTTAATTTACCACCACCAAAGTCAGTTCTCTAGTTGAAGAGTACACTTGGTCATACAAGGTATTACAATTTTTTTATAAGGAGATATGCACAGATTACTGCCCCAATGGAGAAATTGTTGAAGAAGGACATTAAGTATTAGTGAAATGATGAGTGCCAGAAGAGTTTAGATATTCTAAAGGATAAGATTGTGACTGCGCCAATTTTATTATTCCCAGATTGGTCAAAATAATTTCATGTGCATGTGGATGCATATGCAATAGCCCTAGGAGAAGTACTGGCACAACCAGGAGAAGGTGGCATAGATCACCCTATTTCATTTGAAAGCAGGAAGCTGTCAGAATCAGAACAAAACTACAATACCACAGAAAGGGAAGGATTAGTCATGGTATATGCTTTGCTGAAATTCAAACATTACTTGTTAGGAAAACATTTCAATATGTTTACAGATCATTCTGCTCTTAGATATCTGGTCAATAAGCCAGTGTTGGGGGGAAGAATTTGTAGATGGTTTTTATTATTTCAGGAGGTTGAATTTGAATTTGTAGTGAAGCTTGGAAAATTCAATGCAAGGATAGATAATTTGTTGAGAATAACCAATGGAGAGGAACCAAGCGGTTTGGAAGATAACTCTCCTGATGCTCAATTATTCTTAGTATAAGTTGCAGATGAGTATTTTGCTAACATTATTGATTTTTTGAGTACGGGAGTTGCACCAACGAAATTTAACACTGCGGAGAAGAAGAACTTGGTAGTAAGAGCTATAGATTATCAATTGATTGCAGGTCATTTATACAAACTTGGTGTAGAGAAAATTTTGAGGAGATGTGTGATGGAGCATGAAATACTCATAGTTTTGGTAGAAGAACATGAAGGCACAGATGGAGGATATTATGCAGGAAAAGGTACTGCGCAGAAGGTGTTGCACGCAAGCTTATGGTGGCCAACAGTTCACAAGGATTCAAAGGAGTACTACCAGAATTGTGATGTTTGTCAAAGAGTGGGAAAGCCATCCAAGAGGGATGAGATGCTATTGAGACCTCTGGTAACTTTGAAATTATTTAAAAAGTGGGATATAGATTTTGTAGGACCAATCAATCCATCAACAAGAAGATCAAGAGCTATATATATCATTACAACAACAAAATACTTAACCACATGGGATGAGGAAGCAACAATGAAGGATTGCAGTGCAAATACTACACCGTGATTTTTATTTGAAAAGGTTGTCACAATATTGGTATGCCCAAGAATTTTGATGAGCGATCAGGGGAATCAATTTATCAACAACACAATTGAAGTAATGCTTGGAGAGTTTGAGATACATGATCATAAGAGTACTTCATATGATCCTTAAGCTAATGGAACAGTGGAAGCATTTAACAAGATATTGGAGAAGGCATTAACAAAAACTTTTAATGTGAATAGGGATGACTGGGAGTTTAAGGTACCAACAATACTATGGGTGTATAGAACTACATGAAAGAAGCTAACAGGGTAGAGACCATTTAGGTTGGTGTATGGACGGGAAGCAGTAGTTCCCTTGGATTATTGGATACCAAGTATGCACATTGCAACAATTATAGACATGAAATAAATAGGCACAACATAGGAAAGGTTGGATCAACTCATGGAATTGGAAGAAGACATAATCTTATATGGTTTCCATCAGGAGGTACAAAAAGCAAAGGATAAAGCATGGCATGAAAGACACATTAAAAATAAGAACTTCAAAGTAGGAGATCTAGTTCTCTAGTATGATAGTAAGTATTTGAAACACCCATGGAAGCTTAGAATGCATTGGTTAGGGCCATATGTGATAAATTATGTAATAGATGAAGGTGTTTTGCAGCTGGAGGACTTATCAAGAAAGGAAGTTCAAGAACTGGTGAATGGCAGTTGATTGAAACTGTATAGGGACATTTGATCCAAAAACGCTTAGTAGTTGCAGGTGCAATAAGTAAACTTGTACATATTGTATATAATCGAAAGAAAAAGAAGAAAAGAAAAGAAAAAGTAGAAAATGAGAAAAATCCAAAAAGAAGTAGTTAGAGCAGTAAGTGGTAGACAGATAATTCATAATGATAGCATGCAACATGAAATAGACTGGTATGGAAAGAAGTGAAGATACTATGCGCAGGAAAACTATGACATAAGGAAAGTCTCATGAACCATAGAAATACGACAATAGAAAATATCGTGCACTAGAAAAACACAATAGTTGGGAAAAAGAAAAATCGATCGTCGAAAAAATAAAGCACGAAACAAACATTTATGACAGTGGAGGAAGCGTGCTCTGTTACAAGGGAAAAAATCTCTATGGCCAAGGGTAAACCACAACAGACAGGTATGCCTGCAGAAATCAACTCAATTCCATTGTATGCTATATAAACTAATGTGTAAGATAAGAAAGAGGCCTACCTCGATACAACGTTTGATGATGTTCCACCATTGAGCACTTCGACCCAAAGATTTGTACCTACAATAAGTTCTCAACGAACAAGGAAAAAAAGTATATAGTGATAATGTAAAGGGGTTAACACATCAGATAGCATAATCCATTAATAAACATTACAAACATGCCCATGGATAATAATCATATATTTGGATGATACCAATAAGAAGGGAAAGGAGTATTTCTATTAATAATTGATCAATAGAAGTGTGAACATTACAGACTTCTGTGTCGGCATGGTTCAAAACCAAGGAACCAAGTTCCTTCCAACTGGGTCTCCACCACTTCAATCCTCCACCAAAGGCAAGCTCAAAAGAGAGAGACAATGATGTTCTCTCAACAATAGGGAAAGAGCTTGGGGGTTGAACACTATGTTCAGACTTGAGGGACAAAGGGATGCAGAATCAATATGAAGTAATTTCTCCATATTAACTTTTCTCTCAAAGTTGAATGATTTCTCCTCTTTTCCATAGCTCAAAATTGTGCTCTTATAGCCTTCAAAATGCAACTGAAGGGCCGAGTTAGAACGTTTCCAGTATATGGAAGGACAAGGATCATAGATCTCTTGTCGTGACATGGAAACCCGAATCCATTTTTGTATTTTCTGACACAAATCCCGATGTACGCGGGCTGTAGTGGAGAAGATTGTGTATACGCTTTTTGTATAGCTGATAGGGCGCATATATGTGGAAAATTGTTTATTTTTAGCTCTAGATTTGTCAAAAAAGGGATGATAAGTCTGCATAGGGAAATGTAAAAAGGCCCTCTATGCAAGATAACAATGGTGAGGCAAATCTTGCTATAACATATGCCCCCTAATGTGTGAGATCAGAGGAGTATCTACGATGGCCAAAATACATTATAAATAACCCAGGAGTGGAGTGGTAGAGAACCGGCTGGACAAACTCAATTGCTCATTACATTCTGTACTGACTTTGCATACATGGCTGCCAAGAATACAATGGAGATCCATGTAGAAAATATACCAAATAAGTGTTTGTGGCCATGAATAGGCAGATACAATTACGGTTATATGCCAAAGGCTGTCATAGTCACGAACAAGGCCCAGTGAAATCAGTCTCAAAATCAATTTGAATATATCTTTATACCATGGAGTACAATCCGATCTCCCATGATCACTAAAGTCGAACAACTGCTGGTCCAATGAAAGGGAAGCAACAATTTAGGAAATCTGCGGCCACATAGTGATGTCTTTAAGTCTTCTACAATATCCGCCAAGGGTGCAAGTCTACATCATGTGAATAAAGGAGTTGAGGTTGAACACAATGAGACATCGTTTGATCATCGGTCATTGAGGTATATTGTTAACAAACGCGAGACAACCTACCAATAATGAAAGTAGGTATCAAGGCATCGAGTACATTCCTACAAATGTGAATAAAGGAGTCAGTGTCGAACACTTGAGAAATCCATTGATCAGGAGACATTGATGTATTCCCATCTGTGAATGGTGAGAGAGCCTTCCACTAATGACTGTAAGCCTCAAGGTACCCATAAAACTCTAGGTCTTGTATCCAAAATAGATGAGCTGAAGTCGATGGAAAGAGACTCGCTGAAAGGAGAACATTAAGGCATATCTCATCAGTCAGCATGAGGAACAAAGCAGGAGCTTCATGATTTGGTGGAGATCAAACAAAGAACATGTTCACGAACCAACGACCCTGTGCATCTTTTGCATGTGTCAAATGCAAGTGGTACACGGAAAAGACCCTCTGAATAGGAGTCAATGATGAAAACTACTGACAGGGGCGAGGAAACCATCAATAAGGCTAATGGCATATAAGACACTGCATGAATCCTAAAGTGTGAATAGATGTCTTGCCTTCGAACACAAGGGAAACTACCCAGTCAATGACCAATGATGAAATGTTGATTGATGGGTTCAAGGTGACCTACCGATGATGCAAGTAGGGACAGGGTGTGTGATAAGACCATAGTATCATGTGATTCTGAGAAAAAATGAGGGTATGGCCAACATGCAAAGTCAATATTTCTGAGGAGTGGCCAACACAGGTTGTGAGACTTCCTTTGAACGAGAGCATGAGACATGTGGTGGAATCCGACAACATAGAATTAATGATGTGATGATTAGATGCACGAGGCATCAATAACGTTCTCTATAGGGACTGGAAGAGTAACCAGTCGGTAGAGAAAACTCTGTAACAAGATCAACTTCCTAAGGCCATGCTAAAACCCAAAATTATGATGACACAAGGACTTAATAATTTTGTGCTATGTTCAAAGGCGACACGACTGCTGCCAATTATAATATAGTACTCCTTTCTCGCCCGTCTTTTTTTGTTTTTTCATAAAAAATGAATGCTATGATATAAAGGAGGAAACGAGTGTCGCAAGTAAGAAAAACTAGTTCCAACAGTGGAATGTACCTATGCTTAATGCAAGGAAATGCATGCGGGAGATGGACACTCAGGGTGATGTTTCCTCTAGGGTATAGGGTGTCAAATTGTGAAGGATATAAACAAGGCTCTGCTTGGTTGAGGATGTAAAACTGTTTAGGAAACAATTTATAATGCAAAGCGAGAACTGGATAAAGGCTCAATACTGCAAGTGAGGTCATGGGATGTAATCACAACTTAACGCCAAAAAATGTTCTTTTTTTATGTCTTGTAGTCTACTTGGTGTGAAAAAGGGGTAAACTTATGCCAAATAGACGTCTTTTCAAATCCAAATTATGAGTGTGAAAAAGACAAGTTCACTCAACAATCTTTTCCATTTTTGATAATGAGTTGGAAAAGAGCTTAACTAAGACTCATGACCTTTCAAATTCAGTTTAACGAGTGTGAAAGGGACAAATCACTCGACAATATTTTTGGTTTTTAGATGAGTCAGAAAAGAGCTTAACTAAGACTCGTTTTTGGGAGTCCGCGGGGAATAAGGCCACATGTGTATGAATGAGAAATGAGGCTCATTATAAAGTCATGTATCAAGTTATAATGGACTCTCGGTCCTAAGGAAAAACTCGGCATGGGCACCAAATGACAAAGGGGATCTAACTAGGGCACCCATGTTTGGTAAGTCTCTACCATTTATTAGCGACATTATTTATAACAGACGGAAGGTTTTGTGTCACAACAAATGGGTTCGTACCTAAGGCATAAAAAAGGCAATAGTCGAAGGATAATGCGAAAATTCACGATGGAGTGGATACCTATCCTATATGCTAGGTTATGAAAATACCTGCCCGAGGTGACGAAAGGCCAATCATGACGTTGAAATCCGCAAGAAAACTAAGTCAAAACTACAACAAACCAGCTCAAAACCATATTTGAATTAGTCCATTAGGTTAAAAAATAGCATGAAAATATATAAAGTGGGTAAAAATAACTTATAAATAGTAATAAAATAAAAAAATTATTGTATCATTTTTCTTTTTACCCAAATAGTGCAATTTGGACCAAAAATACCTCCAAGATTCAAACGACGAATGCAAGAGCATCGAGCAATGAAATCATGAACCATATGGATCAGGTAACTCTTCATCTCATCCTCTTCAAATTCAATGGATTACATTTTTTAATTAGGTTCTATTTTTTTAGTTTTTGAGGGCGTAAATTAGGATTTTTGGTGTACGCGGGTCTCCTTTGTTAAGGTCACGTGTACGACGAGGTATACGCCCCTATGTGAACCACATGGAGCGTTTATCAATCCCTACACATGAATGTGTTCAAAGAAGGTTGCGTATGGGTTCGAAAATGGCCAAAAAAGGGTGTTTAACTCAAAAAATTTGATTTGTAGTTGCAGGATGGTCTTAGAATGGAGAGAGCGAGAGCATGAAGAGGTGGATGCAGCTGTTGAACGAGATCCGATGGCTCAAGAGGCTCTAAAAAGATGTGGTTTGTACAAATTTTTGCCTCTCAAAGGAATGAGGGCCCAAGTGAGGTTATTGGAGATGTTGGTGGGTTACTGGGACCCTGATAGTGAAAGCTTTATCCTCGATGGAAAACCACTGAGGATCGAGGTAGAGGACATCTACATCTTGATTGGTCTATCACATCGAGGGGAGGTTGTGAACCTCAAATCATGCAGATCAGGGAGTGGGATGAATATCAAAGAGTATATCGATGCCTAATGTATAGCAGGGATTCCCAAGGTGGGAAGTCAAGTCCCCATCTGGGAAATAAGTAATGTCAGTTTGAAGATCATAGTGCTTGTGCTTACCAGGATCATAGGTTCAGCCTCATTTCATCAAGCATTGAGGCTACTGATGTTTTACGCAGTAGAGTGTGCTAGAACCACTATATACGACTGGTGTACCTTACTATTGAACAATATGAAAGGTTAGTTGACAGAGTGCAAACAAGGGAGTAAGCGAAACTTCGGGTTTGCCTCTATTCTTTGCATCTTCTTTTTCGAGCGGGTTCTAGGTCTGGGACCTAGAGTGGAGGTTATTCCTAGAGCACCACGTGATCTGACCATGGTACGATGGGTCGAGGTCATGAGACGACAGGGGGGAGGTAGGGTGACCACACCTTACAACGATGCTTTTTTCTTCCAGTGGCGGTGGAAGCTCATTGTGTTGGATGAAAATACCTATGCAGGGATTGATTTCTAAGGAGATCCTAATATGCCACTTCCGCCAGGGGCCGCCTACGATGAAATAGGTAATTTTTTTTTTAAATATTTCATTTTTTTGTATTTTTGTATTAAGGAACAAAAATATTTTTGGGATTGTGTTTGAGTATTAAATAGACACTTGTGTAATCACAGATGTGGGTCTACGACAACCAGAGGGATTCTAATGACATAGACGGAGGAACCGTGGAGATGAGGTGACAGGAAGAGAAGCAGAGAGAGTCCTACAAAACGTGTAGGGAAACTTGTCTCGTTTGACATAGAGGATTCTTATGGTTCAGGTAGAGGATCTACCTAAAGCCATGCACCGACAGGTGGTTTGTGTACCTAGAGCATGGGTACGACTCTTCTGGCATCTCGCAAATGCCATGGTTTTCTACCATGAAACACATCCGACACCAAAGGCGTAGATGTCGTGGGATATGGATACCGGTTGTATATGTGTATTAAGGGTTTTTAGCCCTAATTTTGTAATATAAACACCATATTTTGAAATATATATATAAAAGGGATCTTCGGCTTTACTTATATCTTACAATGTGTACATTGATTTAATGGTTTTCTTTGCTTTATCTTACAATGTGTACATTGATTTAATGGTTTTCTTTGCTTTATTAATGTGACAAATGCCAATATAAAACGTAGTTAGCATAGGCATTAGATACATGATTAGAATTCCTAGGAATGTCATAATATGTAATAAAATCAAATTGTCGTTCTAAAAGACGTACTCGTAGGAATCGATGGAGTAAAGTAGGATCACACACATGGTAACGATCGTTCAACTGACATACTACTAACTGGGAATCTAGGCAAACTTCTAAAGAGCGAATGCCATGTGAGATAACATTGCGAAAAAGTTCTATGACGATGCTATATTCAGCCACATTATTCGTGGATGGCCCTAGGCATGCGCCACCTGAAGACACCAGCAGACCCTTAGGTGAGTAAACCACCCAAGCGGTGGAAGCCAAGTTTCATGTATGATGACTGGCTTTGTTTGCAAATCCTAGGTAGACCGAAGACTCCATTGACATTTTCCAACAAAGGGAAAACTCAATAAGAAAGATAAAGACAAAAGAAAAGGAGAAAAGAGACGTATATACACTAAATTTACATTAGTATACAAAGAGTTCCACCCAAGCCTAGGGCTCAAGTGTAGTACCTTTTCAACTAGAGCCCATTTCTAGGCTCAACCAACTTATTCCCTTCATAATATTCTAATTCATAGGCTCCTTTTTCTAGGACACGTCGCACAATGTAAGGACCGTGCCACATGGGTTTAAACTTGCCTGCCCCTAGAGGTTCTTTGGCTTGGTCATATAAGAGAACAAAGTCACCCTCAGCATACAAACAAGGATAGACAGACTTGTCGTACTGAACCTTGACATGTTTCTTTCTTGCCTCGATAGCCGTAAAGGCATCTCGACGTTGCTCGTCAAGACTCTTTAGGTGCATAAGGTGTCGCTCTAAATCTAAAGTGTCAGGTAGGAGCTCGAATGCCAACTTGAGAGAATGGATTTCACATTCAACAAGAAGGATTGACTCCACACCATGCACTAACTGAAAAGGGGGAAATTGGTGGCAGTCTTAACCGAGGTTCGGTATGCCCAAAGCTCGGGATATAGAATGATGTGCCAATTGGAATTACTCCAACTGACAGTTTTTTGAAAAATGGTCTTGAGAGACTTGTTGATGACCTCTACTTGCCCATTTTCCTGGGGGTAATAAGGGGATGAATTTTTATGTCTAAACCCTAGCTTAGATGCTAGTTCTACCATCATTTCATTCTGAAAGTGACTTCCATGATCAGTGACAATCTTACTTGGGATACCAAACCGGTCGACAATTTGGTTGAATATGGAGAAGGATGCAGTCTTCCCATCGTATTTTATGGTAGGCATGGCCTCGAACCACTTAGTAAAGTCTTCGACGACCATGATAATGTATTGATTCTCCCCAGCCGAAGTTGGGTTGCAATTGAAAAAATATACCCCCCACTTGGTGAAGGGACCGACGGTGATGACTAGGTGAAGAGGGGCTATATGCGAGCGCATTTTCCGAGTGGACACCTGGAAGGCGTGACACTTCTTAACTGCTTCGATACAATCTTTAAAGATAGTAGGCTAGAAATAACCGACTCATAGGATTTTTTGGGCTGTCACAAGCCCAGATAGGTGACCACCACAAGCCCCTTTGTGGCAATCATTTAGGACTAACTCGGCTTCCTCGTGAGTTAAGCAATGATGCAAGATATTATATACTCCTCGGCGATACAAAGTGTCACCAATGATGGTATGATTTTTGTCTTGGTATCTAACACACCGTCGATCATCTCGCGAGAGATGCCGAGCAAACTTCAAGGTTTGAAGATATAAAACAATGTCTCCATACTAGGGATCATATGACGAGACAAGGAAAATGTGTTCGTCTGCGAATGAATCGACATGGATAACATCCTCATCTAATCGTGGAAAATCAAATATTAACTCTGAAAAAACTAGTGATTTCTTGGACTTGGCCGAAGCGAAGTCGAGATCAAATTCTTGTAAGATGACAATCCATTTATTATATTTTCCCCCGATGATACATCTAGTAAGGATGTATTGAAACAGATTGACATCGACAACCATCGTAGTCTTGCAAAGTAATATATAGTGACATAAGCGTTGGACTACGTGAACGACAACCAAAGCTAGCTTTCAATGTGAGAGTAATTAACTCATGACCAACTAAATTTCAACTGAGATAGTAGATGAAGTGCTCATGGAACTCATCATCCTCCTGAAGTAGAACCATACCAATCGTCTCTGTAGACGCGACAATATACAACAAGTAATATCTACTATAATCAAGAGATTTCAATAGAGGGGCCGATACCAAGGCTTTCTTCAAAGCGTCGAAAGACTCCTGAGCTCGCTCATCCCATATAAAGGGGGTGTCCTTCTTCAAGAGGCGTATGAAACCCTTAGTAATATTGGCATAATTCACTATGAACCGATGTAGAAAGTTAGCTTTTCCCTGTAAACCTTGAAGTTGTCTAATTGTGCGTGGGGGAGGCAACTGAAGTATTGCTTCAACCTTAAGAGGATCTACCATGATCCTAGTCTCGAAAATTAAAAACCCTAAGAGACGACCAGACTTAACGCAAAAGATGCATTTATGAGGGTTTAATCAAATTCTATAGTAACAACATCTTTCAAAAACTAGCCGAAGGTGTATAACATGATCCACTCTCTTACGAGAGTTAGCAGCAAGATCGTCTAGGTAGGCTTTGACTATGTGCTTGAGATCATGAAAAGTGAAAGTCATGGCACATTGGAAGGTTGCTCCGACGTTTTTAAGGCCGAAAGGTATTTTCTGGTATGCAAAAGTACCCCAAGGACATATAAATTCCATCTTGTGTTGGTCCTCAGGTTTGATCTGGATTTGGTTATAGCCCGAAAATCCATCCATAAAAGAAAATATTTCGCTTCCCACACACTCATCGAGAATATGATCAATGAAAGGCATGGAGAAGTTATCTTTAGGACAAGCCTTGTTCAGGTCATGAAAGTCCATACACACACAGATGGTTCCTTGCTTTTTATTTATGAGAACAGGATTGGATACCCATTTGGTCAAGGGAACCGATTAGATGAAGCCGACATTAAGCAACTTCTCCACCTCTGCCTTAATAGCAGGGGACTTCCTAGAATTCATAGCTCTAAGACATTGTCGAACTGGTTTAGCATCCGGGTAAGTTCTAATCTCATGTTCGACAATCCGAGGGTCGATCCCTGACATCTCTTCGTTTGACCAAGCAAATACATCTCGAAATTCTTTGAAGAGATAGGTGTAGATTAGAATTTCTTCTGGAAAACAATCCGCTCCTATATTTATG
Organism: Picea engelmannii; assembly: GCA_009831015.1. Lineage (NCBI taxonomy): Eukaryota > Viridiplantae > Streptophyta > Pinopsida > Pinales > Pinaceae > Picea > Picea engelmannii. The sequence goes on along the minus strand of ML783934.1, from coordinate 1,291,903 downwards.
TTGTCAATATTGCCAGGGGTACAAGAGATATCGATCGAGATAGTATGAGAAATACTCACCATATTTCCTTCGGCATAAATGACGTGCGTATCAAGTGGAACTACGATGTGACCGACTATCTCACTTAGGGTAGACCGAAAGTCATCTTGCTCAATTCTTTCAAGACTTGGGAGAAAATAGGATCAACGATGCATGTCATCCCAAGGTCTCTCGGAACCATTCATAGATTTGAGGATGGCTTCATTCGAAGGCAAAGTCTCATCTATGAAATCATGCGAACAAGATGATGAGGTGGCCCATACAGGCCTAAGAACTGTATCCTCCTCGTCCATCTGCGAGGTAACATGATCAGGATCGGTGGAAGAGTCAAGAACAACTTGATATGCAATATCTGCTACTGATAGTGGCATAAACATGCCAGCATGAAACTGTCCTTCACACGATGAATTCGGAGAAGGTAGGGTCCATGGATCACTAAAATAGGAAGTGTGGAAAGGAATGGACCTCCCTGCAGAAGCGGGCCTACTAGACATGGTGTAGACGTGGTGAATCGGTGCCGAGAAGTCAAAAGTACCCATGAGGGAAGAATACATTCCAACACCGATATGCTCAGTTGCCGACTGAGAATTGTCAATCACGGGGATCGATGGTCCAACATATGCGTTAGGACTAGAGTACGCAAAGGATAATTGGTCGATAGTCACGATCTCCCCTTGATGAGGAAAACAAAGTACACGGAAGACAGACGATACAACAATGACCATAGCGTAGGTCCAATTATGACCTAGTAATAGGTTATAATCGAGAGGTGTCTCAACTACCTCTACCTCCACCTCTACTGTCTTCCCACCTAACTGGACCGAAAAGGCAAGGAGAATACCATGAGGGAGGAAGGAATGACAATCGAATGTAGTCAACATGTTCGACGACTTGGAAAGGGCTGGAGAACCAAGAGCTTTTCAATAGACTAGGGACATCACACAGGTGGTAACACCTTCATCAACGACTTCTCGTTTGATAGTATACCTGGAATACTCCACATGGATTTGGAAAGCCACATGGTAGGGAAGCGAGGCTTCATATCCATGACATCAAACTTGATAATGTTCGAGCCACTAGGTTCTATAGCTCCTAACGCAAAGAGTAAGGTATTCCTCCATGATGGAAACGTCTGGAGTACCTCCAAAGCAAACATTGCACAAGGGTTTTGGCTCAGATCCTCAACAATAGAGTAGTTCTAGGTAGTTCTAGCATTAGGGTTGTGGGTAGAGTGCTTAAGTAATCCTTTCGGAATATGAGGCGGTGGCTCTGGTTTCTCAATCTGTAAGTTCATCTCCAGAGGGGGAGGAGGAGATTCTAGACTGGTACTAGATTTTGAAGAGCCATAATCTCGAGAGTGGGTGGCTATATCTGTTTTCGCGTCGACCATATTGATGCAAACACGATCGCCATCTTGTGACGGTGGGTTTTGACTTCCACCGGGCACATTTTTGGTGTTTGAAGAGCTCGAGGCTAAGTGCTGGTTGTGTGGGAATGGATTTGTCAGCACAGTGGGTGGTATATTTAAAAGCCTCATAGCCTCCGCGATTTTGGGGCATAAATGTGTAAGGTGGTCATCGGTACAAAGTTTACAAGGAAACTTCACCTTACGTTTCTCTTTCTTTCCCTCTCCAGCATTATCATTCTGTCTCCCATTATTTTCTTTGTCCTTAGGTTTATTGTTATTCTTCCCACACTTACGATTGTTTCAACCTTTCCTTTTATTCCCATCTGGTTGCTGGTCACCATTTGGGTTCTTCGACGATTGCACGGAATGTACATGCGTCGATTGGGTGGGTTTGGAGGATGCAGATGAAGTTGATCCTCTAGTAGACTTCGTTGCCGAGTCTGTGGACTTTACATTGGAGAACCCTACAATGCCATCAACGTGAGGTCCATGATTCTATATAGGATCGTGATTTGTCCACGGTGCATATGGAAGAAGGTGATATAGCATCCGAGACTGAGCGTATATCAAATCGAGTTGATGGGCTCTAAAGATAGCTTCTTCCTCGTTGAAGACCCTAGAAGTACCATTGTCCTTCGAGATAGGAGGGTGCAAAGACTTTAGGAACCATTATAGAAGAAAGGTCGGGGGTATAGGAGTCTTAATCAACCACTTCCGTCTATACCATTCCTGGATATGGTCTGAGATGTGAGTGTCAGTACCTTGGCGTAGAGTCGACAAAAGTTCAAGGCCAACATCGTAACGAATGGGTAATTGAAAGTGGTTGAGAAAGTCTAGCACCAACTGATTAAATGACCCATATGTCCCCCTAGGTAGCTCAATATACCATTGTGACGTAACTCCAATGAGAGTGCGTTGGAATAATTGTAATCTAATAGAATCATGGTTCAAAGAATTCGTTGAGCACCGAAGGTGAAAAGTAGTGACATGATCACCAGGGTC
>ML783934.1:1250703-1266399 GCA_009831015.1 Picea engelmannii | reverse complement strand
GGCTGCATAAAATGGTTGACTGTATTGATGTAAAAATTGATGAAGGAATCCCAACAAGAGAGGTATACAGTAATGAGTCTTCTACAGAAGACACAGCTAAAGCTGAAGATGAACAGGTCCAAGAATAAAAAAATGAAGACTCTGAATCAGATGAAGACTCAGACACTCAGACAGGCTCAAATCAGCAGTCAACTACAAATTCCTCCTCCAAAATCATTTAAAAGAATCATCCTGCAAGTCAGATAATTGGAGAAAAAGACAAAGGTGTACAAACCAGGAGAAAGCTAATCAAAACCACCGAACAATCTCATATAGCTTTCATATCCATGCTAGAACCCAAGAATTTCAATGAAGCCAACAACGATGATCACTGGGTTAAATAAATGAATGACAAACTTGATTAGATTGAGAAAAACAATATGTGGGAGATGGTTCAAAGACCTGAAAGTAAAAACGTCATTGGCTCCAAATGGATCTTTAAGAATAAGTTGAATGAGAAAGGACAAGTTATCAGGAACAAAGCAAGGTTAGTCTGTAAAGGCTATGCTCAAATAGAAGGACTGGATTTTGGTGAAACATTTGTGCCTGTAGCAAGATTAGAAGCTATTAGAATGTTTCTTGCCTATGCTTGTCATACAAGGTTTAAAGTCCACCAAATGGATGTCAAGTCAGCCTTTCTAAATGGATATTTAAGTGAAGAAGTCTATATGGAACAACCAGAGGGTTTCAAACTATCTGATAACCCTGACTTTGTATGCAAGCTAAAGAAATTTTTATATGGTTTAAAACAAGCCCCTCGAGCCTGGTATCACAGATTGGATACGTATCTCAAAGACAAAGGGTTCAATAGAGGAACAACTGACAACAATCTGTATATTAAAATAGAGGATAATAATTTGCTCATCGTACTGGTCTATGTAGATGCCATCATCTTTGGATGTAATAAAGATTCATTGGTACAATGGTTTTCTTCTGCCATGGAGTCTGAATTTGAAATGTCTATGATAGGAGAATTGTCATTTTTTCTTGGTCTGCAAATTACTCAGAGGCCTGAAGCGATGTTCATTTCTCAAGAAAAATATCTAAGAGAAATGCTGAAAAGGTTTCAAATGGAAGATTCTAAACCTGTGGGTACACCTATGGTAACTGGATGTAAATTAAGCAAGGATGATGATTCACCTGATGTTGATGAAAGATCATATCGATCAATGATAGGACGCCTGCTGTACATCACAACATCTCACCCAAACATAATGCATGATGTAGGAATGGTAGGAAGATATCAGGTTGCACCTAAACATAGTCATTTGCAAGCTGTCAAAAGGATATTCATGTATTTGAAAGAAACAATGACTTATGGTCTGTGGTATCCCATAAATCAAAATCTTCAACTGACTTCTTATTCAGATGGAGATTGGGCAAACTGTGTTGATGAGAGAAAAAGCACCAGTGGAGGAGCATTCTTCTTGGGTGACTCCCTAGTAGCTTGGCTTAGTAAAAAGCAAGGTTCCATTTCTTTATCAACCACAGAGGCAGAATACATTGCTGTTGCTACCTGTTGCACTCAGGTATTATGGATGATTCAGACACTTGCAGACTTGGAGGTAAAATACACTGCACCAATCCCAATTCATTGTGATAACACTAGTGCCATCAGTGTGTCTAAAAATCCTATCTCCCACTCCAAGACCAAGCATATTCCCATAAAATATCATTTTTTGAGAGAGAAGGTCACCAATTATATTGTTCAGGTCCATTACATTCCCACTACAGAACAAATTGCAGACATCTTTACTAAACCCCTAGCCAAGACACCATTTGAATATCTCAGTCAGAAGCTAGGTGTCATCCCGTCTCACATCTAAGAGAGTCCATCCTATTAGGGGGAGTCTTGTATTGGTTTCATATCTAATATCTCCTAAAATTAATTCAACAACTCAGGGGGATCATGTTTTCTTTGACATTGATGTCAAAGGGGGAGAAAAGAACAGGGGTTCCTTTGTTGCTGTCAATGCCAAAGGGTGATATTGTTGGAAGGTTTACAGTTGGGAGTAATCTTGTCATTGATGGAAATATCAACGATGACAAAGATACACAATGAAAAATATCAGCGATGGCAAAGAACAACGATGACAAGAATAGTGAAATCGCGAAGCAGCGAAATTGCGCAGCAGTGAAATCGTGAGAATATATGGGCCGTAGGATCTAGGGTATCTACGAAGGCTCAATAGCCATTAGATATGGTGAATCAATAAGGAGGATAATCCCAAGAGTCATCCAAATATGTGAAGGAGAGTTGGATAAGCCCAAGAGTCTCGCCTATCAAGTCTGTTGTTTTTACCATTTCTTCTCTGTCCAGCTTATGTTCTTCATCTCTACATTTTCTCCCTCAGTTCATGCTGTGTTCTTCATTTCTTACAGTTCGACTACTTTTTACAGAGAAACAACAACCTCTCTTTTTCATGACATTTTTCTTTTATTCCTGCTCTCATCATCCGTTACACTCCACATCTCCAACGCTCAGTTCGGGAATCTAAAAAATGCTCAGGAATCATGATTCCAATGCTCAGGAACAATGATTCAACCTCTCAGGAACAATGATTCAATTAGTGTAATTGAGTCGTAATTGATTAATAAATTATGAGATGAAACATAAACCCTTTGATTAGATTCAGTTTGATCAGCGCCGTTGGATAATACACACAGATGATTTTTGAATTTTCAATGTGTAACCTATGATGTGGAGCCTATAAGCGCTATCTCCTTCCTCAATATTCTGTTGATGTGACCTTGGGTGATGCTCTCATGTGACCATGTGATTGTGGGTGCGACCAAATGTGGTTTGAGGGAAATCTGCTTTTCACCCCGCAATTCACTACAAAGCTCCACTTATGCCTTTGGTGATACTGTGGTTTTGATTGAGGCCCGCTCACGAAAAATTAAGACCCGAGCATGTTCTGACCTTGCAATGCGACAAGACCGTCGATCTCATGATCTTGATGGTGCTCCTGAACTGACGGTTTAGATCTGTCCTTTCAATTTCTGTGGATCAGATATAACCTTCCTAAATCAACGAATGTGATTTACTTCGTGATCTGGGCTCTATGAGTTTCAACTCTCACACCCTGCTTTCCTCCGTACGCCAATCTTTCGGATTCGATGATCCACAGACACCTGTCCTTCTCAATCAACGACTCTGCCTCTACTTTGTGGATTTTTCCTCTAAACTAGATCAACAGTTTTGTGTCCCCTTTCTCGATCAACAATCACAATCTTCTTTGTCACTTCGTGCTTCGACAATTTCAATTCTCAACCTTCACGCTCTCCAAGAACACTTTTAGCTGGAGTCCACAGATTCCTTCCATGTGTCCTCCTCAAATCAACGGTCCTCGTTCACTTCGAGACTTCAGCCTTTGGGAGATTCAACTCCTCTACACTCGCTTGCTCCTGTAGTTTTTCACCCATAGTCCACAATCTAATGACGCGTGTCCCCTTGAATCAGACGGTTGAGGCTTACTTCGGGCCTTTACCCAAAATCCATAGATTTACACCACATCTCTTCTGGATCAGAGGACCCATGCTTGAGATTTACTCTGGATGATATTACGACTGAGATCTATTTCGGATGATCGGACGATCGAGATTTACTTCGGATCTCCAGCTCTCCGGGCTTCAGGAGTTTCAGATCTCAGTTGAAAATTCTCTAAGTTATTTATTCAGAGTTCATGATCCATCGCCATGTATCCCTCTGGATCTGACGATTGAAATTTACTATGGCTCTCCAAGCTTTGGGGATTTCAATTCTCAACTGGAAATTCTTAAAGTGATATTTCTCCAAAATCTCAGATCAGTTGACACGTACTCCCCCGATGATCAACTAACCAAATTCTCCTCCTGGTGATGAACGGTCTCAAATTACTTCGACTATTTCACCTCCTTTTGATCCACGAACTTCCGGAGTTATGGATATTATGCCACCTGTCCTCCTTGACGATGGACAGTCCAAAAATACTCTGGGACTTCGAAACTTTGGTGAGTCCTTTCTCCTACGTGCGCAAAGTGTTAAGGCTCATGCACCTTGTTTCGATTAGATGGTTGTTGGTTCTCTGTGTTGTGATCTAATGGTCAATGTCTCCCTCTCTCCTGAGCTTCTGATCTCTCTGACTCAGAAGGTTTTCTAAGTGTGCAAAGGTATCGACCTTTTCTCCTCCTGCGAGTCCGTCTCTTGGACCTCATCTGCACTTCTGGAAAGCGCTATCTCTTTTGAGCTTTCTCTTCTTCGTTGTTGTTGTTCTTGCCATAAATGACACACACACTCTTCCTGTAAAAATGCCAACAATATCCCCCTTTGGCATTGATGGAAACCTTGAAAGGTTGCACTATTCTTCTTAGACCTCCAACTATAGCATCTAGACCACACCTTTTCTCCCCCTTTGACATCAATGTCAAATAAAAATGAGAGTGACTCTGTTCTCCCCATGATCAGAGATACAATAAGAATTCTCCCCCTCGATTAGATATAATATGCGCACTCTCCCCCTGATCATATAATATGGTCACGCCCAACTTCTGGCATAGACACTCAAACTGAGCTATTGCAAGCAGTTTAGTGAAGATATCATCTATCTGTTCTATGGAAGGAATATAATTCAGCCGAACAACTCTGTTTTTAACCTTCTCTTTGAGAAAATGATACTTTATTGGTATATGCTTAGTATTTGAATGGAGAATGGGATTCTTCAAGACACTAATGGAATTGGTGTTATCACAATGATGTGGAATGGGATCAGTATAAGTTACCTTCAAATCTGCAATAGTTTGTATCATCCATAAGATCTGAGTGCAACAAGTAGCAACAAAAATTTACTCTGCCTCTGTAGTTGATAATGAAATAGATCACTGCTTCTTACTAAGCCATGCTACTAACAAATCACCTAAGAAGAATTCACCTCCATTGGTTCTCTTTATCTCATCTAAACAATTTTCCTAATCATCATCTGAATATGCAGTTAATTGAAAATTTTGATTTTTGGGATACCAGAGACCATAAGTCATTGTACCCTTCAAATATTTGAATATTCTGTTGACAACAACTAAATGAATTTGTTTAGGAGCAGAATGATAATGACCTACCATTCCAACAACTTGCATTATATCAAGACGAGATGATGTGATGTATAGAAGACTGCCTATCATTGATCGATATGTTCTTTGATCAACATCAAGTGAAATATCATATTTACTGAGCTTGCAAACAACCACCATAGATGTACTAACAGGAGAGGAATTTTCCATCTAAAACTTCTTCAAAATCTCTTTCAAATACTTTTCTTGAGAGATAGATAGCCCTGTAGAAATCTGATTAATTTGTAAACCAAGAAAATATGACAGTTCTCCTATCAAGGACATCTCAAACTCAGTTTGCATAGAATTAGCAAACCACTGAACTGAAGGGTCATTGGTACATCCAAAAATAATGTCATCTACATAAACCAAAATGAGTAATAAATCATCATCTTCAGACTTAATGTATAGATTACTGTCAACAATACCTTTCTTGAACCCTTTGTCCTGTAGAAATTTGTCCAGTCTATAATACCAGGCTTGTGGTGCCTGTTTCAGTCCATATAATTCCTTTTTCAACTTACCGACATAGTCAGGATTATCTGTCAGTGAAAATCCTTCAGGTTTCTCCACATATACATCTTATTCTAGATATCCATTAATAAATGATGACTTAACATCCATCTGATATACTTTAAAGTTATTATGACATGCATAGGCAAGAAATATTCTGATGGCTTCCAATCTTGCCACTAGTGCAAAGGTTTCATCAAAATACCATCCCTCAACTTATGCATACCCCTTATAGACCAATCTAGATTTATTCCTAACATTTATTCCTTGTTCATTCATTTTATTCTTAAACACCCATTTGGTGCCAATTACATTCTTATCTACAGGTCTAGGAACAAGCTCCCAAGTATTGTTCTTCTCAATTTGATCCAGTTCCTCATTCATTGATTTTAACCAATTTACATCTTTACTGTCTTCATTAAATTTCTTGGGTTCCACCATGTATATGAAGGCTATATGTGATTGCTCAATGTCTTTGATTATCGTTCTCCTGGTTTGCACACCTTTGTATTTCTCACCAATTATCTGACTTGTAGGATGATTCTTTTGAGTAATTCTAGAGCGAGGATTTGATGCCGTCTTCTGATTTGAGTCTGCTTGAGTATTTGTATCTTCATCTGACTCAGAGTCTTCTCTTTCTGATTCTTGGACCTTTTCATCTTCAACTTCAACTATATCCTCTGTTGTTGATTCAACACTGCTTACATCTCATACCGGGATTTCTTTATCAAATTTTATGTCAATACAATCAACCAATTTATGAAGCCTCTTATTATAACATCTGTATCCTTTATTGTTTGTAGCATATCCTAATAAGATACCTTCACGAAACCTGTCATCATATTTTCCAAGATTTTCATCATTGTTCTTGATATAACACTTACTCCCAAAGTCTTTAAAATGCTTGATTGAAGCAGATCTTCCAAACCTTAGTTCATAAGGAGTCTTTTCACTTTGTGGCCTGAGATGAGCTTTGTTAAGAATATGTATAGCTATATGAATTGCTTCTATCCAATATTTCTGAGCAATATTCCTTTCATTCATCATTGATCTTGCCATCTGCAGAATTGATCTATTATGTCTCTCAACTACTCCATTTTGCTGTGCAATCCTTGGAATATTATACTCTCTTTTGATCCCATGTTTATCACAAAACTATTTGAAGTCCATTGAACTAAACTCTCCTGCTCTATCATACCTTATTGCCTTCAATATTTTTCCTGTTTGATTCTCAGTTAGAGCCTTAAACACTTTGAGATTTTCAAATGCTTCAGATTTTTCTTTCAGAAAGGAAACCCATGTAAGTCTAGAATAATCATCAATAATCAACATGAAGTAATTTTCTTTTCCTGTACCTTGTTTCCTTGATGTTCCACATAAATCCATATGTACTAATTGAAGAGGTTTCTCTGTTGATGCAAAGTTCTTAGATTTAAACTGTGTTCGAGTTAGCTTTCCTATTTGGCAAGGTTTTCATATAGAATCATATGGCTTTGATATTTTTGGAAGAGATTTTACCGCCCCACTATTTCTAAGTTTGATTAGATGATCAAAATTTAGGTGTCCAAGTCTCCTATTCCATAACCAACTTTCATCATACTTTCTTAAGTGACATTCTTCTTTTTATTCTTTCAAAACATAGGCATTGTTTTATGTTCTTATGCCTTTTGCAATCAACTGTCCTGAATTCACAGATTATATTTTACAATCTTTATAAGTGAAAACAACTTTACATTCTCTGTCACAAACTTCACTGACACTAAGAAAATTATGTTTCAGACCATCTACAAACAACACATATTGAGATTTCCCTTTTCCATTACTTAGACATACCATTCCTTTACCTTTGATTTTTCCTGGTGCATCATTTCCAAAGGTTACATTTCCTGATTTTCTTTCACTTAAAGACATAAACTTACTTTTGTCTCCAGTCATGTGTTTGGAATATATACTGTCAATATACCAGGGGTTCTTTTGTCTTTGAGCTCAAAGTACTAGAGAATATTTTTCACTATATTTCTTTTTCCATCTGTTGGCATTTCTAGCTAAAGGTTTTATCCTTGGATTTGCTTTGTAATTCTTCAAATGATAGTTTGCAGCTTTGTGGCTGAAGTTATGACAGTTATAGAATTCGAGCTCATTGTTCAATAGGTCAAAGTGATTGTGAAACTTTTTCTACTCATTCTCTGTTTAGTTCTATGTTGCAAAGATTATTTATTTCTTGATCTCCTCAGTTGCATGTCTCTAAACTTAATTTGACAATTTGCAATCTTATGACCAAAATTAGAGTAGTAAAAACAATAACCATGGAATAAATTTTGGTACCTAAAGGATTTACTTCTTCTTGGCATTTTTTTCTCCATCTTCTGATATCTTTGTTTTTGAACAGGGATCATCTTGTCTTTATTAGATTTTGGTGGCAAAGTACTCACATGGTCTGATTGTCTGCTAACTTGGAACTTGATCATCTTTACTAGCTCTTTGATGCTTGAACCACTTACATAGCCTAAACCAGTATTCAACAAAGGATATATTTGTTTTCTCAAAATGTCATTTAGTTATGCCGAGGCTTTAATGCTTGGAATATTTTGGAGATACAATGCTTTAAACTTCTCCATCTCTTTTCTGGTTTTTACTACCTCTTCTTCCAAGGCTTCACATTTTGCCTTCTTCTCTGATAACTGTTGTTTCAGAATGTCCTCTATTTTCTTTTCCTCTTCTAATTCCACTTTTAGTAGGGAAAAGTCTTCATTAGGTTTTTTACTGTCTTTCTCGAACTGTATCAACAATTGCTTTTTCTTTTTCTTCTTAAATCTAAGTGTAGCAATTTCTTCTAGGGAACTGATCAGTTCTCCTTCCAAGTCAACCACAAATTCTTCATCATTAACATCACTTCCTGTTCTTTTATTATCTTAATCCTCTTTGTCCATAAGAATAAAGTCATTAACCTTATCTTCACAAGAAAAATCACTATCTGTGTCTCCTGAAGAGTCATCATTGTTTACACATAAAATTTTATTTTTACCAAATCTCTTGGATTTGTACTTCTCTTCACCTTCAGAGTTCTGGTCCTTCTTCTTGTGTGGACACTTAGATGAAAAATAACATATCTTTACACAGTTAAAACATTTGAAGGGAAAATTGCCTTGGTACTTGCCTGATCCTTTCTTTAGTATTCTCACAAATTTTGCTTCAATTTCATCAGGCTCAAAATCCTCATTCTTATCTTCTTTAAATGATGCTTCTCTAGAGGTGGGTTTATATTTACTAATACTCATTTCATAAGCAGTTAGAGTTCCTAGAAGTTGATCAATAGACAAAATATTAAGATCATTTAGTTCTTCTATTGCATAAACTTTTGGATTAAATCTATTAGGTAGAGATCTTAAAATCTTCTGAACTAAAAATGCGTCTTCAATCTTCTCACCAAGACCCTTCATGGAATTCACAAGCTCCTCAACTCTTAATAAATATTTATTAACTGTTTCATCCTCATTCGTCTTTAGTTGTTCAAATTTTAATATATATGTCTGAAGTTTGGCATCTTTTCCTTTCTCATTTCCTTCATAACTGCTAATGAGTTTATCCCACATCTCTTTGGCAGAATAAAGCTGCATTACTTTTACAAATTCATCTTCAGAAAGCCCACTCAAGATAGCATTCATTTCCTTTGAATTGAAGCTAAATTATAACTTATCATCTTTGGAAGCTATCACAACAGGTTTTGTATATCCAGTCTCTACAACATCCCAAACATCAGCACCTAAGGCCATAATCTATGTTCTCATTCTAACCTTCCAGAAAGAAAAATTTGTTCCATAAAACAAAGGAGGCTTATTGGTTGAAGTTCCTTCAGGACTTGTCATGCTTAAGTTTACTGATCTACCTTTAGCTAAAAGGAACCCACTCTGATACCAATTGTTGGAAATACTAATACAACTGAGAGGGGGGGGGGGTGAATCGGTTGTTACTGTGCTTAAACAATTTTATGCCTATTGAAATATTATTAATGTTCTCCAAGTGATCATCAAGATTATGAAATTCATGAACATTAAAAATAATAAATATCAATCACACATATGATATACACAGAGACAAATATTTATGAGGAAACCCATAAAGGGAGAAAACCTCTTCTTCTTAGAATGATAGGAAATATTTTAAGTTTTGTACATCATCAATATTTGAGCACCAACTCAAAATGAGGCTACAACCCCTTCTTTAACAAGATGTAACTTGTAGAGAGAACCAACCCTCTCGTTTCTCTAGCACCCACTAGAAGGAAGCACCAACTCCCTGAGTGTTCCAGTACCAACTGGATGGAAGCACCAACTTATAGTCACACATGCATCAACCTGTATAATAGATAACAATGGTTCTCCCTTGCACCACCCTACCACCCTGTTTTTTCTTGCTGCAACCAAATGGAAGCTACAACTCCCTATGTTCAAGAACCCACTTAAAACTATGAGGACAACAATCCTCCCTAGCACCACCCTACCACCCTGTGATATAAATATTTTCTTGCTTAAATTTATTATAGTGATGCAGTATTCATCAATGGCTTACCAGTCTCATCACTATTCTACTACACTGGTCTGATCTACTTGCATCAATGTCTTCTTGCTCGCATATTCTTTCACTTAAGTTCTCGCATAGTTTGTTGTTTTCACCATTTCTGCTCTGTCCAGGTTATGTTCTTCATCTCTTCATTTTCTCCCTCCGTTCATGTTGTGATATTCATTGCTTACAGTTCGACTATTTTTTACAGAGAAACAACAACCTCTCTATGTCACGACATTTTTCTTTTATTCCTACTCTTATCATCCTTTACAGTTCACATCTCTAACGCTCAAGTCGGGAATCTAAAAAACGCTCAGGAATCATGATTCCAACTCTCAAGAACAATTATTCAACTCCTTAGGAACAATGATTCAGTTAGTGTAACTGAATCGTAACTGATCAAGAAATCACAAGATGAAACATAAAACGTTCGATCAGATTCGATTTGATCAGTGTCGTTGGATTATACACGCAAATTCGTTTTGAATGTTCAATGCATAACCTCCGATGTGGAGCCTAGCAGTGCTATCTCCTTCCTCAATCTTCCACTGATGTGACCTTGGACGATGCTCTCATGTGACCACGTGATTGCAGGTGCAACCAAAGGTGGTTTGAGGGAATTCCTCTTTTCACCCTGCAATTCACTACAGAGCTCCACATATGCCTTTGGCGATACCGTGGTTTTGATTGCGGCCCGCTCACGAAAAATTAAGACCTGAGCATGGTTTGACCCTGCAATGCAATGGGACTATAGATCTCAAGATATTGACGATGCTCCTGAACTGACTATTCATATCTGTCCTTTCAAGTTCTACGGATCATATCTAACCTTCCTAAATCAACCACTGTGATTTACTTCGTGATCCGGGCTCCTGGAGTTTCAACTCTCAAACCCTACTTCCATCCATACATCAATCTTCCAGAGTCGATGATCTGCGAACACCTGTCCTTCTCAATCGAGGGATCTGCCTCTACTTCGAGTATTTTCCCTCTCAACTAGATCAACGGTCCTGTGTCCCCTTTCTCGATCAATGATCGATATTTTCTTTGCTACTCCGAGCTTCAACGATTTCAATTCTCAACCTTCACGCACTCCCAAAATTATTTTGGCTGGAGTCCACATATTCCTATCACGTGTCCTCCTCAAATCAACGATCCTCGTTCACTTCGGGAGTTCTACCTTTGGGAGATTCAACTCCTCTACACTCGCTTGCTCCCTGAGCATTTCACCCAGAGTCCACGATCTAACGATGCATTTCCCCTTGAATTGGATGGTTGAGGCTTATTTCGAACCTTTATCTGAAATCCACATATTTATGCCACGTCTCTTCTGGATCAGATGACCCATATCCACTTCGGATGATCCGATGCTTGAGATTTACTCTGAACGATATGATGACTAAGATCTATTTCGGATGGTTGGACGATCGAGATTTACTTTGGCCTTCCAGGCTTCGGGAGTTTCAGATATCAACTAAAAACTCTCGAAGTGATTTGTCTAGAGTTCATGATCCTTCACCATGTATCCCTTTGGATATGATGGTTGAAATTTACTCTGGCTCTCCGACTCTCCAGGCTTCATGAATTTCAATTCTCAACTAAAAATTCTTGAACGGATATTTCTCCGGAATCTCGGATCAGCTGACACATAGTCCCTCGATAATCAAGGAACCAAATGATCCTCCTGGTGATGAATGGTCTCAAATTACTTCAACTATTTCACCTCCTTTTGATCCACGAACTTTTAGAGTTGTGGATCTTATTCCACTTTTCCTCCTTGACGATGGACAATCCAAAACTACTTCGGGACTTCGGAACTTTGGTAATTCCTCTCTCTTGTGTGCGCAAATATTTAAGGTTTGTGCACCTTGTTTCGATCAGATGACTGTTGGTCCTCTGTGGTGTGATCCAATGGTCACTATCTCCCTCTCTCCTGAGATTCTGATCTCTCTGACTTAGAAGGTTTTCTAAGTGTTCAAAGGTCTCGACCTTTTCTCCTCCTGCAGGTCCGACTCTTGGACCTCGTCTGCACTTCTGGAAAGTGCTATCTCTTCTGAGCTTTCTCGTCTTCGTTGCTACTATTATTTCCATCAATGACAAGCACTCTCTTCTTGTAAACATGCCAACACATCCAACAAGTGAATATCATGATGATTGGAAATTCTGGATATCTGACTCTGTGTGCCTAATGAGGTATGAAACCTAGCTATGGATAAAAAGAGAGGATCCATATCAACCAACATGTGAGATATTAGGTTCATGAGGATGTCTAGTGGAATGATGATGTCATATGGTTCATGTGGAGAAGGTCCACGTGGAAACATTTGTTGGAAGGTTTACAGTTGGGAGTAAGCTTTTCATTGATGGAAAGATCAACGATGACAAATATCAGTGATGAAAAATATCAGCGATGGCAAAGAACAACGATGGAAAGAACATCGAAATCACAAAGCAACGAAATTACGAAGCAGCGAAATCGTGAAGTGGTGAAATTGCGAAGCAGCGAAATCGTGAAGTGGTGAAATCGTGATGCAGCGAAATCGCACAGCAGGGAAATCACAAGAAGATCTGGGCCATAGGATCTGGGGTATCTACGAAGGCTCAATAGTTGTTAGATATGGTGAAGATGCAAGGCGGATAAGCCCAAGAGTCATCCAACTCTCCAAAGCTATGAAGGAATCCTGACCGTCCATCGGGGACAGTCGTGGACCGTTGATCAAGAGGACGCGTGGCAAAAGATCAGAGCACCACAAAGCTCCATCTCGGAGTCTCACCTATCGTGACTTGGAGTGATGAGAATCTCCATCTAAGGATCAACGAGATGAGAGATCACGAAAAGACCAGGACTGTCATATCACCAAGAAAGAGGACCATTGATCTGAGCTCCATCTCGGAGCTTCGCCTATCGTGACTTGGAGTGACCAGAACCCACATCTAAGGAACCGCGAGATGCGAGATCGCGAAAATATCAGGACCGTCAGATCACCTAGAACATGAACTGTCGATCTGAGCTCCATCTTGGAGTTTCACCTATCATGAATTGGAGTGACGAGAGCCTCCATATAAGGAACAAAAAGATGCGAGATTGCAAAAATATCTGGACCGTTGATTCATCGAGATCGTGGACCGTCGATCAGGGTCGATGAAGATCATGAGTTCGCAACGCCTTTTAGCGCAGACAGTGGTCACCGCCTGTGGTCACGTGGAGGAAGGACCTAGTGCAGATAGGCTCCGCCTCAGAATTTCGGGGATCGTGTTTGTACAAATGCCGAAATACCGAAAAGGTGAAATATCGCTGTAATCTAACGATGCAGATGAAACTGAAGGATATTAGAGGGATACTGTTGCACATCATAGTGTAATTTCCAGAAACCATGGATGGTTTCTGCCAGAGGACTCGAAGACACTTCGGGGTGATTGACAGAGGAGATGAAGAGTCTCTGGGAATATTCAAGAGGGACGAAGATTCTCATGGAGGCGATTGACAGCTGGATGAGCATTGAAGCCTGTAACTAGAACAAAGTAGGTGAGCTCATCTGTCACAGAGAAGACGAAGAGTCTCAACTGCCAGAGAGGCTGAGGAATCTCAGCATAACATACAATGATGCTGAACAAGTGGAAAAATAGCCAGAGAAGCTGAAGAGTCACGATGATGATCAGACAGAGCACTCGAGTTGTGGAGGATATCGACACGGTATGAGTATGCAGAGGTATTGCGTACATTGCATTCACAATGTGCACAAAAGCTATAAATACACAATAGAGAGAAGAGATGGGGTTGTTGTTACTGTTGGGGTTGCTATGGTTACTGTTGTTGAAGATGATTCATGCGTGAAGAAGGAGGAGAGTGCAACAAGTGAATTGAACAAAAGAGGATGTGTGCAGGAAGGCAGTGAGGTGGATAGAGCAATGAAATGCAGTAGAACAGTGATGAGTCTGGTAAGCCATTGTTGAACATTATATCACTGTAATAAGTTTCAGTAGCAAAGATTGATAAAACAGGGTGGTTGGGAGGTGCTAGGGAGGAATGGTGTCCTCAGAGGTTCAAGTGGGTGCTTGAACACAGGGAGTTGGTGCTTCCTTCTAGTTGGTGCTAGAGAAACCAGAGAGTTGGTGCTAGAGAAAAACAGAGAGTTGGTGCTCTCAACAAGTTACATCTTGCAAAACAGAGGTTGTAGCCTCACAATGAGTTGGTTCTCATATGTATGATAATGTAAAGAATGTAAATAATACTTATCATATAAATAAGAAGAGGTTTTTACCCTGTATGGGTTTCCTTGGGAAATATCTATCTCTGTGTTTCTCATATATGTGACTGATGCTGAATGTGCCATTGTTCATTTACCTGCATTATTGTGATCATCATTGAGTGCCTTGTAAATATTTTAAAAGAAGCATAATTGTTTAAGCACCGTAACAACTGATTCACCCCCCCTCTCAGTTGTCCAACAATTGGTATTAGAGGCAGCCCCTTTTATCTAAGGGTAGATCCTAGAGCTTAAACATGTCAAGCCATGAAGGAAATTCAAGCAATAAGGCCCCTCTGTTCAATGGAACAAACTTTTCCTTCTGGAAAGTTAGAATGAGAACCTACATAATGTCATTAGGTGCAGACGTCTGGGATGTGGTAGATACTTATTATGTAAATCCAGTTGTGCTAGCTAATAAGGATGACAAACTAGAATTTAGCTTCAATGCTAAGGCTATGAATGTTATCTTGAGTGGACTTGCAGAAGCAGAATTCGTAAAAGTTATGCACCTAGGAACTACCAAAGAAATGTGGTACAAACTCATTAGAAGCTATGAGGGTAATGAGAAAGTAAAGGATGCAAAGCTTCAAACCTACAGAATACAGTTTGAACAGCTGAAGATGAAGGAAGATGAAATTGTTGGAAAATACTTTCTAAGAGTAGAAGAAATGGTAAATGTGTTTCAGGATTAATCCGTAAGTGCGGACACAAACCGATCTCCCTAGATCCACCTGGATCTAGAACAAAGTAGGACAAAATGATTCTCGCCTCCTAGTTTATTCATTAGTCTAAATCTAGGGAAAGAGTATTATTTTGTCCTGCTTTGTTCTAGATCCGGGTGGATCTAGGGAGATCGGTTTGTGTCTACACTTATGGATTAATCCTGAAGCAATTTCAGGATTAATCCATAAGTGCGGACACAAACCGATCTCCCTAGATCCACCCGGATCTAGAACAAAGCAGGACAGAATAATACTCTTTCCCTAGATTTAGACTAATGAATGAACTAGGAGGCGAGAATCGTGTACATACCTTGTGATCGCTTCCTTGGGTCTCTGTTGTCCATCTTCGCTCCAATGCTCTTATACCGTCAAGACCACAATAGTACAAACCAATCGAAGTGAAGACAATTCAATATATTCAATAGCTAATCTATACATATGATCAAGGAGTTATGTAATAAAGTGACATTGGCTTTATGGGAAAGGGACATATTACTGTATTAAATTGATAGAAAGTAAGACTT